>JAKSZT010026914.1:2172023-2717459 GCA_026826555.1 Tolypeutes matacus | reverse complement strand
TCACAATACATACAAACATTTGTAAAATGATATAGAAATATATATGCATATATGTGTATTTGCTTACAAAAATGTTATTTTTTATATATATATATACATATATTTTAAGAGGTGCTTAGATTACCTAAAATATTATACGGAACCCACTCGGATTCCCATGTTGCCCACCTCCCATGCTGAGGGAGCTCAGGGTGTTTGGAAATCCTATCCAATTTGCCTACTTGATGCTTTTCTTTAACATTTCCAGCAGGATTAACCTTCCTCAGCATGTGGAGTGAAAGCCAGGGAGATTGCAAACACTCCGGAAATGTAGCCATCAAAATACTCTGAATTATCACTTTATTGCTTATAATAGCCTCTGGTGGAATCTTGCTGAAACACATAAAATAAATCTTTAAAATACTAGTTAAGGAGAGAATGGTGGTAAACAGGGTAAAGTAAAAGGCATTGGATTTCTGAGATGGGGGGGGCAACAGTATATTATTTTTATTTTTGAACTTTCACAGGCTAAACTAAACCTCCCAATTAAATTGCAGCAAACATCCCTTCACAGTGACAGGTGGATAGATTTGACAACTTTCTGTCATTTCCATTTGCAATTATTAGTATTTTTACAAATGACTCATTTCTAATAGCAATTTTGGTAAATCACAGTGATTCTGGAACCTGTTTTTACTTTTTAATTGCTGTGCACTTGAATCACTGCAATCTTGGTGGACTCTAACAGGGGTTATTTTCCAGAATTCTTCATGGGTCTTTGCAAGGGTCCTTGAATTTACAGGTCAGACAAGTAATCTGCTTGTGTATTTCCTTTGCACAACCAGTCAAAATTATATAGATTTTAAAACACTGTAAGATAAAAAATATTTTCAAGAAGGATTTAAATGAAAACCAAATGTAATATTACAGGATATATTTTGAAATGTGAATGTGGACATCCATTTTGCTTATCAGACGAAAAACAGATGGATACGATTTAACTTTTTCATGTACCTATTTCTTGTCTCTGCTCTTCCTCTGGCCCCAACTTTAACTCTGTTCAAACTCTTCTGCATCCCTACCCAGCCTATCCTGTGTAGTGCTAGGCCATGCTAGCAAGAAAGGTTGGATAATGGGTTTTGTAACCTGGAAAATTCTGTATCAATGTAAGGTACTATTAGTAAGTTATATCATTTCCTCTGTTTCTGTAATTGTGTGGTTTGGATGTCACAGGTAGTGGGAGAGCTTCCCTTTAAGACGTAAAACTCTGTAGGTTTTTGACCTGGCTTTCAGATCTGGAACACAGGATCTTTTGCTTTCAGATCTGCCCTGCAGGGTGTATTTCCAATTTTTTAATTAGTTGACAACATGTAAAAAAAAATGAAAAGTTTCGTTTAAAAACACCCATATTTCCAGCCTTTCTTGAAACATTGGAAGACTCACATCCTCACACCTGTCATCTTGAGCCAGGAAGCCCCTGCCCCATTCAGTGGGAGACTGTAGCTTCAGTCAGCATGTCCACGCTTTCTGCACAGTTATCCACCAGAGGAAGTGAGGTCCATGCTTTCAGTCCTGATTATGTTTTCACCATAATATAGTCTTGTGGTTGCTTCACAGAAATCTGCGTATTCCCTTTCCTGTGAGTCACATAGTACTCATACGGCACATATTCCCAGGCCTATGCCCTTGTTGCATTTCTTGCCTGGCCCACACCTGGCCCTATTTACATAACCCATTTGGAAAATTGCTATTTTAAGGGTTAATTTGGTAAACTCCAGTTGAGATTAATGTTCTGCAGGTTCTCTCCAGCAGGGGTTCTTAACCATTTTTGTTCCACGGACCCCTTTGCCAGTCAGGTGAAAACCACAAACCTCTTACTAAGTCCTCACTATACTGTGTACTATGTAATAAATATATCACACCCGCACCAATGCGTCCGCACAAGAATAATGTTTTTTTGAATTTCAGTTCAGTCTCATGGACCCCTTGTTAAGAACCCTGCAGTCTACATCATAACACAGTAGTAAAGAGACCTTAGGCAATTCACTTATAGAATGAATAACCACAACTTCTAACAGTGGTGGGAAAATGAATGTTAAGGGCTTAGTTCGGTGCCTGGAATATATAGTAAATGCTCAGTTAATATCATTAGCATTTTATAGTTCAGTCTATACTGAACACATCAACTGGATATCTTTTGATGAAAACTATGCAATTTTGAAAATTTGAAAAGTTTGGCTTTTTAACTTAACTCTCTCAAAGTACCCTCCTAATCAGAATCTCTGGCATAGTAAATAGTTATCTGATTCAATCACTCAAAAATACATTTACTACATCTCAGACACTAGATGTGAGGGATACAGCAACTACCAAAAAGGTAACTTCTTATCCTAAAGGAACTCCCTAGCAAGAAGATAGTAAACTAATACATAGACCATATCAATTCAGATAGAATTGAAAAGAAAAGTAAGAGTCAGAGGCTGGGTGGCCTGGAGGTGCAATTTTAGGCAAGCTGAGCAGGATTGGCCTCTGGTATGGTAACATCTCAGATGCTGTGATCAATTAGAGGAGATTTCTAAGCTCCTTCCAGGTCACCTGTTGAACTAATTTATTCCTGGGTTTTATTTGGGAATTTTTCTTTTTGGCAGAAACATTTCTGTAACTAACGAAAGTGTTATGGAAGCGGAGCTTAATGAGCAGTGTTTGAAACTGGAGGAGGGGATGTTTCAGGGAGGTGCTGAGTTGCAGGGGGAGAGCCAAGGTCAGAGAACAACCAGTGGAAGATTCAAGAAAGTAGTGATTGATGGTTAAAGAAGTTCAGAAGGAAATAAATGGCCCTGGAGGACCCGTGAAGAGATAAACCTTGGACAGCAGTAGAAAACCTCGATATTCCAGTTTACCCTTTCCTCCGGTAAAGACAAACGGATGATATAAAGTGAAGTTGGCACTTTTCCTTCTCTCTCTGCACAAAATGTTGTCTACCCAAGGAAAGTGAGACTCATTTTTTTCAATCCTGATTATGTTTTACGGTATTATAGTCATATAGCTGTTCCACAGAAATATACTATCTCCTTTTCCTATGAGTCACATGTTACTCAGAAGTTGTTGGCTTCCTGTAACTTTGGCTGAATATTCAGAATCTCTTGAGGATATTTACCCAACAGTAATGTTGACTCTAGCAAAGCCTCAGCTCATGTTATCCCCAGGGCCCAGGGCATAAGTGCCATCTCCAAACTGGATATGCTTAATTCTGTTCTGGTCAGTAAAACAAACCCATCTCTGGTGTTTGGAAAGTGCCAGAGATGCAGAGGTGACTAGAATGCCTCTCCCTGGAGACTGGCCTTCCCGGCAAGAGCCCTACCCTATCCGTTCTGGAGCCTGGGCAGACCCAGGTGCTGTCAGCTGGGCCTCATGGAGAGTTCTCCATCCTGGAGCTGTGAAGTCAACTGTCCCCTGAGGCCAGGCTGGGAGACTGGAGAAACTGCAGAGGAATTGCCCAGTTAAAGGTCACAGCTTTGGCTCAGCTGCTGCCAGTTGTTGCCACATGGAAATGAAGGGCCAGATTTTCCAAATCATCTGTTTTTCAGGAGGATGCAGAAACCTGGATTTTTTCATGAAATCTCTTTATTTGTGAATGCTGGCAATAAATTGGACTTTTTTAAAAACCCAGTGGAGAGTAGAGATGTGGGCCTCATTAGAGAGCAGTGTATCTTCGGGCAAGTCATTTTTCCTGTGAGGGTTTGTTATCTGGACTATTGGACCCCACTGCCTGTGAGGCCTCTCCCAGGCATGAGTCCATGTTTTGCCACTGTCAGGGGAAAGGCAGAACTGTTACGACGCCACAAGGCCAGTAGTAATGGGGCTTTAATGCGGGAATACGTCATTCACCATGTCTGCCTCTCTGGACCATCAATAAATGTGTCATTGGGGAGTGGAAGTTTCCAAAATTTAACACAGATTTGTGGAGGGCCTGCTCTGTGTCCAGCCCTGTGCCAGGTACCATTAGGTTTCTTTGTGTGGATGAAGAGGGTTAGTCTTTCCAGCTCTGAAATGCAGAGCTCCCTGCCCAGTGCTAGGCTCAGAGTAAGGGTTCAAGAATTGCTGGCTTTTCTGCTTCACTGAGACTGTCGCCTGGGAGGATACTTCTGGAACACATTTTCCTTGACTTCCTCCCTCAGCCTAGAATATGCTCATCTTCCTTTAGCAATTTTAACCACTCTCAAAGGCCAGCTCAAGCTTGTCCTGCTTCACTCCTGCCCACAAGCTGAGTTCCTGTAGCTTGCATTCATTTAGAATAAATAAACTGAGTACCTACTACGTTCCAGGTCTTGTTCAAACTGTGAGCTAATAGATGAGAAATGTGTTAGTGGTGCTATGTAGAAAATAATCGTGACATGTTAGTTATTTCGAGGCTACTTTAGATTGTATGAGCAGGAAAGGCCCATGGGAAGAGGTGATATTTATTCTGTGATCTTAATGATAAAAAGGAACCAGTCTTGGAAGAAATAGAAGAAGAAGAGCATTCCAGCACTAAAGTGCAAAGGCCCCGAGGCAGGAATAAAATTGACATTGGGAGGAATATAAAAGAGGTCAGTGTGGCTGTAGCATAAAGTAGGAGGAGGAGGGAGAGGCAGTAATTGAGATCAGAGATGTTTTTCAAATTATTTTATGCAACTAAGTTTTCTCTCCCCCCAATTAGATTATAATTTTCTTAAAGAAGGGAATAGAACTAATCTGTCTCTTTTGCCCTCTGTAGTTCCCAATTGCTTAGTTAGTATTTAGTTAATTGACTGAATATGAAACACTCATCATTTAATGTGGCAAAGTCAAGTCCCATTTCATTGTGGTTTGATTTAGGAATATTCAAAACGGGTTGCATCTAACAGTCTAGGAGATTTGAAGGGGCCCCTTCTTGTTTAAAGAGTAACCATCTGAGGACAAATTATCTTTCCTTTCTTCCTTGTTCATCCATGTGCTGTTTTGATTACATGTTACTTTTGAGCCAGTTGCTGCAGACCTCCATCTGGTTTAGGGGATAAAGAAGCAGGCAGAGAGACATTTCCACAAGTCCTTGTGAGTAAAAACAATAACAAGAAGAAGATTGCCTTTCCCTACCAAGTCTGGCACTTTGATGAGAGAGGGAGTTATTTTTCCTGTCTCTGATAACTGATGGCTGCTTCCCAACCCCCCTGCATCCTCCCACAGAGAGATTCGAGATGGCTGGAATGCCGGCTGGAGTCATTAAGTGCTCTTTCCCCTCTTAAAACAAAACATACGATGGACACCGGTCCTTTCTGCAGAGTAGCGGGCCATCATATGACATGTTCCACGTGACCTTTTGATTTCCAGAGTTGAGGAAAAAGAGATTGTGGATAGATAAAATGTGTAAAAATATTCAGTTATGCTCCATTTTTAATTTCTGGGAGAAAAAAATCCTTTCAACAGAAGGAGGTATTTTCAAGAGCTCTATCATTTCTGCACATATTTGACATTGGGAGTTACTTGCATTAAAATCTGGGGTTCAATATCACAGCCATCAGATTGCAGACCTGCCTAGGGTAGACATTTGGGTTCATGAGTCCAGGAATGCTTCTTAATAGCTTATTTTCCCATGGAATTATTAAATCATTCACTTCCTGTCTCCTGTGCTTTTTAAAATCAATGCATTTTTAATTCTTCATATGAAACTATTTACATTTTCCCCTAATGTATCAAAATCATGAATAATTTCTTGCAAAGAATAGTTTTCTGGATTAATGGTTAGTATTCATCAAGGATAACCAGTTTTCTTTAAAGAATTACCCATATTTAACACATCTCATAAAACATGTAAGAGTGATTGTGTATATTTGTTTATTATAAAAGCAATGCTAGGAAACAGGGTCTTAGTTTATTTTTTTCATTTGTGGGTGAAAAACTGTCATCCGTAAATCAAATCCAGAATGAGAGCATTGCAATTAGGGTTGAATAATCATTTGATGACTCCTGGAAACCTAGATCATCGTGTGTGTGTGTGTGTGTGAGTGCGCATGCTTTAACTCTATGACATAAGATTTTAAAATAAATTGGGTTGTGCTGATTTCTGCCTGATAAAATAGAAATTAGGAAACTGCTAAATTCTTGGATGCTGGGTTACTCACAGAGAATGTTGATGTTCAAAATGCAGAGAAAACTACCTATTGCCAGTTATTACCGCCTTCTAATTCATCTTTGGAGATGAATAGGGATGTCACATTTTCAGGACACCATCCTGAAGTAAGTGCCAGTGTAAAGAATGCACAACTGTAAACTCATTATCTTTAAAGGTTTTGTTCTTGAGCTAATCAAACCCTACAGAGATCATTATGTTTTCAAACTCCTCAAGCCCTGATTATTCAAGACTGCAGCACATAACCATTTCATCTGGCTAAGAATATTTTCATTCAGTGGAGGCTCTTGGAGAAAGAAAAAAAAAGCAATCATTTCATAATCAATTCTGAATTTGCATGTGTCATTTTTTTTTCAAGAACATATGAAATAATGAGGAAATATCTCAGGCTACACTGAACATTGCTTGAGAGTCCAGAAATAATCTTGCTTTCCTAATGGGATTTGGGCTAATAAAAACCAGTGTGCCTTCATCATTAATGGGCAGCATCTTTTATAATTTATTAGCTGTGAAGTGTGCAGGTATTGAGAATGCGTGTAAAGTGCTGAAGACAATATGTTACCACACTTATCCTTTGTTCTTTTGTAATGTTGCTGACTGGGTCCCTTTCTTTATTCTACTGGGCTCATTTGTAGATGGAGCCATTTGCAAAATTAAGAAAGGAGGGAGGGTATGTTGAATCCATCTATTTCAATTATCCAGGAATGCAAGATTTTGTGGGAAAGTGGTAATGGGGCTTGAGGAGTAGGAGTAAGAAGATAGGAAGCTGTGAACTCAGCACCAGAAGGAAAAGTTCTCCCAGATGTTCAGTGTGAGAGGAGTTTTGTAGCTGCTTTCTGTTGGGGATAAACCAGGCCTCCGGAGGCTTCATTCCCACCTTAGAGTCAGTTGTTTTTGTAGCTGTTGCATGCCCTCACCTGGACAGGGCATCACTGGACTTAGATGGTAGGGGCTTGAGAGGAAAGGCAGGTGCAGATGGCCTCCCTAACCACTTTGCTTCCTCTCCACTCCCACCACGTTGAGTCTCTGGCCCCGTGGTGCCCATGAGGGCCATCCAAAGCCAGGTCCCTCTGAAGTCAAGGATCTTCTACCCTGCCTGGCCCTGACCTTTTCTTCTAGCCTTTATCTTTTATGTTATCTCTGCAGACACAAAAGAGTAGATAGACTATTCCCTGATGAAGATAGTGAAAAACACTGACCATAGCCAATCCCAATTAATTTACTGTGAAAAAGCTCCCTTGTACTTGACATCATTTGCCCTCTTAAAAGTTCAATGAGCTTCTCTTTCCATGTGTTCCTGTGAATAATGCCTGTGTCATGGCCTCAGTGAGAAAGAAGGGGGGAAAACAAGGAGACAGAGAGAGCACATTTTGTTACTACAAGTTTTTCAGGAGTCACATCAGTGATGTAAATGCTGTCATCGGTTTTTTTTTTTTCTTTTAAAAAAGCACTTTATGTGTTTATATGCTGAATATTGAACTGAAAAAAGTTCACAGAATCCACTTCCTGTTTCTGTGACACTCAAAGCAAGAGGATAGAGAGTATATTAATATTTTAAATTATGACATGAAAAGATAATGATATTTTCTGTCCTCTATTTTGGAGTCAGATATCAGCATGCCAGACAGGATCCTCCACTGCCTTTCATTTAAAAGTACATCCTGGATGCACACAGCTTCCACCCCTGGCTCTAGATCAGGGTTTGGCAGACTTTCGCAGTTAAGGTCAGATTATTAAGTATTTTTAACCCTTGTGTGCCATACAGTCTCTCACAACTACTGACTCTGTGGTCATGTTGTGAAAGCAGTCATAGACAATCCATAAACAAATGGCCATGGCTGTGTTCCAATAAAACTTTATTTAAGAGCACTGATATATGAATTGCATATAATTTTTATGTGGCATAGCATATGGTTCCTCTTCTGATTTTTTCCCAACCATTTAAGAATGTAAAAGCCATTCATGGGCTGTACAAACCAGGTAGCCATCAGATTTGCCTCCTGGGCTGTAGTTTGCCTACCATTGACCCCTCTAGATATTAGCAGACATCAAAAAAAGTGTTCCTGAGAACTTGAAAAGTTGTTATGTGGGAGGCCCGTTTACAGACCAGACAGGATGGGAGAGGAGCAGCTCTCCATGCGGTTGTCTGCTAGGTCTTGAAAGGATGCGTGAAGAAGTGAGATTTCAGGAACTGTTTCAGGATAGGCGGAAAAACCTAACCTCGTCCGTCTTCCCCTTGCCCGAATTGACTGCTGGCATTAGGAATTACCCCAGAAAACCATTTAATATGCAGATGCCCACTGTCTCCTCAGTCCCTCTCTGCCTTCTCACACCTTTCTGAATTGTTTATTGAACACATGCTGTGTTGGGCCCTTGTTTACATGTTGGTGACACAAAGACAGCTCACGAGGGCCCTCAGTCATCTGGCAGAGCCCGAGGAGTAAGTGAGGATAAGGACAGAGGGCTAGCACATTGGTAGGGGGTGCACAACACACAGTGTCCCCAGCACCAGCCCTCCTATCCTCCCAGACCTCATCCTCTGCTTGCAGAGATAATTCCATGAGTCAGTCCCAGCTGGGATGATCCTTGATTCAGGATGGTTCATCCTGCACTGACACAGGATCCTTGGTTGATAATCTGGAACATGGATTGCTGGCTATTTTAAAGATCCATCCAGGAAAGTATTAACCCACTTTGCTTTGAACTGGTCACTCTTCCTTCCACAGTCTGATGCCAATTTTTGTCCCTTAGTCTGAACCTCCAGTGGTAAATACCTGAAGCGATGTTTGCTCTATCATTACTCGTTAGCATTGCCTTCAACCATTGAGCAGGATCAGTGTACCTTGAAGATTGCAAGTTGAATCTCATTTTGTAAATTAAACCATTGCGAATGCCCTAAGTCTTTATGCTTGTTAAAAGAATCCTGTCAGGAATTCTAGGCACAGCAGTATCATTGATTGGCAATGTACCGTTATATAAGGAACCACTCTGGGCTTCCATTTCTTTATTTTTAAAATGATGGGGTTTGATTAAAATTAATCTCTGAGCTGATATGATTTACTCTCTTTTGTGTAAAGAGGTGGGATACGTGTGTTCTCCTAAAATGAGGTAGAAAATGTTACTATATCCAACTCTAGAAGGTTTAGCTTTCTTCAGCAGCCCTGCCAGACTCCCACTCAGCCTGTGCTTACCGTTTGGAGATGTTAGATTCTGCCCTTGCTTCTTCTTTAGCAGCTGCAGTGTCTGTGCAATGAGCAATGATAGTTTGGGAAACAAAATGTCCTGGCCAGGGGGTGGGTTGAAAGACACAATTATGGGAATTATTACTCTTCTTATTTAGTATAATTATAGATTGTTTTTCTCTAAAGAGCTCCACAGAAAGGTTGAATCAGTTGGGATTATTTATCCTGGGGAAGAGAAGACTAGAGGGGGATGGGAAGGGATAACCCAATACCAGTTTGAATATTTGGAAGACGATAACCAACTGTTCTCTCTTCTTGCCAAAGATGGAAGATTAAGAAATTGATAGGAGAAATCTAAATTAGATGTAAGGAATAATGTCTTGCCAGTAAGTGTGATTAAACACTGAAATGAGTTCCTAGGGGAGGTGGCAAGGTACCTGGAGCCAGACATCTTACTCACTGGTCCCCAAATATCCTTTGCAGGCACTTAGGACTGGCTCTGGGGTGTGAGAAAGTGTCAGAGCCACAGGCCCGGAGTCCTAGGCCCCCAGCGTTTTGATAAAGCAGATCTGGGAACACAGACATAAAGGACAGACTTGAAGAAGAGAAGGAACACAGCAAATGTCTTCAGAAAAAAGTCTGCGCTGAAGTGGAGAGAGCTGGGCTTGGGGTTGGGGCTGGGGTTTGATGGGAGCAAGAGGGGTTTTGCCCTCAGTTGGACAACACCCGGCCTGGGCATGGGGATGATTTCTTCCTCACCTGCTCCTGAGCCTTGGTCAGGACATCTGCCCTTTCCGACTCTGTCCCCCACTTCACGTCTGTGGGAGCAGATCAGATTTACTATATTCTAGGGATGACTCTGGCTCCACCTCACTGTGTGTCAGTTCAGAAATAGGCACACAGTTGGGGACGGATGTGGCTCAAATGGTTGGGCATCCGTCTGCCATATGGAGGGACCTGGGTTCGATCCCCGGGACCTCCCGGTAAAAATAAAAAATTAAAAATTAAAAAAAAAGAAATAGGCACACAGTAAGCAGGGAGATGGCCTTCCAGGTTTTCCCTGCCAAGGTGTAGTTTCCAGGACATGTTAGGTGGCCACCCCATAGGTGGTGCCTGTAAAAATGAATGAACGAGGCAGGAGACATGCAGTCAGTATTGAACAAACTCCCACAGGTGTTGAAGAGCCATGCCTCCCACCTCCCAGAGGGAGGCCCCTCTTGGGTATCACATGTCCTCATGGGGTGTCACACCCCCTTGGGTACTGTGGTCAGAAGCACAGGCTCGGGGTACAGACGTGGCACAAATGGTTGGGCATCCGTCTCCCATATGGAGGGACCAGGGTTCGATCCCTGGGACCTCCCGGTAAAAAAAAAAAGAAAAAAAAGCACAGGCTTTAGAGCAGCAGTCCAACCTCAAATGCCCCTTGGCAGCCAGGCACTTAACATCAGGTAGCGAAGCAGATGCGGGGGGAGATGACAAGGCAGCTGGGGCTGAGGTGGGACACCGTCACCGTCACCGCAGCCTGTTGGAAAAGTACACCCCGACGTGCCGGTATCCTTGGATTTGTTTTTTTTTTTAAGGAAGACCTAGAACTCTAGATGTTTTGCATGTTGGCATCTAATTCAAATATATATTTTTAAACACAATGGGGGCCAAGAAAAGATGTGTTGACTCTTTGCTGCCAGTGTAACATCCTTTTAGAAGCATATAGAATTAGATTCAGACCCTGACTACTTACTAGCTGGTGACCGTGGTAAGTTAGTTAACCTCTCTGAACTCTAGCTTCCCTCTCAAAAATGTAGAGAGATTGCTTCACAGCGTATCTATGAGGACTGAAATAACATATGTAAAGAAATTAATATAGTGCCTTGCATGCAACAAGTACATGAAAAATACTAAATAATAATAACTGATAGTTGTGATTATATTATTAGTTATAGGTTTAGTTAGATCTGTATGAAATTGCTGGTATTCACCTTGTTTTATTTATTTATTTATTTATTTATTTATTTATTTATTTTTATTTTACCGGGAGGTCCTGGGGATCAAACCCAGGTCCCTCCATATGGGAGACAGACACCTAACCATTTGAGCCACATCCGCCCCCCCTCACCTTGTTTTGACCTACAAAAAATGGAAATTTCATATTATCAATATTAATAGAAAATCCAGCCCTATCTACAATATTATTTTAGCATTATTATAAATGTTAAAGCCCATCTACTTACTCCCTAAACACACACCCATGATCGCCCTTCCCTGCTCTATTTTTCCCCATAGCATTTACCCCTCTGAACATAATTAAGAACATATTATGTTTATGATTTGCTGTTTTCTGTCCCAGCCCTGCTGATGTATGAGCTTTATCAAGGCAGGGGCTTTCTCTATTTTGTGCATTGTCTACCCACTCCTCAAGCCCTACCCAGCTAGAACAGTGTCTGGCACTTGGTAGGCTTTCTGTAAATATGTGTTGTATGAATAGACTTATACATTGGTCTTCCAAAATTTTAGTTCGCTCCACCACAGATGCTCTTCTTTAAGTCTCACATTTTGACTTTTGATTGGAACTGTTCTAAATAAAAGATAGATGCAAGTGGTTATGATAGGAGTTTTTTAAAGGATTTTGACTTGAGCTCAGTTGCAAGAATAGTAAGAAATTGTCTAAGTATTATCTGCCCCAAATCTGAAAAACTGAATTCAAATAGGTTAAAAAAAGAAAAATCTAAAAAAGAAAAAATAAAACTTTGATCAGAAGCCTACAATGACTATTTTTTTTTCCTGGTTTACACATGAGCTTTGTATAATGTTGTGTGTTTTAAGATGATCATCAATCGTACTTGCCCTTGGTTGGACCAAAATTGGGTTTATAAGGTAACTTTCTTTGGCAAAACAGTATGCTTTCACTGTGTGTATCACACACACACACACACACACACACACATATATTCATTAGTAAAGTTAATGTAGCAAAAAATTTAAATAAAAAAATCAAAGGCCGAATAGTAAAAGGCAGGCCTGACTGGATTGTAGAGAGACTGAGAAGAAAATGGTGGTATTGTCTCCTGAAGGAATGTCAGAGTAGTCTGCAGAAGAGAGGAAAGTGCTGATAAGCAGAATGACAAAGCTGGCTTCATGAGTGATTCCAAGCAGCCAGGGTACACTCCCCAGCTGATTGTCCTGCTATTTTCGGCATTCCACATATCATGACTAAATACACAGAGCTTGACTGGAAGCCACAAATATGGTAAGTCAGTTGGGAATTCTGGGAGGTACGACATTGTAAGGGCTGAGAAACCTTGCAAATTCTTGTCTGCCCCTACTCACACCCCATTTAAATAGTTAAGAAAACTCTCTCCGGCTCTTGCCTCCTTACCAGGAGGGGGAAGCCTTTACAGTTCCCAAGGCAGATATTTTTAGATGTGATGCTCTGTCCAAAGTGTTAACTAATTGAGTTATCGGGTTTCATACTTGGCCACAGAGAATGGCAGTGGAAGAGGGAGAGAGCTTCTCAGAACAAGTAAGCATTGACGGCTTCCGAATGAAATGCATTTTCCTTATAGAAGGATTGTTTCACCCTTAATCTTTGTGCCTTTTGAAAAATATCTGGTCGCTGGGTAGGAGGGAAAGTAGCCTGTTTGCTCCATGGCTTGCTTGGGTTAAATACGTGTAGGACAACAGGCTGCCCTGTCTTTCTGTTTTGCTCGGATCGGGACTCTAGGTATGTTTTGCTTCTGGTGTAATTTGGAGTATTTTCAGCTCGGGCCTGCCTAAGAGGATGCTTAGCAAAATGCAAAAGGCTGTGTGTGATGAGGGGTTGCGGGAAGGCCTAGTGGACCCAAGAGTGGTAAGAAGCTTTAAGTGGTGGTGCTTTTCTCTAGACATATCTGAGGGCTTTAAAACTCCACTTTTTCCTGATATGTTCATTACAAGAGGAAATGGGAGCTTTTTACAGTTGGGAAAGAAGATATTTTAGGGTTAAAATTGTTTTTGAAATTCATATAAACAGTAGGTGAAGGCTGTACTTGGAGGGTGGAGGATGTAATTTCGTTTTTGTTTCAGAGAAATTGCACATAGATACAAATAAGTCATCCAATTTAATAATTCTAAAGAGTTAGCATTAAGCTGTCTTCCCTTTCAAGTGATACTACTTGGGAAAAGGGAGGGTGTTGCTTTATATTTATAAAATTTGAAGTATTTGACTCTAGGGGATTCACAAAATGTTATATAGATTTGGCATGGTTCAAGAGGTCATGTGACATCTTGTTTCTACTTGCTTCTTTTCGGTTAGCACCAGCATAATCCAACTACAAGAACACACAAGTATGGTACTATGAATAGAAGGTAGTATTAATTAATATGAGATATTAAATCCTGCGCATAATATGAGCATCTTGTAAAACAATTTAGTGAAATGGCCATAATTACTAGAATAAGACATCATAGAAATGGAGACTTTGGTGCAAGTTCTGACACCAGGTAGGCAGACGTGCTAATAGTTTTGTGAGAAGAACTGTCATTTCACAGTATTACAAAATGCAATTCAGAGAACTCTGTCACAGTTTTGAACTTTAGCTTAAAGGGATTCAGTTTTCATCTTTGTACTGCTAGACCTGAATACTCTTTGCTAAAAGATTAACATTTCATGATCTTGCAGAATGCTGCTACATTGCACAGTATATGTGTATGAAATTTTAATCCTGGTGAAACTTTGCAAACCGTATGTGTGTATCAGAAAAAGGCCCTTATAGATTAAACTTTGAGATTCATAATAGAGCTATGAACATTGTTCACGGACTCCAGGCATTAGTGCCAATTGTAATTTACTGGTAATATGAGCATATTGGCAGGTGAGTCTTAAAAATCATGTTATGTCACTCTAAAAAGAATCAACTCACCCATCAAAAATTATAACTGGGGAAGCGGCTGTGGCTCAATCAGTAGGGCTCCCGTTTACCATATGGGAGGCCCCGGGTTCGGTTCCCTGGGCCTCCTGGTGAAGGCAAGCCCGCCCGCACGGCGTGGTTAGCTGACCCAGCGAGCACAAGCAGTAAGGGGGGCATAAATGAATAAATAAATAAAATCTTAAAAAAAAAAAAAAAATTATGACTGTAGTGAAGGTTAAAACTTGGACGTGTATTCTGTCCCATTTGTTGTAGAACTGGAAACTTTGCATATAATAATAGTGACATCTGCTGATTGCCTAATGAGACTTAGCTTTGAGAAATACTCATAACTAGGAAGTTTTTAAGCCAACTGCAAATATACCAAATCTTAAAGAATACACCTGATAAGCTCTAGTCTTTTATGAAGTAAGGATTTAAGTCTCTCTCTCTCTCTCTCTCTTTTTTTAAGCTCTGAGATCCAAAAGGAAAATCCAAATAGAAGCAGACTATCTTGCTTCTGCCTCCTGTCAGAATATATCAACTAAAATGTTGAAAGCATTTGATCTAAGCCCATATGTGCAGTGTTTTCTGTTTGGGTGGGCATGCTGTTTTAAAAATGTGTAATAGGATGACAGACTGAATTTGAAATTATCATGCCCTGAACAGTGACTTTGGAAGGGTACTGACCCGATACAGATTGTACAGAAGCCTGTCACAATAGGGTAGAATATGCTGTTGCTGCACTGGGTTTGGTAGGACAATGAATAAGGATTCATCTCCTGGCTTCACTCTGACTTGAATGGAAGACTGAACAGTTTATCTGCATGAGCTGAACTATGGATAAAATCCTTGCAAAGAGGGTATAGTAGATCGTTACGTTTTCACAAATGATCATTAATATCGCCTGCTATTGAGTTATAAGTCCTTCTCCCACTTTTGTTAGGCTTGTGGTTTCCACAGTACAGTTTAGTGACTTTCTACAAGATTATAGAGTTTGTTATTTTGGGTGAAACTTTTAGTGATTTTATGACTTGTTACTGTGAACATTTGCAGTACAAACCTTCTAGAAACATAATGTTTGTGTATCTATATCTATCTAGAAAGACAGATGTTTTGGAAATTTTGTCAATTTCATAGGTTGTTAAAAATCAAGTCTTCATGGAAAAACTAGTTTTGACATAAATGATGCATGAAAAATTAACTCTTCTATTTGAACTCTTAAATAATGCTTATGTTAAAAAATCTAGACTCTAATATTGAGAAAAGCTCAAATTTAATACAATTTTAATGTACATATTAGAGGCTACTAATGATAACACCCATTAACATCAAATGTCAATTATTTTTAAATTCTATAAAGGAGATGGTGATCGTACATATCAAATAGAAATTTGGTTTCATTTCATGTTCTATCTTCCAATGCAGATGTTTTCTATTTCTTATAATGTGTTTTCAGTGATTGAGTCATTAAAAAATACATATGTAACTTTTAGGGGACTCCCTCATTTTATTGTTGATGATTTCACTTTAGGAAACTAGGGCAAGTAAAATGATAATTTGTATAGTCACACTCAAAAAAGGAACCATAAAACCTGTATTTTTTTGCTCCTGTAACTATTTCTTGTTTTGAAATGGAAACTTTTAGTTATGTAGTGAAGATGTTTTTTACTTTCTTTGTTTCTGAATTTGTTTTCTTCTTTGTGACACAGGAAGATGTAACCTCATGACAATTATAAATTTGGATGATAATCAAGTTTAAGCAATATTGATAAGAGAATTTAAAATATGTGTCATCTCTATGAAAAGTCATTTTCTTTATAATTTTAAAGTATTTGTAGTCACAAAGTAAAATTATATTTGCCAACTTTTAATACAAATGCAAATATTTATATTTTGCTGTGGCCTTTGTAATATATTACAAAAGCTAGAAATAAAAATTGAGCTTTGGCTTCTAACTAGAC
This sequence comes from Tolypeutes matacus, assembly GCA_026826555.1. Lineage (NCBI taxonomy): Eukaryota > Metazoa > Chordata > Mammalia > Cingulata > Chlamyphoridae > Tolypeutes > Tolypeutes matacus. The sequence goes on along the minus strand of JAKSZT010026914.1, from coordinate 2,701,306 downwards.
TATTGATAAATATATTATTAGATTATATAACATAAATTTGAGTCTGTTTTGCCAAATAGCAGCAGTTACTAATTATGCATTTATTAAGCATAAGAGTCAATGAGGAATTTAAGTCCTTTATTTGAGGAGTCTCATTTTACTCTTATCTAAAATAAAGATCTATGTAGATATTCATGATAGAAAACAAAACATTTCCAGAGAATAATGTTGGGAAGCCACTGTCATTTTTCTCATGCAAGGTAGCAAGAGACGAGTGAGTGATGGTGACCAATTTAAAAAGTAGTAGAAGTCAGTAATGTTAAAAGTTGCTTTGCAAAATCCAAATATGTTTCAGTTTTATTTAGTCTTGGATTTTTTTATTATATTATGTTCTAACTCAGCTTCATTCTGACATGTTACTACTGATCTACATGTTTCTGTAACTCAGTGATTATTCTGTCGTATTTGGAAAACACTTGCATACTTTGAGTACTGTAGCTTTTTAAACACAGATTGTGTCTTGCTCATCTTTTGATTCTGAGAGCCTGGCTCATAGTAGGCACTTAAGGATTTGTTAAAATTTTTAAACAAATCCTCATATTTGATGTGTATAGTCTTTCATAATTCATTCCAAAAGAGCATTTGAGTTAAATGGAAAGTAAACTTAGTATTACTTGTATAGTAAAAGGAGAGCCAGAAATATTTAATAAGTTACACTGAAAATGGTGTTTGGCCTTCTAGCCACCCCTTAGGTGTATAGCTCCATTAATAAGAGACTATATCGTAAAGGGGAAATTGAGCTGGATAGCTTTCCATATCAGTACCCTAAGTGACACTGTGTTCTTTCCAGTCTAGAATGTCCCAGGAGAGAGGATGTGTATCTATAGTTGCATTTGATGCAACTATGACGAACTATCTATAGAGAGTATTCATTCTATCTTTCTGATACGGCAGCACCACTCGTGACATTCTCACATGCCATTTTCAAGAACGCTAAGTCAATATTCTGGGACGATACTATACCCTGGAAAAGTGTCATAATGTCCAAGTATTTAGAGTATGTGGACCTGGCCACACAGAAAGACCCTATGTAGAAAGAGGACTGGAGCAAGGTAGCAAAAAGCAGCAGGCATCAGAGTGATTTTAAAAATAATTTAAAGTGATATAATGGATAATATTTTTATACAGTTATATGCAATAACTATGATATTTGTTGTGTCAGGCCATTTTTAACTGATTTGAATATATTATTTCCCTTAATCCTATCAACAGCCCTGAGTTAAGTGTTAGTGCTAACCCCATTTTACAGATGAGGAAACTGAGTTATGGTGTATTTATGTTGTCCAAGATCACACAGTTTGCAAATTGCAGAGCCAAGATGTGAACCTAGGTATTCTGACTCCAGAATCTAAACTCTTAAATCATTAAACTAAATTGACTTGCTGATAAAAATGATGGATTAGTTTGGATCTATCTCCAAAGATTTAAAGGACACTTATGACATTCTAACATGGACTTAGCCCCTTCATCTTCATACATGAAGGACAATTCCTTAAATAGGAATCTTTACTCCCACTTAGCAGTTATATAACATAGCTGAACACCTGCTAGTCACCTACCATATTGTAACTACAGATTCCAATGGTTACCTTCATCCTGGGATAAATTTCACTCTTAAATGTATCATTTTGTGAAATAAAACAATAAATCTTTCCTTATCTGTGCCACATATGTCCATTGCACTTTTGAAAAGATCTGGGGTGTGTGTGTGTGTGTGTGTATGTGCATGTGTACTTACTCTTTTTCCTTCTTCCTTTTTGCATTCATTGTAAAGCTAGCAACTTGTCTAATTACAAATCTTGCCCAAGAGAAATGCAAATGTCACTTGAAGATGATTAAGATTCCCTTATCAATCAATCTCTATCAGCTGTCCATCTATCTGTCTGTCTATCTGTCTATCTAATCTGGCTTCACTTGTGACCTAATCTCATTTTAAACTATGTCCTTTTCATTCAAATAATAATTTATTTAGTTATATTTTCAGAGAGGGTGCCTAAGATCTCTTTGTTGATCACAGATATAGGTAGAAATTTTTTAAAAAGTTAGTGGAAAAAACGATAGCATTTTGGATTAATTTTATGAAACTATCCTCCCCAGAAGTCCCCCACAAAGGCAGATAGTTTCTTTTAACAACAGTTCCTGCAAGCCTCCAGCTGTACCAGCTGGCACCCAACCTTTTAGGATGAAAATTCAAGAGGCCTTCCTCTCACTAGTTAACGCCTCCTCTCCCTCTGGTGCTGTGGGCCTCGCCCTTCAATTCTCTGGGCTTTAAACCCCAGACCCCTAATTATCTGACCAGGAAGCTAAAGTCCAATGTATTGTGATTCCCTGGCTGATTGCCGCCATATAAAGCATGTTTATGTGTCGGAAGAAAATAGTGATGTTCACAATATTAAGAAGCCTTATTCTACTCTAAAAATCAAGTTATTTCATGATCTTAAAAAATTAAAAACTGTTGGAAAAATGTTTATCTGCTCAAGTACATAATTTCTCTTTTCTCCTGATACCTAGACCAATTTTAGCTTATCACTGTTTTCAGTTGCTATATTTAAAATGCAAATAGTTCCCTGGATTAAATATTTTAGGACTCATGCCAATACCTCCTACATAATAAGGATCCTTAGGCATGAAGCCCTGACATCCTTGTTCTGATTCATAACATAGCAAATAAATGGAAAAATCCCAAACAGTCAACATGTTTTATATAATCCACCATGGACAATGCTAAAAGTTACTGCTCTGTGTTTCCGAAGTGGTACTTTATAATATCTTGGAGATATTCTCTTATCTCAGTATTACAGGTACATTTGTAAGGGACTCTGCAGAGTTTTGTTGTTGTTGCTATTTGTGGGCTTTTTTTTGGGGGGGGGGTGTCAAGCAATGCAACAACTTGGAATTTGTTTTATAAACAAAGGTGTCCACAGATTCCCTAATTTTGACCACAAAATACTACCCCATCAGTAGTAGCTTCATTTTATGTCTAAAGAGACCATCCTTTCTGTAGTTTTAGCCATCTGCATCTTTGAGGAGATGGTCATGAGGTTTAGATGTGCTATTGTGCTCAGCAGTACATAAGGAATAACTGTCCAGGAAGAGTTGGAATCTGGATAATGGTTTGGGGAAAGGAGTTTGGACTAGCGAACCATGGAGATCTCATTCAATTTAGGAGGCTTGCAGGAAAGCGTCCAGCCAAGTAATTTTGCTAATTTGAACCATGAAACTGTAGACTAATTCATTCTTGTTTTTGGACCATGAGGCAGTGGGAAGAACACTAGGAAACCCAGATTCTAGTTTCAGCAGTTTCTCCAACTAGTTCAGCAAATCACACCTGGCTTTGCTTCCGATTCCTCCTAAACAAAAGAGATGATACAGTGATATCTACTTGCCTCAGAAAATAAGATAACTTATTGTAAAATATTAGAAATGTACTTTTTTGTTCAATATAAAGCAAGGTATTTATTAAGGTGAGGTGTAACCACTACTGTATTGACCTTTACTGCTTACCATTTTACTATTTTAAGGTTATGTATCCTGCCATTATTTGGTAAATATTGCTAAGGCGAATCAAGGTCACATACATAAATAACTCACATGGCTGTAATGCAATTGGAAACAAAAGCATGATAAATGCAAGTCAACTGATCCTTCCAAGGATGGGACAGCCTGATGGTTTAAGACAACCACTTCCTCAGGTGAACAGTAGAGCACTGATTATGCATCAAGTGCCTAGCCCATGGGGAAGCAAAAGAGAATTGCTAAAAGACACATTCATGTGGGAAATAATCAAGACCGATGAACTAGACAAAGCATAGCAAGAAAAAAGGGGGGATGCTTGATAATGAGAAAGTTTAAGACCCCAGTGGCTCTGGGTTGTTTTTGTTCAGCACTTTCCTTCTGCCTAATAAATGGAGAAGGCTTTCAGTCTTATGTTTTGGGGAGGTGTCATCCCCTAAATTTACACATCACACACCAGCATTAGCTACTTGCTATTTTATGCATACTTTGATTGTGTTCTTAATTTCACTCAACGGGGAAAAATAATTCCCTGAAATAGAGATGATTAAATTTTCAAAAGGACTAAACTGTCCTTATATTAATATTCCATCTTTGTGGATTAAGGTAGAAAATCCTCCTGGGTTATGTTCTGAATTTCTGAGCGAGTGCTGCTGATAGACTTGTTTTTCCAAAGCAACATATGACCATTTTTCTTGCACTGCTTTGCGCCAAGAGGTCACAAGAAACATGTCCAAACACAACAAGGCTTTCAAACGAGCCTGGTAATGAACATACCTGCAAAACATACTTTTCAGAAATGTTTTCCCCATCTGTGGTTATTTTCCAAGCTTATTTTTTTGAATCTTTATGTTCAGAATAACCAAAGATAAATATTTTATGAATTTTTTAAAATTAATTTATTTTATATTTTAAAAGATGCTTAGATTACATAAATGTTACACAAAAATTACAGGGATTCCAATGTTCCCCACCTCCCACACCTCCCATAACCTCCCACTTAAACATCTTTCATTAGTGTGGCACATCACCTGCAATGGATACACACATCCTGGGGCTTTGCCACTAAGCATGGGCCATAGTTCACATTGTAGACCACACTCTCTCCTACACAGTTCTGCAGGGTATATGCTGATGAAAAATGGCCTATATCTGTCGTTGTAATGTCACTCAGGATAATTCCCAAGTCCTGAAAAAGCCCCTGTATTACAACTGCTTTTCCCTTCCCTGCCCCAAAAGTGTCCATTTGGCCACTGGCTCCACATCTATGTTGTAATTTCTTCCATTCCTTGAATCACAATATGTCTACAACAGAATACCATTAAGTCCACTCTAGTCCATAGCTCTTCCCCCAATCCTGAGGAGTCTGGGATGGTGATGTCCACTCCACCTCCAAGTGAGAGAGGGCTTATATCCCATAGATAAGATGGATGGGATTATCCTGCCTGCAGCTGCAGATTCTCTCCATTCCCTGAGATGACCATTGTCCATCATCATCTCCCTGCCAGGTGACTTGGGTGAGTCCATTGAGCTGTAGAGTAGGAGTTGAGGTCAATGTGTCCCTCTATAACTTCACTCTTATGCACCTAAAAACATACTTGCCTGCCCTCATATTTCCTTGAATGAAATGTAGCGAATGGTGAATTTTGTTTTCATTTTAAATTTCAAAAATATCTTGTCTAAAGAGCTATCCCTCTTTCTGTATCTTGTGTTAGGTACCCTAGCTGCAAAACTGCTTTTATTAACAGCCTCCCATTTTTGCATATTTGGGGAAATAACCATTCACCATTAGCTGCAGGGTCCTTACATTTTGCATGTCATGGAGCTTTTAGGGCATGAGGGAACTTGCCTGTCATGTGGTCAGATCATCTTCATCTATCAATTCTTAAAGTCATTTATAGCTTTCCATCTAACCCATAATAGGGGCCCTGTGTCAGTGGAACACTAATATCCCTTGCACATTCTATAGAGCAAGAGAAACTAAAGTTTTAAGGCAAAATGGTTTGAATTTCTGGCACAGACTAGTACAAATCAGAACAAAATGTTCCTATATTGACCGCATATTGTTTAGACCTACAAAACGCTCCTCCCCCTGGGATATCAGGCTTTATTTATAGTCCTTGAGAAGCTGGTGAAACTGGCTCTTTAAAAATTTTACTTCCTGTTCTCAGATCATTTCAGACAAATTCAAATAAATCTTGTTTTGCAACTGAACAGAATCGACGTGACTTTGGGGGATATTGGAAACACTCCCCTCCCAAAATTCTACATACTTCCTTCCTCCCTTTTTTTCCCCCTCTGGGAAAAGTCTTCCTCCTCTGTATTTATTTTTATTTCTAATCAATCTCTGGGAGAATTTGGAAGGGTGGGGGTCTGAATTCTGAGTGAGAAAAGACATCCCACAGGGCTGGATTCTGGGTCCTTCCCTCAGTGTAAACCAGATAGTAGGAGGCAGACGTGCTGAGAGCAGGCTTTATCAGCATGGCAAGGTAAACCTCTTAAAAACACTGCCTTTACAAAAACAAAAGCCTGCCAGCATTATATTTATTTTTTAACTGGTTCTCATTCCCCTCTATTTAAAGATAAACATGGGGATGCTGTTTTGCCTTTCAGCTCTGGAAGGGCCACTGCACACAGACACCCAGGCAGTTTTGAATTGTGCAACAGCAGGGGACTTTCTGGCAAAGGTCCCAGTGTAAGGATGCTAGCCATGCCTAACATGTGTTAGGGGACAGTGACCTCATTTCCAGGGATGGACTGAAGTGACTTCCATGCAAAATCCCTGCAAACAAAGGCAGCTTTCAGCAATCCAGGGGTCTCTGTGGAGGCCGCACCTTGTGCTTTGGCCTGTCCTGACGGTGATGAGCGCACACATAGCCTTTGAAAGCATTTTCCTTCCCCATGAGCCCCCACTCCCCTCTACTCCTCTCCTTAATGATTTTCCGATGGAAAATACTGGTTTTATTTCCAATAATTGAATAGTAATTAAATATAAGGAGCAACATCTTAATAACCGGACATTATTAAGGGTTCAAGATTTTCCAAGCACTTGTGCCACAAAATAAACACACAAGCACAGATTCCCCTTTGTTCAGGAACATCACACTCTACCCCCAAACACATGCCTAAAAATGATTTGCTAATATAAAGACCTGACTGCCCACTGGGAAAAAAAAAGAAGGGGGGAGAAAACTAATCTAAAGATCCAGGGCTCTTACTGACAGGAGGCAGATTGTAGCAGGGAGGTCACCATGGTTGTTTCAGGTTGTGCAACTGGTCACATTCTTTTGAAATTGGTCTGAAATTAGATTATGCACAAGGTATCTATGAAAATATCAGCACACAGTATCTGATTCTAAAATATCTGGCAGCTGTGAGTCGACACCATCTGAATGGACATGTCCCAGTGCTTGAGTGGTTATTCTGTGGTAGCCTCATTAAAAAAAAAAAAAAATCCTTTGTCACTGGCTCCCCCATTCTGGTGCTGGTGCAACCCCATAGCTCCAAGCCTGACCACAATGCCTTCACCTGAGAAGAAAGTGATTTTTTGTCTTTGAAAGTTGTTTTATTCCAAATAAGCAGCATTCTTGGATTTTGAGAAGTTCTGCAAAAAGTTCCAGTTTATAGTTCAAAACTGTAATTAGCATCTGAAAACACCATCTGAAGAGCAGCACGGTGTTGCGTTGCCATCTTTTTGGGATTTTGATGGGCAGGGCCCTGTAGGTTCCCTTCCTTAGACTAATTTACAGATCTGTGTTACTTTATCCACATGCTGCTGAGGAATGGGTCACATCTTTGATTTCTGGCTATAAAAGTTTTCTTTAAAAACCAGGGAGAACAAAATAAAAACAAACAAACAAACAAAAAAAAGGCAGGGAGAAGGGATAGAAGAAGAAGAGCAAGAGAAAGGGGGAAAGGTAATTAGGATAGCCAAATTTAAGAGATCTGGCTCTGAGATCTTAACATTCCTTTATGTGAAATTAAAAGTCAGTCTGTCTGCACCCTTTGAAACTAATTCCTTTCTTTTCCATTCCAACTGCCCCTCTCCAAACTAACTCCATATGACATATAGCTGTATTTTTATAGTCACCTCATCCAGTGGCTCCCACCCCTGCTTGTGCGTTAGAATCATGAGAGCTCATTTATTAAAACAACATCCATCCCAGGCCAATTGAATCAGAGTTTCTGAGGGTGGAGCCTGGTTCTCCATTTTTTTAACACTTCCCGAGGTGACCCTTGATGCATGGTGAGTCAATAACCACTGACCTACCCATTTTCTCTCTCTAATCTGTCAATCCGGCTAAAATATAGCTTTAATGATGTTTGCTCCTCAAAACCCTTTACTACCTCCTGGTACCATTCCCCCCCCCCCCCACCCACACACGGGAGGCCCCTTTCAGTAGATATTATCTCTTCAACCTCCCTCAGAACTTCCAGTTTCTTTATCTTTGTCTATGGAAGTCAGTAGAGAGTAGGGGTAAAGGCAGAGCTCTAAAACCAGAAGGAAGTGAGTTCTAATCCTGGCTCTGCCAGGTCCCTTGGGCAAGATACCTAACCTGAATTTTCTGATCTCCAAAATGTAGATGATAATAGCATTGACTTCACAAACTTGTGAGGATGAAATGCCTTGCAAGAGTACCCAATAATTTTTAGTTATATTATTACGTATTATTATTATTAGACATCAGAACACTTAAACACCTTAGGATTCTTTAAAAACAACAGAATGCAGGCTTCCTGCATATTCTTTCTGACAGTTACTGCTAAAACAAATGCTTTGCTCTCTAGGTGATTCCAGCAGGCATAATAGAAATCATGCAGAGTGCCCAAAGTGAATTAGGAAACCAAAATAAACTCAGATCCACTGAGCCTCTCCATTTTCTTCTCTTTAAGTTTGGAAGAAGAAACCCTAAGTCTGTCACTAGACTCTTATCTTTCTTTCTTGATATGCGGAGAGACCGAAAGACTGGAGAAGATACAAAGTAGAATTTTTTTATTCCCAATTAAATTGGCCTAGATATATGCTTTTCAAGAAATGGTTAGAACATTAGGCTAGTAAGAGATCAGCATTCCTTTGTCCCACATTTACTGAATATCCATTATGTAGAACTAAACACTGAAAAGGGCATGGACCTTCCCTAAAGGAGACTGCAGCCCAGCTTTATGGATTATTGGCACCTATGTGGAACAAACCAAGTGCTGCAAGAGTCCAGAGAGAGAACGGATTATGTCTAATATTTATCGGGGAAGCTTGAAGAGATGAAGTGACATTTTATCTGGACTTAAGATTTAGTAGGTAAGATTGTTTGGGGGAGGGGAGGTTGATACCATGAGGATTCCTGGCAAAAGGAATATCTTAGGTGAAGTCAAAGTGCCAAGAAATTATGGGGACAGTCCAGGAATAATAAGTTGTTGAAATTGCCTTGAAGCTCAGTATTCGAATTTTAGTTCAGGCTGGAAGTGTTTGTTTGGGGCAGGTTTTAAAGCACCTCAGGGGCTAACCCTAGAATTTAATTGGATACTATGGTTTAAAAGTAGAAGCATTTTTATAAATGACGTCTGTCAAACATTAGTAATATAAAAGAGGTAAAAGTAGAGGGAAACTAGGATAGGCATTTGATACTTCTATTTAGACATACCTTTGATCTCAGTATTCCTGCATGAACCCTAGGGTTCTACAGAACACAGTTTGTAAACCACTGATGTTGAGGAAAGAGCCTGGGCTTATTATTAAGCAGCCCTAGATTCCAGACCTTGCTGCTTACTTATTAGCTGGGCAAGTCACTTAACTTTGATGAAATATTGTTTTCCATGTCGGTATTAAAGATTCCTTTCTTGGTTGAGTTTTTAAGAAATAAATGACAATATGTGTATAATAATGCATAATAATATATGTAAAGTACCTAGAGTTGTCCCTGATATATAATAGGCACTCACTAATTGTTATTATTCTGAGAACCCTCACTGGCTCTTTGTGAGCTCCTGAACATTATTCAGGGCTTCTGGAAGGTTCACCCAGAGACAACATGCCAACTATAACCCCCTGGAGGTTGTTAGAATAATTCTGGCATCACATGACAAAGACTTGAACTGAATGAAAAAATAAGGTAAGCGTATTTCCAGCTGTAGGAAGAGCTAAGATGTTAGGAAAATAAATCTTTTGAAGTGCATCTCTGAACAAGCACAAAAATAAGGAATCTGAAGGGGTCAAATATGGTATAAAAACAAGAACCAGTTTTACTGGGCCTCAGAGATAAAGCCTAGGATATAACCAAACTGGATATGCTAATAAGAGATCCCACATTAGTCTGGGGTCCCAACGTGTATAACTCCCCAAATAATGGTGGATAGAACATAAACCCACCCTATAGAAGAGTACAGAAAAAAATTGCCCATCTCAATTTGTCACCTGGTGGAGGGAAAACAAAATATCCCCTGAGAATTTGTAACCACAGGATTCCCTCATATTCATACCAATTTGAGGTCTAAATTCCCCTGTGTTGACTTTGAAACAAAAACAAAAACCCCTCAAGCCAAGCATTTAAAGTATTCCTGGCTTGGTAGAGGCTCCAGGCCACTGGCAGAAGCCATCTCAAATTCCTTTCTGGAATATGGCAACATTAACCCAAGAGAACTCCCAAAAATTAATGTCTAAGGATGGAGCTCACAATTAAAAAATCACAAACCACAGAAAGTGTAAATTGGCACAATGTTTGAAAAACAATTTGCCATTAACTAGTAAAGCTGAATAAGCACATCCCAATGCTCCAGCATTTGTGATCTTACGTATACACACCTTAAAAAACTCTTGCCTGTGTGCACCCAGACAAAGGTCAGGGTGTTCACGGGAGCAACGCAAACTGTCATCAACTCTGCAGTGGATAAGTAGATTGTGCTAGAATCCTATAACGGAATTTTATACATCATCAAAGATAAATTTAATACAGTTACATGTGTCAACACGGATGACTTGGAAACACATTAGACTAAAGAAGCATGTGACTTCTACTTATAAAGAGTACTGTGTAATATTTTGGGTAATCTAAGCACCTCTTAAAATATATGTATATATATATATATATATATATAAATAACATTTTTGTAAGCAAATACACATATATGCATATATATTTATATATCATTTTGCAAATGTTTGTATGTATTGTGAGACTTTTGATTTTTACCCACAATAAAAATAAATTTAAAAAAAAAAAAAAAAAGAATAAAGGATTCCCATATACTTCCCCAACACATCTTCCCCTGTTAATGACATCTTACAATAGTGTGGTAAGTTCATTACAATTGGTGAATAAATATTGAAGCATTGCTACTAAAAAAAAAAAAAAAAAAAAAAAGTACTGTGATATTAAACTACATAATATTTAGCTTAGAGAGGTGTATACAGATGTTAAAACTATATAAAAAAGCACGGGAATTAACTGGAACACAGGATGCCTTTGGGAAATAAGGCAGTGTGGCAGTTGGAGAAGGGCTTATTGAGAGTCTCTAGAGCAGGGGTTCTTAACCAGGGTTCCATGGACCCCCAAAGGGTCCATGGAAAGATTTCAGGAGGTCCGTAAGCTTGAATTGAAAATTCAAAAAACATTAATCTTGTGAGGACATGTTGGTACAGGTGTGGTATATTTATTAAATAATACATAGTATAGTGTGGACTTAATAAGGAGTCCGTGGAACAAAAAAGGTTAAGAACCCCTGCTCTAGAGCTACCTTTAACTCTCATTTTTGAACTGACTGGAGGGTACTGAGGTATTTATTTTATTATTTTTCTGTACACTATTCATATATATATATATATATTTGGATGCCTTTTATTTCTTTTTCTTGGCTAATTGCTTTAGCTAGAACTTCTAGCACAATATTGAATAACTGGAGTGACAGTGGGCATCCTTTTGTTGTTCCCGATTTCAGTGGGAAAGCTTTCAGTCTTTCACCATTGAGTATGATGTTAGCTATGGGTTTTTCATATATGCAGTTTATCATATTGAGAAAGTTGCCTTCTATTCCAATCTATTGGAATGTTTTTATCAAGAAAGGATGTTGAATTTTTTCAGATGCCTTTTCTGCATCAGTTGAGATGATCGTGTAATTTTTCTTCAATTTATTAATGCGGTGTATTACACTGACTGATTACATTAAACCACCCTTGCATACCTGGTATATGCTGTTTTTGTTTTTGTTTTTTTTTACCGGGAAATCCTGGGGATCAAATACAGGTCCCTCCATATGGGAGACAGACGCCCAACCATTTGAGCCACATCCGTCCCCCATACCTGGTATAAAACCTACTTGATCGTGGTGTATAATTTCTTTAAATGTGCTTTTGGATTTGTTTAGCAAGTATTTTCTTAAGGATTTTTGTATCTATATTCATTAGATAAATTGGTCTGTAATTTTCTTTTTTCATAATATCTTTATTTGGCTTTAGTATTAGGATGATGTTGGCTTCATAGAATGAGTTTGGTACCATTCCTTCCTGTTCAATTTGGAAGCACTTGAGCAAGATTGATATTAAATCTTCTTTAAATGATTAGTAGAATTCACCTGTAAAGCTGTCTGGTCCTGGACTTTTCATTGGGGGTGGTGTGGGGGTGAGGAGGTGTTGCTGACTGTTTCAATTTCTTTACTTGTGATTGGTTTGATGAGATCTTCCATTTCTTCTAGTGTCAGTATGGGTTTTTTGTGTGTTTCTAGGAATTTGTCAATTTCATCAACATTGTTGAATTTGTTGGTATAGTTCATAGAATCCTCTTATGATCTCTCTTATTTCTTCTGGCTCAATGGTCATGCCCCCTTCTCATTTCGGGCTTTATTTATTTGCATTTTCTTTCTTTTTTTCTTTGTTAGTCCAGCTAAAGTTTTGTCAATTTTGTTGATATTCTTGAAGAAGCAACTTTTGGTTCTGTTGATTATCTCTATTGTTTTTTTGTGTGTGTGTTGTTGGTATTGTTCTTAATTTCATTTATTTTTGCTCTCATCTTTATTATTTCTTTCCTTGTGCTTGCTTTGGGATTCGATTGCTGTTCTTTCCTAGTTCCTCCAGGTGTGCAGTTAGGTCTTTGATTTTAGCTCTTTCTTCTTTTTGAATGTAAGTGTTGAGGACTATAAATTTTCCTCTCAGCACTGCCTTCGCTGTATTCTGTAAGTTTTGATATGTTGTGTTCTCATACTCATTCATCTTGAGATATTTACTGATTTCTCTTGCAATTTCTTCTTTGCCCAACTGATTATTTAAGAGTATGCTATTAATGTCCATATATTTGTGGATTTTCCCTCTTTCTGCCTGTTTTTAATTTCTAACTTTATTCCATTAGATCAGAGAAAGCACTTTGTATAATTTCAATCTTTTAAAAATTTATTGAGTTCTACTTATAAATACTTCCTTATTTATCCTCTGTCCAGATGTTCTAACCAATTTAAAAGTCTAAAATTTATTTTGTCTGGTATTAGTATCATTACTCCAGATCTTTTTTTTTTTTTTCTATTTGTGTGAAATATCTTTTTCCAACCTTTCACTTTCAGCCTGATTGTGTCATTGTGTCTAAGTTGAGTCACTTATAGATAACAAATAGATGGCTCATATTTTTTTTAAAGATTTATTTTATTTATTTTTCCCCCCCCCCCCCCAGTGTTGGCTCATCTTCTCTTTAGGAGGCACCAGGAACCAAACCCGGGACCTCCCATGTGGTAGAGAGATACTCAATCGCTTGAGCCACCTCCACTCCCTGCCTTGTTGGGTCTCTCCTCTTTGTGTCTCCTTATTGCATCATCTTGTTGCATCAGGTCACCATGCCAATCCATCAGGTCAGCTTGCTGTCCCGATGTCTTGCTCATCTTCTCTAGGAGGCACCAGGAACCGAACCTAGGACGTCCCATGTGGTAGGCGGGTTCCCAAATGCTTGAGCCACATCTGCTTCCCAAGTCTCATATTTTTTTAATCTATTCTATTAATCTATTCTGTCAGTCTGTGCCTTTTGATTGGGGACTTCAATCCATTAACATTCATTATTAGTACTGTAAAGGCATTCCTTACTTTGTCCGTTTTATCCCTTGGACATTATTATATCTAACTATTGTCTGTCATTTAACCCTTCTAGTTACCCTCACTTATAATCTTCATTTCTACCCTCTTCTCTAAGCCTGTCACCTTTGTCTTTTCCTTTTAGGCTGTAGAACACACTTTAGTATTTTTTTTTTTTTTTTAAGATTTATTTATTTACTTTATCCATTTTAAACCCCCCTTCCTCATTTTGCTATTTTGTGTCCATTTGCTGGGCAATGCTCTGTGTCTGTCTCCTGCCATCTCCTCCCATCCTCCTCCTCCATTCTTCACTAGGATTCAATCCTGGAGACCTCTGATGTAGGAGAGAGGTGTTCTGCCACCTGCGCCACCTCGGTTCCTGGTTTTCAGAGCTTTCGGAGCATCTCGTCTTGTCTCTCCCCTGTTAGGTAATCGTCTTGCTGCATGGCGCCCGGGGCCTGGTGGCTCACTGGCACACAGAGCCTGGCAGCCCATGTGCCTTCTATATATATATATATATTTTTTACTGGGAGGTCCTGGGGATCGAACCCCAGGTCCTTCCATATGGTAGACGGACGCCAAACCATTTGAGCCATATCCGCCCCCTACACTTTAGTATCTTTTGTAAATCCAGTCTCATAGTGACAAATTCTGTTTTTGTTTGTATGTGAAGATTTTAAACTCACCTTCATTTCTGAAGGATAGTTTTGCCAGATAAAGAATTCTTGGCTGGCAATTTTTCTCTTTCAGTACCTTAAATAAATTGTACTACTGCCTTCTCGCCTCAGTGGTTTCTGATAAGAAATAGGCACTTAGTTTTATTGAGGCTCCCTTGTAAGTGATACATTGCTTTTCTTTTGCTGCTCTTAGAATCATCTTTATCTCTGGCAGTTGACATTCTGAATAGTAGATGTCTTGGAGTAGGTCTATTTGGATTTATTCTCTTTGGATTATGTTGTCCTTCTTGAATATTGATATTCATGTCTTTCATAGGGGTTGGAAGTTTTTCAGTCATTATTCCTCCGATATTCTCCCTGCCCCTTTTCTGTTCTTTCTCCTTCAGGGACACCTACGACATATGCATTTGTGTGTTTAACACTATCATTCTATTCCCTGAGACCCATTCTTTTCTCATTTTGTTCTTCTGTCTTTTCAAGTTCATATGCTCTGTCTTCCAATTCATTAATTCTGTCCTGAATCAATCCATATCTGCTATTACGTTCATCTAAAGTATTTTTTTTTTAAGATTTATTTTATTTATTTATTTCTCTCCCAACCCCCTCGTTATTTTGCACTCGCTGTCTGCTCTCTGTGTGTTCTTCTGTGTCTGCTTGTCTTGTCTCACTGGGGACTGATCCTGTGACCTTCTGGAGTGGAGAGAGGCACCTCAGCTCTCTGTTATGCCATGTCTCCTATTGTCTCTTCTGTGTCTCTTTTTTTCTGTTATGTCATCTTGCTGCACCAGCACTCCGTGCGGGCCAAAACTCCATGTGGGCCAGCTCACCGCATGGGCCAGCTCGCTGCGTGGATCAGCTTGCTTTTCACCAGGAGGTCCTGGGAATTGAACCCTGGACCTCCTATATGGTAGATGGGAGCCCAATCACTTGAGCCATATCCGCTTCCTTCTAATGTATTTTTAACATTATCCATTTGTGTCTTTAATTCCCACAAGCTCTGTTACTTTTCTTTGCAGGCCTTCAAATTGTTCTTTATGCTCAGAAAGTGTAATCTTACTGTCCTCTATTTCTTTAGCCATATTTTCTTTTAACTCTTTAAATTGATTAAGGAGATTTGTGTGAACATCATTGATTAGTTGCCTTAAATCCTGTGTCTCATCTGGATTCTTGGTTTGTTTGGCTGGGCCATATTTTCCTGTTTCTTAGTATAGCTTGTAAATTTTTGGTTGATAACTAGGCATCTGATTGTATTGGTGATTTTACTCTTTTGATCAATTTCTCTCTCTTGCCTGGTGGTTTTATTTCACAGCTCTTCCTTGATTTTTCATTTAATTTTTCCTAAAACTTTAAGATTTTCCTGTTTAAGTTATCAAAACACGGACAGGGGGCCACTAATGGGGCACAGACCAGATCTATGTTGCCTGGGAAAGAAACAGGAGAAACTAAACTTGTATTCCTTCTCTTTCCTAGCTGGCCAGCAGATGGCAATATTCAGCAAACCTTTCCACAGAGATGAATCCTTCAGTTTCCACTGACTGGATCTTCTGAGCCAGCAATTCAAAGCTGGTTATGCTGGTTGAACTTGCTGTAGAGAAACCAAACTCAGCTCTCCACCATATCCTCCATCTTCCCAGAGAGAAATATGTCCTTTCCTCTCTCTGTTGGTCTCTCAACTGCAGGTTTTACCAAGGCTCTTTGCCTCGATGGGTGGCATTCCCAACTATGGGCACTGGCAACTCCTGGTTTTCCTTTTGCCTCTTTATCTCTTTGTCCCCAGTCCTTCCTGGACAGTGCATGTGGCACTCTCCTGGTATGCAAACCCCAAAGCAACTCTCGTGGATGACTTCTACGCTTTGTTCCCTATTTTGTAAAATAGCTGAGCCCTGCCTGTGCTGCTCCAACACCATTTTCCCGTAACTCCTTCACTCATCCTTTCTATAGTTCAGCTTCCTCACTTATAAAATGAAGCTAGTAATAGTACCTCCCTTGTATGGGTTATTATGAGGATTAAGTAAGTTAATATAAATGACAATTTATATGTATTATATTTAGTAATAAAATAAATACATTAATATAAGCACTTACAATAGTGACTTGCATAGACTATAGTCAGAAGTATGAAATATTACCTCTCACTGAACTTGGCACTCAGGAAATGCTTATTCTTTCCAACCACTGCTTTCTGCTGAATAATATCAATGTTCCAGTGTAGATGGAGATGCTGAGTATTAACTCATACTGATGCTTGACTCTGTCCCTGAAGCTGTTTCCTTAAAAAACACTCATGGTCCATATTTCTCTCCTGTCTGGTAAAATGTTTAAGTAGACAAGACATTAAATAGTGATGAAAAAAGCTTTCATTTTTCTGAATTCTTTCTTCAGATCTTGGTCATCCAGGGGAAAAAAATATATTGACCAACCAATATATATTAATTTTTCATCAACTAACTTCTTAGGCGATGACTTCTTTTATGTGACTTCCCATGTGACAGAGCACAGCTTCTCTTAGGTCATAAACTCCTTCCACATTACTTTTTCTGCAGCCATCTTTAAAGAGGCATTGTTTCAATAGAAAACTCTAGATTAAAAAACAGGCTGTAGCCTGTGTTAAGACTAAATCTATTTGTTTGATGAAATGATAGCTAGGAGATTCAACACATTAATACTGAGCTTAATACCAAAGTATTGGGGCATAATTTGATGTTAAGGAAATAATGAAAAATATTTAGGTGCAGTAGGCAGAATTTTGGAAAAAAAAGTGAAGAATAAAGAATATATAAAGTTTAATTGACATTAAGCAAGGCAATTTGGGAACGTGTACAAGGTAGTGAAATGAAGCTAGCAAGTCATTATTTAGACCACATCTGTTTTGTTCATTGTTGTAGAGCCAGGTTTTGGCACAATGACTAGCACATAGTTGATGTTCAACAAATGTTTATTGAAGGAAAATGTGACTGCAGTGCTTGGAGGTAGTAGAGGATAAGTGAAAGAACTTCTTGGCTCCTCTTCTGTAGGCTTTAATAGTTTCACTTCATAAATTGCAAATTTTCTTCAGGGCACACTTCCCTCCCCTCTTGCTTTTTGTTGATATTTCTTTCCCTCTTTTTCACTCTTTATTTTTTTCTTTGAAATGTAAAGAGGCTGATTGTCTTGGTGCAGTAGGCATGTCTGTATGTAACAGAGACTGAGAAAAGTGAAGAAAATACATTTTTTGTCCCTTCTCAAGTTCTCAGGTGATAAATTAGCTCGCTTAGAATGATTTGGTACCAGGGTCATTGGTGAGATGCATACAGTGAAGGTATCCCCCAGAGTATTCTTTATCATTAGAGCAGGAGTTCTTGAACATAAGTCCCCAAGCAGGCTTAGCACTTCTGAGCCACATGGAATGGTGTGCAAAAGATGGATGTACAGACAGGCTTGCTGTGTGCGTGCAATTGTTGATGGGAAAGAATTCATTCCTAGCTTTTATTATTCTCAAAGGACTCCAAACCCCAAATTGGTAGAGGACTACTGAATTAGAGGATTTGTCTTATATGTTTGTGTTTTGTTTTGTTTTGCTTTAGGTTTTGGGTAGGAAAATTCTGAGAAAACTTGAGAGGAAAATGCAGTGTGTAGATTTGTCAAAACTTTTCAGATCTAGAATCAATTCAAAGGCTTTCTTTGAATTTCGTACCTCTTTTTTAACTCCTTTGACTGATGCTTTTATGCATTCAGAGCTAGAGATTGGGATGCTTACCTCACATTTATTATCCCTGGCAGTTGAAATATCCAGGCAGACTGTTGTTATTTATTCCCAGAACGTCATCAGAGTTCTTCTGGGCAAAGTCACTGATAAGTCATTGAGTAGGCACAAAAAAGATGATGTTTTGTGATACAATGAGCCATCCTTGTATAACTAATTTATTTCTAACTGAACTTATGATAAAACAAAAAGCTAACCTGCTAAAAGTAATGGATCTCTTTTAAAGACTGCATTTCATTTTTCTTTAAATTCCTGAAAACTTTGTCTGCTTTGAATCTTTATCTCTTTCTGTCTTCCTCTTACTTAACCTCTGCTCTAATTAAATGATTTACATGTTTGACTTAAATCCCAACTTTATTTTATTTTGCCAGTACCTCTATGTTCTCCAAGATACTTGATGTAGTTTATGATCTTTGGTTTCATCGTAGCAGACTCTCGACTTAAATAGTTGTTGTCATTATTGTTGTCAGTTAAACCTCCTGTGTTGTTCCAGGACCCAATAACACAGTAATTTCCACACAATTTATTGATCGATTCACTCGCAAAACATTTCTGGAACACCTGCTATATGCCTGGGACTCTTCTAGTCACAGGGGAGACAGAAACGTGAATTTTATACATATAGTTACTGCCACGTGCCAGGTCAAGGTGCATGGTCACCAACACAGGCTAAAGGTTTAAGTCTCCCTGGACCTCAAATCTTTAAATAAATTAGTTTACTATTTATTTAGAGAACTAGTTCTCATCTGGCACAATTTTTGCCTCCAGAGGACATCTGGCAATTCTGGAGACATTTTTAGTTTTCCTACCTAAGGGGTGCTACTGGCCAGGAATGCTGCTAAACATCAGATGACACCTAGGACAGTCCGTTCCCTCCCCCCCACACACAACAAAGAATTATTCAGACCAAAATACCAGTAGTGCCGTGGTTGAGAAGCCCTAATTTGGAGGATGCAGTATTTATTTCGAGGGAGACTTACTGCTGTAGGTGGGAAAGGCGGAGGAGACTCTGAAGGCAGTGGCCTCTCCTCTGAATTGTCACCAGAACCAGAGACCCTTCTATGGGAAGAAATGTCCTTCATCTCAATTACATTTCCAGGAAAGAATTAGTTCTGCATGTTGGCAGCTTCCCTATAGCCTGTCCCTTAATCTTTGTTCTTAAGGGGCTTACATTGTAGGAAGGAAGGAAGGGCAGGTATACTCAAAACAATGATACTGTATGATGACTACCAGGAGACTCAATGGAAGTAATGCTTTGGGAACACTGAGCAATTAAACTCTGCCTGAAAGTTCTGGGAAGGCTTCACAGATGAGGTGGCGTTTGAATGGGGTCTTTGCGTAGGTGTTTGCCATATGGTTGAAAGAAAACATTTTCCTTTTTAAAGCCATACCCTGCATGATTGCATTTATAATCACAGGGATGAGAAGTTTGGGGCTGCTTCTATATTGTATTGTACTGAACAGGACTTCTAAACAAATTGTGCTGACCCAACTCAGTGTCTTTGCTTTCACCGTCTTCTTTCTATTAAAGATTTCAATTGTGTATGATTGTAGGTGTTAGAGTTTAGCTGTAGTTTAGAGTTGCCAACTTTCAGCCAAAGAATTGCAGGTTTTATTTTGTGTTTTGTTTTTTAAATATGTATGTATGTATGTATGTATGTATTTATTTATTTATTTATTTATTTATTTGCTCCTGCCAATGTTCCTAGTAGTTTCCCCCAGGCTATGGCCTTAGCTCCTTAGCTAGCTTGAAAATATATGGAGAGTACTCCTTCTCAATCTCTATAGGCATTTATAAATATTTTCAAGTATAATCTATGTTCCAACACATGGCTATGTCCATTAGGAAAATCCAACAGAACATCACTGCCCACATATTTCTGTTAAACTAGTGTGACAACACAAAATGTGTTTGTGAAGCTATGAATTGAAAAATTAACCATGGCTGTTAGTTACTCAAAAAAGAATGTAACAGATGTTAAATTTCTGATCCAATAGAATAGTGGGATCTTCATGATGTAGCCAACAAAGAAACTATTAGGATTTCTCTTTAATCCCTGGAAAATTGCATGTTGGTTTAAGGTACCTGCACAATATGGGAAATTTTCTCTTTAAATTCAGAACCAGTTACATCACAGAAGGGGTAACTTTGTACACTTGAAACTGGCAATATCCTTTTCCTGGTGATTTTATAAAGACCATTGTGTTTTCATGTTAGAAACCAAATAGTTCAATTTAAAAATCTCAGTTTTACTTTTTTTTTTAGTCTGAAGTAGAAGGTAGGTAGTTATAAAAGTACACATAGGTTGTGTAATTGGAAGTTTCATTTTCATCAAAGTGCTTTCTCTTTTCTATTCTAGTCTGATGCCAACGCAAGTTACTTAAGAGCGGCTCGAGCTGGACACTTGGAAAAGGCCCTTGACTACATAAAAAATGGAGTTGACATCAACATCTGCAACCAGGTTAGTAACTGTTGTTGTGTTGTTATTGTTTGTTAATTAAAATTTTAAACATCCAGACTTGACTTAAAGCTTTTGTTAAATATTACAAAGACTTTCTCTTTTTCGCCAGTTTTCCCTTTTAAATTTTATCAGCTTGACATTATCACATTATTCTCTGCCTTGTTTGAGGAACATTCAAATATGTAGGCATACAACCATTAATAATTAATTCCTAAAATTTGATAAGTAGTGATATCAGGACAACCCACATGGTTTTCAAGTACTTTTTTTTTTTTTTTCCAAGTACTTTTATTTCTACTTCAAGTTCCTACATTGTACAATGCAAGTGAATGTTGGAGGGATATTATCTTAAGGTTTCTTGGTAGACTATTCACTGCTCTATTTTCAACCTGCTGAATAAAGCTTTCCCTTCACTTCTAATCAGAATGGGTTGAACGCTCTCCATCTTGCTTCCAAAGAAGGCCATGTAGAAGTTGTTTCTGAACTGCTACAGAGAGAAGCCAATGTAGACGCAGCTACAAAGGTCAGTATCTCATAGTTAGCTCTTTTTTAACCTATCACTGGCCAAATTCAATAAAGATTCAGCCCTCTATGAGAATCATGACAAACTTCTCATGAGGTATGTGTAGTTAGGGTTTTCCTGGGGAAAAGAACCAACAGAATATATATGTTATGTAAATATTATGAGGTGGTTGTTGTTGTTTTTAATAGGATTTGGCTTATGCAACTGTGGGGAGGGGCAAGTCCAAATTCTGTAGGGCAGGCCAGGAACTCCGATGAAAGTTTTCAATGTATTCCCCAGGAGAAGATGGCTTGTTGAAGTAGAGATGGAAATCTCTTCTGACTGCTGAAATCATCATCTCTCCTTTTAAAGCCTTCAACTGATTGAATGAGGCTTCTTTCATTATTACATCCTCAGTTAATTGTAGATGTAGTCAGCCATAGATGCAATCAACTTACTGATGATTTAACTCCATGAAATATCCTCACAGTAATGATCAGACCAGTGTTTGCTTGACCAAACAACTGGGCACCATAACCTGGCCAAGTTGACACATGAATTTAATCATCACAGTCCACACCTTGTCAACTTGGCACCCATACACATTTCCTTAAGCCATACTTAATCTCTAAATAAAAATTAAGTCATATTTTTACCTAACAATACTCAGTAGTCCTGTGTACAACCAGAAACATACTAACTTTCCCCAGAATAGGTGCAAGTCCTTGATTAATAGTCCCTCTTAAACTTGATATCCTATAACTTAAATATTGTGATATGAAATTAATACAACTTATGTCATATGATAAGGTGATAAGATAGAGAAGAAAACAAAGACATTTGCTTTATGTATATATACTAACATACTCATAAAAAAGCAAGGAAGACTTATCCATAATCATTACAGTTCACATTTCTGTAACTTGCCACATGATTGAAGCTCGTATTTGTAACTACCTTCTTCCACTACCCATTCCATATTCCCTTTACCCTAAGCAAGCACCTCAGCTGGCCATGATTCTTTGCCTGGTGGGGTGACCCAAACCTTCATTCATGGGCCATTAGTTGTCCTACCTGGATTGGATTGTTGCTCTATGTCTATGGATCTGCTGATCTGTAGACCAGCAGAGCTTAAGGTTGCAGGGACAGGAAGCAAACATCTTTCTACTGGATCACTAGGGGTAATAGAGAAGTGGTGTCGCTCCCATTTCCACCCTTTGATTTCTGGACTCATGAATCCTGGCTAGGAAAGAAACAGCACCATAGAGTGGATGCTGATTTAGAGCATAGACAGTCTCCTGGAGAACATTGCCCCAGCCCTGCAAAGTATTGCCACCAAATTGACATTGTAATAGAGTCTTCAAAAGGCCATTCCATCCTTCCATAAGTCCAGCTTCTTCAGGATGATAGGGAACATGGTAAAACCAGTGAATTCCATGTCACCATTCCCATACTTCATTTGCCATGAAGTGGGTTCCTTGATCAGAAGCAACACTGTGTGGAATACCATGATGGTGAATAACGCATTCTGTAAGTCCATGGATGGTAGTTTTAGGAGAATCGTTGCATGTAGGGAAGGCAAACCAATATCTAGAGTATATGTCAATTCCAGTAAGAACAAAACACTGCCCCTTTCATGATGGAAGTGGCCCAATGTAATCAACCTGCCACCTGGTAGCAGGTTGATCACCTTGGGGAATGGTGCCATATTGGGGACTGAGTATTGGTTTCTGCTGCTGGCAGATTGGGTACACAGCTGTGGCTGAGCCAGGGTGGCCTTGATGAACAGAAATCCATGTTGTTGAACCCACACAAAACCTCCATCCCTACCACCATGGCCACTTTGTCCATGAGCCCATTGGGTAATGACAGGATGGCTAGGGAAAGAGGCCAATTGGTATCCATAGAATGAGTCAGTCTATCTACTTGATTATTAAACTCTTCCTCTGCTGAAGTTACCCTCTGGTAAGCGTTCATACAGGACACAAACATCCTCATGTTTTTTGCCGACTCAGAAAGATCTATCCACATACCTCTCCCCCAGTCCTCTCTGTTTCCAGTCATATTCCTTTTAAGTCCCTGACCATCCAGCCAAAACCATTGTCGATGCCCGTGAATCAGTTTAAAAATGTACCTCCTGCCATTTCTCCTTCCAAGCAAAATGAACAATCCTCAAAGTTCCTGAGGATTTTCCTTTACCACTGTCCTTCAGAAATGTTCCAGAAAGGGGCTGTAGTGCTATAGCTATCCACTTTTTGGTAGTACTTGTATATCGTGTAGAACTGTCTGGAAACCAGGCCTGAGTTTTCTCTTCCTCAGTCAACTCCCCCAATCGGCTATAGCTAAGGACTGGGAAAAAGAAGGTAATGTGGCAAGTATGGGGGCCATTGACATTTGGGCCACTTCTTCATGTAACTTACTTATGCCCTCAGGGCCCACTTGAGCCCTATTTCTTGTATACCACTTCCATTTTATGATGGACAGTATACCCAACTTTAGGTCAGACAAAACCTAGTTTTTGATGGGAAACTCAGGTCTCATGGTAACTTGGTGTCCTATGGTTAAATGTCTGATCTCTACTAAGGCCCAGTAACAGTCCAGAAACTGTTTCTCAGAAGGAGAGTAGTTATCTGTAAAGGATGGCAAGGCTTTGCTCCAAAATTCTAAGGGACTGCTCTGTGATTCTAGAGCCTACCAAAGGCTCTAGAAAGCATCTCTATTTGCCACTGACATTCCAGCTCTATTGGATCTGCTGGATCACATGGCCCAAATGGCAGAGCAGCTTGTACAGCAATCTGGACCTGTTACAGAGCCTCTTCTTGTTCTGGTCCCCACTTAACACTAGCAGCTTTTTGGTAAATGGGCTGACATAGTACACCCAAATGAGGAATATGTTGTCTCCAAAATCCAAAGAGGCCAACTATGTTTTGTGTGTCTTTTTATGGTTGTAGGAGGGACCAGATGTAAAAGAGTATCTTTTACCTTAGAAGGGATATCTTGACATGCCCCACACCACTAGATACCTAGAAATTTCATTGATGTGGAAAGACCCTGTATTTTTGTTGAAGTCATCTCCCACCCTCTGCCAATAAGTCTAGAGTAGTTGCTACTTCTTGCTCGATAGGTCCAATCAACATGATATCATCAATATAATGGACCATTCTGATGTCTTATGGTAGGGAGAAATGATCAAATTCCCTGAAAACTAGCTTATGACATAGGCCTGTCCCCACAGGTAGGACAGTGAAGGTGTATTGCTGGCCTTGTCAGCTGAAAGCTAATTGTTTCTGATGGTCCTTACTAACAGAAATTGAGAAAAAAAGCATTTGCCACATCAATAGCAAATACCAGGTACCAGGGAATATATTGATTTGCTTAAGCAACAATGACACATCTTCAACAGCAGCTGGATTGGAGACACCACCTATTTAATAGCAGTGTACCTCTTCATGGATCATAGTTTGTACCTCTCCTTTTGGGGCCTGTTGGGACTTCAGTCTAGTTATAGGTCTGGAGGAAAAGAAAGGTGATTTGGGTAGGTCATGAGAAGAATTAGAAGTGTCTTTCAAGCCAACTGTCTCAGGGCATTCCACTGCAGTTTCATCTGGTGAAATAGAATTAACATCTTCATATAAAAAAGTGAGGACTGTTTCCTCAGGGGAGGTGGTTGTAGTTTTATCAGGCCCAGAAGGGTTAATCTCTTTAGGTGGAGGTTCAATGACTGATTCCTCAGGGCAGATTGAAGATTGGGTGCCTGGTTCCTCAGGGCAGATCATTACAAGTTTATTTGCAAAGGACTCAGCAGGATCTAGGGTTTTAATGTCCCCGCTGTTGTTATTATTATAAACCTATAGGTCTCCATTCCAATTTTCAGGATCCCATTCTTTTCCAATTAATGCCCTCACTTTAACAGTAGATACCCTGCAAGGCTGGAAATTTAATATACATTGTAATTCAACCACTTACACCATGAGACTAAGGGTCTGGTTTTCAGAAATATCAAGTGTGCAGCTATATGAAGTAAGATTTTGTTGAATTCCCTAGGAATAGCTGGCTGGTTGAACTAGAGATGGAAATTCTCCCTTTTGACTCGCTGAAATCATCTCCTTGTAAGGCCTTCAACTGATTGGATGAGACTTCTCATTGTTGAAGGCAATATCCTCAGTTGATTGTAGATGTAATCAGCCAAAAATGCAATCAACTTACTGATGATAAATCTATGAAATATTCTCATAATAATGATCAGACCAGTGCTTGCTTGACCAAACAACTGGACACCATAACCTGGCCAAGTTACACATATACTTAACCATTACAAGGTACTTTGTTCTCTCTGATAAACTTTTAGGCATAGAGGGATTCAAAATGTCAAAACAGAGAGAGAAAGGTGGATGAGTTGATGTATCTTGCTTTTCTTTTTACAGAAAGGAAACACAGCATTGCACATAGCATCTTTGGCTGGGCAAGCAGAAGTGGTAAAAGTCTTGGTTACAAATGGAGCCAATGTCAATGCACAATCTCAGGTAAACCTACACCTCCATTGCAAAGAAATTTTGTTATAATTTACAAATTATGCTCTTTGGGTCAGGTGCTTGCTTTGTTCAGATATCCTCTAATAACATAATACGTAAATGCATTCAAAGAATAATTATATTATTGCAGAGTATTTACATGGAAACTTATAAAATAATATATGTCCTCATTCACAATACATATACATATATATATATATATATATATCTTTTTCTGTAATGTAAAGCACCACCTATATTTATAGAGAAGATATATATTTTTTTAATCATCTACCTGTGAAACTCTATGGTTGGTAATCATAGACACAAATGTTTAGGGGGTGTATTAGCCAAAGGGGTGCTGATGCAAAATACCAGAAATTTGTTAGCTTTTATAAAGGGTATTTATTTGGGGTAGAAACTTACAGTTACCAGGCCATAAAGTGTAAGTTACTTCCCTCCCCAAAGTCTGTTACATTCAGCCTTCCTCTTCCTCTTCCTCTTAAGCCTCTATGGTCAGGCTCTCTAGGCTTTGTCTCTCTCCCTGGGGCTCAATTCCCTCCAGGCTCAGCTGCTTTATTCTCTCTACAAGGCCAGCTGTCAACTGTCAGGCCAATGACTTGTCTCTTTTCCTGAGGCCTTCTCTCCTTTCTCACGACCAAGCTCTTCTGTGTGCTTACTTCCCAGGGCTCCAGCTCAAAAACTCCAATCTCCCTTCTCTGCCATGCAGATTCTCTGTTAGTCCCCACCCACCAAGGGGCAGGGACTCAATGTCCTACTGACGTGGCCCAATCAAAGCCTTAATCATTATTTAATCAAGTAAAAGTGAAACCTCTGAATCCAATATAATCTAATATGTGCAGAGGAAAAGACCAGTTCACAAACATAATCCAATATCTATTTTTGGAATTCATAAATAATGCCAAACTACTATAGGAGGTATCCTTAATGCAGAGTCTTATCCTATTTTATGATGTTAGCTCATGTCCAACCCCAGTATTTATTAATCTACTAAGGAGATGGGAATGCCTATAAATGAGGAAATGCTCTTAAAAGTTCAGAATCTTTCACTGCTTTTTCTAGTTGAAAAGGAAAGAAACTGCTTAATGCCTGTTCACTAGCTAGGGCATCATTGCTCTTCCCTGAGACAGATAAAAAAAATATCAAGCAGCATAAACTTCAAAATTCCACAAACTTTAAAATTTCCAGATTCTCTGTAATGGATATACACTCATTCTTTCTGTAGATACTCCTCTAAGCTCACAGAGTCTTGCATGAAGTTCTAACACCAATAGACTATCTTTTGAAAGACTCACTTTACTTAATTGGTTTAAAAACATAGATCCTCATTATCCAAGTATTCGTTATTTGAGTCCCAACAGACATGAAATTGTGCAGGGTCATCATAACACAAAATTATTCACTGCAGAACTGACCACTTTTAAAACTGGTCACAAAAAAATTTTTTTTTAATAAAAAATAAAACTGGCCACTGCTCAAACATTCCCACCAATTGAATGCTGAAATCTATCCCTGTGCTCAGTGTCTTCCCCAGGGTGCTGGATATCAAACAAGTTGATTATAGAATGAAACTGCAAGTCTTAAAAAGATGCAGGATTTCATGAAGTCAGGGAGAGTGATGTTGGAGAACTGCTGGTGGACAGCCAGGCTGTAGGTAGGTGGCTTTCTGGCAGTGTTAGACTAGACAGTATTTAAAGAATTTGATTGATTTCCTCATCAATGTTTCAAAGAAGAGTGATTTGAAAGACAAAAAATTAAATGAAGAGAAAAAAAAGATTAATTGAGACCTTTGGTTCAGTTGATAACATCTTCCAGTACTTTTTCAAGAAGGCTATCTTTTTCTCATGTTATGAAAGTCGAAAGTAAAGTGAAGGATGTTAGTATATCATATAATTTTCCTGAAGAAAGTATACTTTTTCTCCACAAAAATCACACTTTGTTTAGTCTTTGTTTGTACATGAATGTCTGACCTACATTTTGTTAAATCACGTTAACTTTCTTTTGCAATTTCTAGTTTTGTCTTTTAAAAGAAAGGGTCAATTAAACTTTTATTCATTATTTCCTGTGGGCTTTTGATCTCCATTTTAAAGACATTTGACTTCATCAGCCTTTCCTTATACTTATCTTTGGATAGCACGAGCCTCCTGTATTTATGAATCTGCAGGATTGAGGTGACTTCCTCCCTTATGCTTCAGCTATAGCAATGATGGCTCTGATGCCATTAAATACCAGTGTCATGGAAAAAGACCCATACAGGATTTTCTGAATATTTGGTCTAATTTCTTTCTGGCTCTCAGTGGTAGGACCTTTGTTACCTGGTCAATGTCACTTATTCTGATTCTCTATGAGCATTTACATGGAGTACTAATGCTGAAACTAATTATAAAATGTTGAATATTGAAAAGTATATTACTTGGAGAGAGGTACAGACCAGCTGATTAAAATAGATGTGGCGTGCATTTGAACTGACTATTTTAAATACCCCTATAATTTTTTAAAATTGGAAAATAGCCAATTTTAGGTTCTGAGATAGTGGGGAAACAATTTAATCCATTTTCCCCCCAAGGGAAGAAAAATAAACCTCTTTTAAAACATTGCACAGGGAAGCGGCTGTGGCTCAATCAGTAGGGCTCCCGTTTACCATTGGGAGGCCCCGGGTTCGGTTCCCGGGGCCTCCTGGTGAAGGCAAGCCCTCCGGCACGGCATGGTTAGCTGACCCAGCAAGCACAAGCAGCAAGGGGGGGAGAAATGAATAAATAAATAAAATCTTAAAAAAAAAAAAACAAAAAACATTGCACATATTCCTAGCCAACCAATGCTTACAGCAGTCATGTTTTAAATCTTTTCTGCAATATCTAGGAAAAGTTTCATTATAACAAAATCCTTCCCAATTTTGATTTCAATTTCTGCACATTCCAAACAGTTGATGAGGTAAGGAAGAACATAGGCTGTGAAATTCCCTGTTCCTCGCATTGCAGCTGTGCTTGAAAGGCCATGCCACTCAGAGAACAGCAGAGCACTTCCCCATCATCTGGAGACCTGCCCTTAGATGCCTTCTGAACTTCATCGTTCCGTGGACAGAATAGTAATGAGATGACTAAGTAGCAGAAGAGAGTTTCCTTGATGATTCCCTGTAGCAACTCTTCAATAGGAAATCTAAAACGAACAACAAGCAATAATACCAAGAAATAAGATTGAACTCCATTTAGGTGGCAGCACATAAAATCACATAAGTATAAAAATTCAAGAAAGACAGTTTTAGCCTCTAGGCAATATTTAGTAGCCAACAAAAAATAGTGTAAAAAGAGCCCCTCACCCTTCTCTTGAAAATGAAAATCCTTCCTATTTGAAAATAAAAATGACACTGGCAGTATCAAATTCTGATCTAATAAACTGAGGCATACTGAGGGTAGGATTGTGTAGATTTCATTTTAAGCTAATTTTTGTTATTGCCATTATCTTTGTTCTTAACAAATTAGCTAACTCTTTCTTATATTATTTAACATTCCAGTAATCATTTAAAGCTACCCTGAGAAAGAAACTGAGTTGAATAAATTATGATTATAAATAGTTCCACCACTATTAAGTCCTCAATGCTTTGTACTAAATACAGCAACAATGGTTAATATTTGCAATTGAAAATCTCAAACTGCCAAGTCCAATGATATCCCCCCACTTGTTCTCCTTCTGTCTTTTTCTGTAATGTAAAGCACCACCTATATTTTTAGAGAAGCAATGCCTGCTTCAACTAATATTTTATTTTAGCTATCAAAGTGCTCTAAATAGACAGGGTTTTATAGGGGTGTTAATGAAGGCAAGACCCTTTAATGGAACCAGTGCTCCTTCTGTGCCTCCTTTGGTCTTACTGTATATTCTGATGTCCCATATGGTGGGTTAGCACCTGATAGTCAGACATATGGCTGTGATCCAGGTACAGCCTCTCTGATCTAGCACCTCTGCTTCTAGCCAACCTTCACAAAAAATCAGTATATCATATATGAATCAATGCCGATCTGTCGCCATGCCTTTAACACTAATAACAGTACTTTAGGACAATAAAGACTAGCTGTAAGAACTGGACATTCATGGATGAAGTTTAAGCTCTTACTGAAAAGAAATCACAGGAGGACATTTTAATTTTATTTTGGGAAGTTTTATGCAGCATGCCTCAGTACTATCTACAAAATTCTAAGTCTCATGATTTGCATGCTTATTATAATGCCACCTTAAATGCTCAGAGCAGAAGGTATTGAAGATATTGAATAAAACCAGACATCAAATAATATAGTCATTCAATGTTGAGCAGCTCTGCCTTTTGAGAATTGAGTCTATTGTTGCTACAGAAAAGAAAATATAAATTGAGCAACCATATGTTCCTTTCTGGCCAATTCTTTGTTCTGGAAATTTCCTAAATTAGGAAACGGATATAAAAATAGTTACATGCTATTTTCTTTAAGAGAAAAACAAACACTTTCTGAACTCTGACCATTCTCCCAATCCAGGTGCTATTTCAAGGAAATTCATTACAGCTGTAGATTTTCCAGTGACAACACATTGAATTATTGTGCCTTAAGCCTCTTTGCCCTCAGATAGTAATGAAAATATTTTATTCACTCTTTCCAAAGAATAGTTCTAATTTTCTTCCTATAATAAGAATTAAATAGTATGCTTGTATTCTTGTGCCTAATTGAGCCTTTGCTGATAGATGAAATTTGTATTAGTTTGTGGTTATTTGGATTAAAGCAATAGAAACTAACATGAACAAAAAAAAGAGAATTTATTGGAATTAGATAGAACACATGGAATAAAATGGAAGGCTAAGGAAGCTTTCATAGCACTTTGGAAACCAGATAGTTGGCATGGGGAGTGGGAAAACCTAACCAGAAGCCAGAGGGTAAGGCTGCCCTTTGATATGGTCCAGTCAGGCCAACTGGGGGTGGTGGGGGTTGTGGAGCAGAAAGCAGTGTTGACAAGGATAGAGAGTACAGCTAGAGGAGCAGGCAGAAGATATCCTGCACATGTGGCTAAAGAAGCTCAGGCCAGTTTTATTCTAAGTCCAACCAGTACAAGTCCTATCTAAGCCACAGGGAAGAGGTAATTCCTCCAAAGGGAATAGGAGTGATATTGCCAAATGAGGAAATGGATGTGGATGCAAAACAAAATAGACACACAGACACACACACAAATGCACACACATACCTCAGATGCCTACTATAAAATTGAGATTTCCATTATGAAGGTCTCTTCAAAAACATTTAATCAATATGGACAAGCAGTACCAGAATAAGATCATTCAAGACCACATAATGGAAAGCAGAAGTGGCTCAAGCGATTGGGCTCCTGCCTATCACATGGGAGGTCCGGGTTCAGTTCCCAGTGCCTCCTAAAGAGGACAAGGAAGACAGCAAGCCGAAGTGAAGGCTGGTGCAGTGAACTGATGCAACAAGATGATGCAACAAGAGACAAACGGAGGAAAACACAACAAAAGCAGGGAGAGGAAGTGGCTCAGGCGATTGGGTGCCTTCCTCCCACATGGAGGTCCCGAGTTCAGTTCCTGGTGCCTCCTAAAAAAAAGGAAAAAGAAGATCAGCACACAACAGACACAGCAAATGCAAACAATGAGAACAAGGGGGTGGGGAGAAATAAATACACACACACATACATACATACATACATCACATAATGTATGATTCCATTTATCAGAAATGTGAAAAATAGGCAGATCCATAGAGGCAGAAGGATTCATGGTTGACAGGAGCTGTGGGGAAGGGGAAAGAGAGTGACTACTAATGGATGCATATCCAGTTCCAAAAGAGTGACATCCCCCTAAAACCTCACTGCCTGACTTTGGATTTTCTTTATGGGCCATGAAATAGTTGGTTCTGGAAGGCAATCACAGAACAGTAGGCATACATTGGGCTTGAAAGCAGATGTGTAGGATGACCAGTGTTTCTTAGGTGATCTTGAACCACACCAGATCTCCATCCCGAAGTTGAGAATCTACTAGTATAAATTATTAAGTTGATATTTATGCTTGAGTAAACTACAACCATTTTGGAATTTTCTTTTAAGAACTTTACTCCGAAAAGTCTGAGTCTTCCCTCTAGAAATTTTTGCTTTCCAAGATAAGACCTGATTAGGAAAGATAGATACTCAGTGGTTAAGTTAGCTATAAGAAAAATCCACACTGGTTTTCACTTTTCTGTTTTTCTTGTTTTTTTTTCCCCTTAATTTTTTTGGTTTGTTTTATAAGAATATTTAAATCAACCAAAGATTAAATAATCTTTTGTTTTGGTCAAACAAGAAAATAGTCAGCAATAAAATGAGGATAATCCTAAACTACTTTTCAGTTTCCCTCACAGCTCTGAAATAGTGACAAGATTAAACATAAACACACACACACACATACATACACACTATTTGTGTTTGACTGATGTTTCTAGGTAGACAATTTAAAAGGAAGAGGCTTAAGGAATTGGGAAATGTATCTGTAAAATTCCATCTCTTCTGATTTTGTTTCTAATGTTGAGCTTAGAAACCAGTTAACCTAGCTTGTTAAAATATGTGCAAAGTAGTAAAACAGAAAAGAAACCCTGGTGAGTGAAATGTATAAGCTATGTGGGATTTATTATATAGCATCACTTTTATCTGCTCAAGACCTTTTTGACTTACTTGCAAATCCTCAACTATATGCCCAGTAAGGGAGGTTACCAGATAGCTGAATCTATGCATAGTAAGATAACCATATAGTAATTGATATTTATAATTTGAACCTAAACCTTTTATATCACAACAGTTTGAATATTTTGTAACATTTTATTTTAGAGCATATGTAATTATATTCATTCAAATTATATCATCTATATAGTAAGATTTCAAGAACATTCAGTTAAATAGAAGCCCATTCTGAAAATTTTATTCATAGAATTTATTATAGTTTGATGTTTATATTATACAGTAAGATTTTTTTAAAATATTACAATATTTGTAGGTGATTTTAGCAATAGCTTTCACAAAACCAAAAATCACATCAGCACAGATTTTAAGCAAAACATAATTCTATGTGCAATCTCTAAAATATTGAGAAAAATGTCTGTACAATCTTTTTTTTTTTTTTTTTTTGAGGTACCAGGGCAGGGATTGAACCCATGACCTCGTATATGGGAAGCCAGTGCTTAACCACTGAGACACATCAGCAACCCTGTGTTGGTTTTTTCTTTTGTTTTACTTGTTTCTTTTTTGTTTGTTTTTTAGGAGACTCCAGAAACCGAACCCAGGACCTCCCATGTAGGAATCAGACACTCAACCACTTGAGCCACATCCACTCCCTGTACAATCATTTTTATTTCTCTTTGTAGTCACTTGATATATCTTGCAAAGCTCTGTTAGGTGTAGTAGGTATAAGAAGAAGATAAAATCCCTGATCATAAGTCCCTCTGCAGATTAGTCAACAGCATAGTCAAACAGCAGCATAGCATATGTTTAATGAATTCATGAAAGTATAAATTAATGTCTTGGTATTTGATTAGTTAAAAATAAATTACTGGGAGCAGGTGTGTTTATGTAGGTCTGAGGAAGAAATGCTAAGGGGTGTGGAGTCTTTCTTTTTGGAGTAATGAAAGTGTTCTAAAATTTTTGAGATGATGAATGTACAACATTGTGATTATACAAAAGCCATTCATTTTACACTTTGGATAGAATAGCCAGAAACAGCAGCTATGTACCATGGGGGAAGCATAGAGGGATTGAGAGGTGAGGAATTTTCTTGTTTGTTTGTCAGTTTTATGTTTATTATTATTATTGAAATAATGAAAATGCTCTAATAATGATTGAAGTGATGAACGTACAACTATGTGATTATAGCAAATACTATTGATTGTACACTCTGGATGAATTGTATGTTTATTATTGTGTATTAATAAAATTGATTCGTTATTAAAAAGAATAATAATAAGTTACTGGGAGCGGATGTGGCTCAAGCAGTTGGGCACCCACCTCCCACATGGGAGGACCCAGGTTCAGTTCCTGGTGCCTCATAAAGAAGACAAGCATATGCAATGAGCTGACACAACCAGCAGACACAATGAGCAGGGAGTGGTTGTGGCTCAAGCAGTTGGTCACCTGCCTCCCACATGGGAGATCCCGGTTTTGGTTCCTGGTGCCTCCTAAAGATGATGAGCAGACACAACAAGCAGACAATGTGCAGTCAGATGAGGGAGGCATCTCGGGGTGCAGAGGGAAGAATGTTACCTAAACTGTTGTTTTTAGTCTTTGTTGATTAAGACCCAATACACACTCACACACACACACACACACATGCATTTTGTATACTTATAAATAAAATAAAGGATAAATGAAAAAATTTTTACAAAAATAAATGTACAGAATTTAACAGATAATATCAGTTTTTGTAAACTTCTGGTCATGACCCACACCCACCTCACTTGATTTCATCACCTAATATTGGATTTTAATCCAGTATGAACCTAGAGAACAAACATAGGCAACATATTTTTAATAAGAAGATTAATATATCAAATGTATATTCTTTTGCTTGCATCCAAGTTATTTGACAGAATGAGCACATTTCAGATAAGCATACAAAAGCATATCTTTGCAAAAAACAGAAGGAAAGGAAACTTACAAGAAACAGATTATTGGTATAATTGGATTCCACTTTGAATTTGAATTATACCATTTTATAAATTGGTGTTCCTTTCCTCTCTCTAAGTGACCTTATCTGTGGTAAGTTTGAAGTTTTTTGAAATTAATATAAATTCCTTCCAAAGTAGGAAATATAGCAGATGCTTCATTTTGTGTGAAAAAAAATATGTATCTTTTATTTAAAATAAATGATCTTTGGGAACTACAATGACTAAATGTATTCGTCTTCATATTCCCCATAGCACCTAGTACAACCTAATAGATGTTGATTAAATGAATGTGCTTATTCATCTAAAATAGATATATTTGAATAAACTACACTTACACTATGAATTATGAACTATACTTAAACTATGAATTTATGAAATGTAACTAAAATTATAAATTGTGCTTATTTATGGCATATAGGTTCTTTGATAATATGAATATCTATATAAGGTATTATTAAAATTATTATATATGAGCATTTCTTGGAATGTATAATGCCATCAGTACAATGGAAAAATAGATTAAGCCCTAGAAGGCCGCAAACAAACATTTTGTTGCTTATTTTGCAGAATGGTTTCACACCATTGTATATGGCCGCACAGGAAAACCACCTGGAAGTTGTCAAGTTTCTTCTTGATAATGGAGCGAGTCAGAGCCTGGCCACAGAGGTAAGGCAACTTGTTTTTTTCTATGGTGTGTTTTATAATCCTGGCTTTATAACAGATCGAATTTGTCCCACTGATATTTCAACTGCAATTGTATTAACATGTGGGTTCATGAATTTTTATGAAATACATTATAGAGCCTGTTTTAATCTTTTAAGAATCTGCCACTGCATAGACACCCTTTCTACTTTTAAATGCCTGGTTCTTCCCTATAACTGAGCTATTTATTTAATATTTAACGTATTTTCTTGAGAACACTTTTTTGGCCTCATAATTTTGCCTCAAAGGCAACCATTGTTTTGAAATATTTTAGTCATTAAAAACACTGTTTTTTCCAAATTTAAGTTAACCTAATTATGATTGAACTTGTTCATTTCTGAGGTAAATTAATTAGACAATTCCTGTTTCTAAACAAATCTATTATATCTTTTTAAGTATTAACTAAAAGTGGTATTTGAAAACAGCTTTGCAGCCTTGAATAAAATTATTTAAAAATAAAAAGTTATTTGTCCTTGGAACTGTTTTAGGTAATATAGTTTTTTTTTTTTAAACTCATCTGGATGGAGGATTGGGATCATTTGTGAAGTGTGTCATTAGATATCTATTGTCAATAATAAAGAACCAATGTTTGTGTATTCTTTATTTTTTAACACAATAGTAAATTAAAGCAGATTCAGGGTTATCTCTGTCATAATACCACTACACTTATTTGCATTTTGATGTGTTTCCTGAATGGCACAGAAAAGATGACAGTAGAAAAATCACCATAGAACCTCACCCAGCTTTTGAAATTGTGCCTTCTGGGGCAACCACTAAATAAATGAAAAAGCAGTTCATATAAAAAATTTTTTAAAATGACCATAAATAAATAGATGAAAAGATTCTCGCCCTCACTCATATTCAAAGAAAGGTAAATTTATTAATCAGCTAAATAATAAGATTGATTCTTTGTCCTCTGTGATGAAAAAAAAGGTTTTTAGGGGAGAGAGGAAAGCAGAACTTTCCTACATTATTGGTGAGATTGATCATTGGTTGCAACAATTTTGCAGAATATTTGGCAATACTTATAAAAATTAATATTCACATATGTTTTTACTTCGTAAGTGTACTTCTAGGAATTTATATTACAGATATATTGCAGGAGGAGGTACAAAAATAGTATATTATAGTAGCATAATTAATAATAACAATTTTAAAAACCTGGAAAGAATCTAAATATGCACCAATAAGAAAATTCTTTAGTAAATGTTGGTATGTATAGACAATAAAATGCTATTCAGCATTATTAAAAATGAGGTAGGGGGTCGGATGTGGTCAACTGGTTGGGCGTCTGTCTCCCATATGGAGGGACCCGGGTTCGATCCCTGGGACCTCCCGGTAAAAAAAAAAAAAAAAAAAAAAAAAAAAATGAGGTAGAACTATGTGTACTGATGTAGGAAAATGTACAAAGTACATTCTTACCAGTGGTTTGCTCTGAGGAGTTGGAGTAAGGGTTGAGAATTAGGAGGGACCCTTACTTTATACCCTTCAGTACTGTTTGAGATTTTTATCATGAGAATGTGTTATTTTTATAATAATTCTCATAATGATAGTTTAGAGATAACTACAGGTTTGTATGAAAAGGTTTGTATGCCTGTGGTAGGCATAGAGCAGTGCTCTCTTCATATCTCGGGATTCCCTAGTCTGAGCTCAGGATGCACACAGATTTGCCTTGAGTATGATGCACAGATTTGCCACAGTACACAGGCCAAATGGGGACAGGGAATTGGATTTTAGATCAGAGAAAATTCATTCCCATTTTTGGATAGAACTGCTAAGTAATATAAATATCCTAATAAAGGCGATTCCATAGCACTTTCTTCATCTGTGAAGGATGGTTTAATATTCTCGTTTTTAGATGTCATGTACAGAACACTAAATATCTCTCATTTTGAAGCAATTATAAGGCAAGCTTACTGCTAATAGATTTGAATTTAACTTATGAATGAATCAGGAATAACTCACTGAGTGCTCTAGGATTTTTTTAAGGTTTCAAGGTCCAAAATAAAGGTACTACAATTAACTTGAAGAAAAATAGTATGTGAGATCCTCAAACCACTAATTCAATCAATCTTTTGACAAAGAATATATATTTTTTAAATGTTTTTACTGCCTTTCATTAATTTAATTTCACTTATCCCTTTGGTATTTTTAAGGAAAAAAAAGCCATAAATTAAGGTTCTCTCTAATAACAAGGCAGGGCCATGTCTTCATGGGTTGGTGGTACGTAAGTACCTAAACGATAGTGATTTGATTTTCTAGAGATGTTTGAATCTTTGACTGACATTTTTCTCTTCTGCTGGATATTGGTATTAGAAAATATTATGAAGAATGAGAAAAAAAAGATGTTTTATTCAGACTTTAAATAAGATATTTATTACCCTCTAAAAAAGTGTCTTAGTTCCTAATTAGCAACGCTGCTGAGGTATCAACCTTTCATTTACTCAGAAGTCTGAACTTACAGAACAAACAGCAGAGGCTGATTAAAAGATTTTTACATGGTGTATATTTAATAGAATTTTTAATTTACTAAATGATGTGATTATTTCCAAATTCCTGCAATACATTTTTTCACACTGAATATCTTGTATAGTACATAAATGTATGGAGCCTATGGTATGATCGTGACTTAAAACTTTTCCCATATTAGTGTGTATTGCAAATCACATCCTTTCCATTTATATCATCCTTGTTTGACATTCATTTGTTTATTTATTCCACAAGTAACAATTAAGCACCTATCGTGTGCCAGACACTCAACAAAGCAGTGAAGGCATTTTCTTGAGCAATCTGAGCATGGATCTGCTCGTGGAGCTTCTATCACATATCTTTTTCTTCTGTTTTCTCTTAAGAATAAGTGCACAAAGCAAATGCATCTACTTAAGCTTGGTTTGGAAACAAAATCTGGAGCCACTAATTTTAGCTATTAACACCTTCGAGATGATGTCTTTGTGTCTTTAAATGGCATGTGCAGGAAGCACATTCTTGCCGGTGCTAATGGCCTCAGTTGAAGTCTATTTTCTGGCGTAAACGTGTTTCCTTTATGGATAGGGCTTGTGGACTTAAAAAGTCAGATCGGTGGAAATGTAGCCATTTTGTTTTGATTCAGAACGGGAGCAGACTGTCATTTTCACCCCTTAAATTTTGTTCAGGTTTTAAAAGTGAGATGCAAAGGGAACTCTTAATTTACAAATTTCCTGCTACCACTGTCTCCTTTTAAAAAAGTATTTTTCTTTTTTACAAAATTAATTCATTACATACAAATGAGAAAGTACAATAAAAAGCAAAAAGAAGAAAAAGTCACTATTCATTTTACCTAGAGATAACATTTTTGTTTTTTCATTCAGATTTTTTGTACATGTAGCCAATACACACATAATGTTATATTTATGAAAATGAGATCATATTTTTATATATTTAATAGTTCGGTAGACAATTTTTTCCCATAACATTAAATTATATTCTAAACTTCAGGTCTATAAGTGTAAACCTAGAATATCATTTTGGTGACTTCTTTGTTGTGTCTAGTTTTTCCTGTTCTTTTATTTAGGCTGCAAGGAACATCCTTCTGGTTACACTGGTGCTTCTCCTTTTCCTCTTTCCTAACTTCTTGGGTGGTGAAGTTGAAAAGAGCAGGTGGCACTGCAGAGAGAGAAGAAGGGCATTTCAGGAGAGGGGACGTAGCATGGTTATAGATGCCAAGGGCAGGAATTATTCTGCACCTCCGTGGTTAGTAAGGAGACTGGAGGAAAGGATTTGTACAAGAAGAGACTGTAAAATAGGTGTTTGGGGCCAATATTTTGCACATCTTTGAATACATGGTTGCTAATTTGTGTTCCTTCAAATGGGTAGTAGAGCCCCTTATCTGTTTTTCAGCAAGGGGACAGAATGTTGAAAGTGGTCTTTTAGGAAGATCATCAACAAGACATCAATGTGCAGGAAACAGGGTTACCTCCTTCTCTCTTGCAAACACTATTCTATTGGAATGGTCTTCCATGTGTACCAACGTATTACAGAAATAAAATATCATGACCCAAATAAAAGCATAAGCAACTTGTCTGCCAATTCTCTAGTAAAAATAATTTTTAAAAAGTTCTTTTGAGGAATTTGGCTTAAAGACAACCCAGTAATATGTGTGCTAATGATACCATTGCAGAATTAAACTTTGTGAGCCAGTCTTGGGATTTTCTGCCCTGTGATGTTTATTCTGCAGTCAGCAATAATAGATCACCCATAAATTAATTAGCCACAGTGAAATTTGGGACTGTCACTTCTCAGACAAGTTTCAAGGCAATGCAAAAGGAAGACTTAAAATGTGCAAATTGTGTGTGTGTGTGTGTGCATGTGTATGCACTTAACACCTGGATTTATTCTACAGTCATGTTTTGTGTGATTCCTGTGTCTGCCTCCCACATTGGTCTGAGGAGTCAAGAGTCTTTCTTAAAACAGTCATGACTATGGTTTGTTAATTTATGTATTTACTGATTGATCACCAACTACATGCTAGGTAATGGGGTACAGTGATGAGTCAGACAGGCATTTTCCTCACCTTTACAGTATCAGTGGAAATTCTTTACATCTTATTTAAGTGAGCTCCTTTGAAAATTTGCCTGGATTTAACTGGAAATATTTTCACTGAGATTATCTCACGTGTATTAAAATCATCAAGGCTTTTTCTTCTTTATTTAGTACTTTTGTGTGTTTTCCAAATTTAAGCAATTACCATATATCACTTTTTAATAGAAAAAGCCACATAAAGTTATTACAAATTTATTTGTTTGATTATTCACATTTGAAAATGTCTTTTCACATATATATATGTCCATTGGAATATATAAGCTCTCATAAGCTTAAACAAAAATCCACACTTGGTTGCCTTCTGATATGTTAATTTAATTTTTTTAAAAAAATCCATCGCTAAAATTTTGTCGAAACCTATAAAATTGTACGGTGCAAAATGTAAACCATGATGTAAACCATTCACAATGGTTAGTAGCAATGCTTCAATATTTGTATAGCAATTGTAACAAATTTACCATACTCTTGTAAGATGTTATTAATAGGGGAGAATGGAAGAATGGTGGGTGTTGCATATATGGGACACTTTATATGTGACCTTTATGTAACCTAAAGCTCCTTTGAAAATAAAGCAAATAATAATAATAATAAGACACTGGGGGAACATATGGAAGAATTCATCATTGTACAGAAAAGATCTTTTGGTGATAAAAGACAGAAACATTTTTTTTATTTAAAAAAAAAAAAAAATCCATCGAGGCCAATCTTGACCCATATATTTATTTGCAGGATGGCTTCACACCATTGGCAGTAGCTTTGCAACAAGGTCACGATCAAGTAGTTTCACTCTTGCTAGAAAATGACACAAAAGGAAAAGTGCGTCTTCCAGCTCTTCATATCGCAGCCCGAAAAGATGACACAAAAGCCGCTGCCCTGCTGCTGCAGAATGACAACAACGCAGATGTGGAGTCCAAGGTGAGACACCAGGGAAACAGACCTTTCGTGCCCAGAATGCTGGGTCTTTCAGTATGCTGGTCTCCCTTTTGGCTGTACTTACCTTCATTGAAAGGAATCAAAATGTGTGTCCATGTTAGACAACTGAAGGCACATGCCCCATAGCGGGAAATGCTAGGCGGTAACCATGAATGTTGCCCTATGCACGCCAAAAGGGAGGCCACCGCAAAAGACATTTATTTCTATGTACCTGATAGTTTCTTTCCTTTTTTAAAACATATTTTTAAATGCATTTAACACTTCAGCTCAAACAAGGTGAACAAATTACAAAATACTAAGGGCAATGCGCACACATAAACTTTTGGGGGATATCTAAGATGACAGGCAATGCACTGAATGTTGATCAGCTGGGGAAAGCATGCCAGCAGTGAAAACAGTCACCGCCAAAGATTCCATTGTCTTGACATGTATTACTTGAAAGTCTCTTTTAAGGAAATGTGGCATTTGGAATAGGCCATCGTGTAGCCCTTCATTCAGTCTAGCTTTCCTTCCGTGCCTATTGTGCTTCCATCCTAGCCCCATCCTCATTACATAGCGGTCATGAGCTTTCTGCAATCCATATCATCGATAGTGAACTAACCGTTCATTTTTTCCTCCTCTTTGCTTCCAAATGTGTTAACCTAGATGGTGGTGAATAGAACAACAGAGGTATATATATATATATACATATAATCTATATCTGCATCATCACTTCCCCATTACTTAGTGCTGCTGCCTCATTTCTTTCTCTTCTTTGCATCGCCTTCTGTAGGCTAGATACCTGCTTTATACCCATCCCCAAAGTAGCATGTGCCAGAGAAGATAGTAGTTTGATTACCAGGGCTTTCTGCAGCTAAACCTGGTGCTCAAAAGGAAGAATTAGGAATCCTTGAAACCTAAGAGTATTGTAGTAGAGTTGCACGAGATGAAGTTTGGAGACTAGATGCTTATCAGCTCTACCTAAAGCTGCAGACAACCCTGTCATTCTGCTTGTCCAGGACTGAATCTTTAGGTTCTGCATGACACTTACCCTCATGTGGTGTCAGCAAAAGGAAGGTAATCTCAGAATGGTACCAATATGACCCACCCTTCAGGAATATAGTCAGTAATATAGCTAGCATGGCTGTGAAGCTTGCTAACAATTTAGAAATGCATCGAGTTCCTCTAAGGTTTCAATCTTTGGGGACTAAGTGAATTGCTGCATGTTTTAGCATTTTTTTAAGGAAGTAAAATGCATACACCAGAAAAAAATGTGTTATTGAAGAGGCATTTGCTAATAAAGAGACCAACTTGTGGATTCTTTATGGAATGTAATCACCCATTGTGTAAGACCAATTTTGCGGTAGTGCCTCTTCCCCCCAAAATTACTTTTATCATTATGGCATTTGCCATTGATTAATTTAAATTGATATGGAAAACCTAAAACTAAATGAATCTTGACAAAGAGTTTCAATGGACAATTCTGTCATCAATAGTAAAACAGTGGTATTAATCAAGCTTTCTTTGAGCTATAAAGATTTTTCTTGTCATCCCTATTTTAATATTTCAAAACATTGGCGTCTATATACTTCTGCTACTGGATTATTAAAATTGCTCATTCTCTGTCCTTGATTCCTTCCTGGCTATTCCTCTGCCTATTAGTTTGGGCTTTATTAGGAACCCTCTGAGCAATTGGCACTGATCGAAAACTAGTACAGAATGCAATGTGGACCTCAGCATATTTTGCTTCCTCATATTTATTTGGGCAGGGTTATGACAGTCACCTGTCAGACAAGGGGCCAGCAAAATCAACTGAACGCCTGCTGTATTTTCTTTACAGAGTGGCTTCACTCCGCTCCACATAGCTGCTCACTATGGAAATATCAATGTAGCCACCTTGCTGTTAAATCGAGCGGCTGCTGTGGACTTCACTGCAAGGGTAAGAACAATGCAATATGAAATTCCTTGAAAACATTTG
The DNA here is from genome assembly GCA_026826555.1 of Tolypeutes matacus. Classification (NCBI taxonomy): domain Eukaryota; kingdom Metazoa; phylum Chordata; class Mammalia; order Cingulata; family Chlamyphoridae; genus Tolypeutes; species Tolypeutes matacus. Next base: position 2,658,976 of record JAKSZT010026914.1, on the reverse strand, counting down.
AAATGAGCTTTAACTCTTGTTTCCTAACATATGGCAGAGGTTGAACTAAATGACCTCCAAGGGTCCTTCCAGCGGGTAAAAGCTACGATTTTCTACTTAACCTTGTGCATTTTCTTGCTTTTATATAGGTGTGCTTATTTTCTAACAGGAAAAGTAAACCAAGGGTGTGTGTGGGGGCAGGGGGGGGGAGTGATAAATATATAAGAAGATGTGATTCAAGTAATCATGTCTGGGAACTACAAACTGTTCGCCAAGCTGACATTTCTGAGGCTGTTAGAAATTGGTCAAATGGCATTAATAATGCTCTAGAGATCAGGGTCTTGAGCTTAGAGAGGAAAAAGTGCCAGAATAGTCAGACCAGGCCCAAACTTGAAAAACCAAACAACAGAGACCAGTTTTGCTTTTATCATCTAGTCCCTACAAACCTATATAATGGGTAACAATATCCTATAATCTGAATAAGCTCCAATTCATGGAGAAGGGAGCTAGAGTGCCATGTATACCTCCAGACACACGTTGGCCATCTAAATGGAGTAGTACTGCTCTGAATGTAAAAACTGGTTCTGGTGCTGGGCTCTGTCATAGAAAAGTCATTGTCAGCAGTAGAAATAAAGGGGGAAACAGGATGGAGCAGTGGCCAAAAATATGGACCCTGGAGTCAGAATCCTTGGGTTCAAATTTTGGCTCCATCATTTCATGCTGTGCCCATCGGGGTTTTTTTTGTTTGTTTGTCATTTATAAAATAAAATAAAAATAAAGCATAATACAATAATTTCACCTCACCCTCACTGGAGCACTGTGAGAATTATAAGAGATCCTTATATAAAGTACTTAGTGTCCAATATATCATCATCATCATGGTCAAGAGCAGCAGCAGTATCATTTGGAACGTAGGATTGTGGTATTATTTTTGCTAAAACCTCTCGTGTTAGAGGACAAATAGAGTATAATACTCGAAGCAGGAGTTGCAGCAGCAGTAAAAGTGGTGCTGATTTTTATGTACTTACTGGGTGGCAGATGTTAGGCTAAGCATTTTATCTCATTTATTCTTTTTTTTTTTTTTTTTTTTTTTAATCTCATTTATTCTTACATATAGAAAAGCATTCTTTATCCTAGTCCTACAGAAGAGGAAACTGAGGCTTAGAGATAAGGAGCTGGTCCAGGATCACAGAGCTAGCATGTTGGAAAAGGCAGCCTTCCAGCCCAAAACTCTTAACCGTGACATTATTGTGTCTCCCTTAGACAACTTAAGGGGTTCATTTTTCCTTCTCCTTTTATAGTTCATTGGTCCTATAAAAATTAATAGGAGCACAGATTATACAACTATAAAGGCTATTTCCTACCTTATCATCATCAACTTGTATCAGCTTAAATGACTCAAGAGTGCCAGTCGTATCAATTAGCTCTAGCAATGGTATTCTTATTGCATTAACTACATCCTGAGGATTGAGTAACATGGCAGTGTCAAGGCCTAGTTTGACATTTTGAAAGACAAAGTTAAACATGTCTTTAAGTCATGTATAAACAGGGCACGTCATTGTTAAAGCTGAAGTTCATTTCTTTAAGATGCATTCTTCTTGCTTTATTTCTGTAATTAACAGTATAATACAAACCTCATTAAGTCACATCTTCTAATTAGGGCTTTTGGAAAATTTATGCCAGGGTGGGGCTTGAGAATCAGAAATTCTCTAATGCTGCTGAAGATAAGAAGATTGGGGAATGTTTAAGCAATTTAAGAGGACAAATTACAGTATTTCCAAACTCTTTCAAGCAAGTCCAAAACATCCATTTACGTTAAAACAATGATAGTGGTAATTACATATGATGCCTATTTATTGACTAAAGATCAGTGGATACTTCAACTCCACCTTATTAACCTTGCCTGAGTTGTTATACGGGATTTAAAATAACCACACTATACTTTTGCTTAAAATATGTTAAAATTCAGACTTTTCAGTAATGTAGAAAAGCGTTTTCACCTAGTCATTCCGAATTAATGAGACTTAATAGCTTTAGGAGCTTCTGAACTGAAGGCTGTGGTGGAATTTGATTAGACTTTATAGGAGGCCTGCATTTCAACTGCTACTTAAACCCCCACAGCCTCTGCTTCGCTGTGCAGTTGGTGATTGATGATTTGCTCTGGGGTGTCTGAGAACCAGTCTTCATAAAGGGTTTAACCTGAGGCAACTCAAAAAATCCATTTTAGGGGTCGGATGTGGCTCAACTGGTTGGGCGTCCGTCTCCCATACGGAGGGACCTGGGTTCGATCCCGGGACCTCCCGTTAAAAATTTAAAAAAAAATTTAAAAAAATCCATTTTAGGTTACAAATGAAATATCTAGTGATTTTCAGTATACAAGTTCCCAGCCTCTCTAGTCTTAGACTACAGAAGCCTCTCCCTTCCCCACTTCAGTGGGGTCTTTCTAGGTCACAGTTCTCTCAGGAATGTAGCAGAAATAGCAAGTGAAAGTAAGTTGTCCAAAACAAGATAGGCTCAAATTTTACCTGTTGAGAACAGCAAAGGAAAGGTCATTAAGCTGCATTTGCTAAGAACTGATGCAAATTGTAAGCATATATCATAAGCTTTGTGAGCCAGGTTTGGACAGAAGTATTGATTAGATGGTAAAAGGTAAATTATAAAACAAGTGACAACCTTTTCTTAAGGGGCTGTGATTTTTTTTTTTTTTTCCTGGCTGTGACAGAGTACATTAGAGAGTAGATCACTGAAGAAGGGCAGATACTGTCTGGTAGTTTCTTGTACAACAGTGGGCTGAGGACATGACTCAGAGAGTTGGGCTACCTGCTAGCAAAGAGGAGCAAAGAGAACACTTCTGGAATCATTTCCTGCATGCAGTAGGAGTTCATTCCCAAAACAGATAAGAGGCAGAAGCAAACACAGTGTGACTAATGGGAGTACACAACAGAACAGATTGCTTTCTATGCTCCTTTGTAGTGCCAGCTAATTTATGCAGCAATAAAGCAGATCCCAGCCAGTGGTAAATGCACAGCCTCAAGTAGCAATTATGATACCGATTTATAGCACATTCTAATCTGTTTTATGGCACACCTTTCCCTAGATTTTTATGATGATGTCGGTTTTGGGTTTTGCATTATGATTTTGCTATGTATGTATAAGATATCCTGTCTGGCATCTTAAGTATTTCCTTTTGGATTATCCATGGGAGCCTTTTCAGCCTCATGGGTGTACTGCAAGAAGTTAATGCAGCTACTGAGTGCTGCAATGCAGTGTCAGCATTCTCCATTCTTTGAAATGAGTCTGCTGAGATGTTGACACTGCCTGAATTAATTCACGATCCTTGCTCTCTTAGCAAATCATACTACCTCTTTTAGGGAAAAGCAGGTAACTAAGACACACCAGAGCTACTACTGATTATCATTCCAGTAAGGATCATTTATGCACTGGAGTAACTAAAGGCCAAATTATATTGTACAGATGCCTGCAAAGTTCCTTTTTTTGAAGAAGATAAATGCTTTGTTGGCTAAGAGTTTTTTCATCAAAAATAATGGATCAACTAACTTTGTCTTCACTCTTGTCATTGACCTTTCTTTTGTAAAGTACTATCCTTCCAGTTTATGAAAATAATTGAATAAAGTGTCCTTCTATTGTTTTGCTACTTAGTGATTTTTGGTTTTGTTCTCTAAAAGGAGTAAAATTTGTGTTTAAGATTTATGTCAGGGAAACGGATGTGGCTCAAGAGGTTCAGCGTCCGTCTAACATATGGAGGGACCGGGGTTCGATCCCTGGAACCTCCCGGTAAAAAAAAAAAAAAAATGATTTATGCAAAAAAAAAAAGAAAAGAAAAGATACATACCTCACTTGTTTCTGAAAGGATTTCAGGCAGTTTACAAACTAAAATAAACAAAGTAAGACATATAAGCACAAAGGAAAAGTGGCTGGAATGATCCAGTCAATATGACTAGAGAATTAATTTTGGCCTTGAGGGCTTTGATATATGTAGTAGAAAGGGAAGCTTGGGTTATATGGTTTTCAGTTTTTGACAAAGGAGAGCTTGCGGTCATCTATAAAGACAATTTGTGCGTGAAATAACTCAAACATGAGTTTTCTCATGTGAACCTTTCTCCCAAGAACAGTGAGTTACCTAGTTGACAATTAGCTTTTAATTACAATACTTCAGAAGACACAGTTCCTACTGCTCCATTCTGCCCATAGGTGCTAAGTCTCCATCTGTGAAGGTACCTGGCCATCGGAATCTGAGCCACTGTGGATGACTTTCTAACGGTGTAGAACTTGGCCTGGGTGGCACCCATCAATGACTACTTAACATTTCCTCTGGACTGCCTTTCTCAAATATCAGCTGTCTTAAATAAGGTTTTGGCAGATGCCAGACCACAGTTGGATCTCAACTGAATCACACAAAAGGTTACTTTATTTAAGGTATTTTATTTTTTGGTTAAAGTGAGAGTAGTGCTTTAACGCGCTAGAACTACTGAAACTTTTGGGGGAAACATAAAAGTCAGATTTACATTCTTCCAAAACAGGAAATAAACATAGATCAGGACATGCATGAGCAAAATGAACAAACAAGCAAAATTATCCAGAAATTTCTTTTCTAAGTTAAATTCAATTTAGCAAATATTTATAGAATGTCTGCTATGTGCTATGTCCTGAAGATTTGGACTTCATTAAACTACTGTCCTTACTCTACTAATTTGTTCAAGCCCCAAGTCCTCAACCGAATGCCACAGTCTCTCCCTTAGTTCCCCAAAGCACCGCTAAGTCTAGGCTGTAGCGCCAATCAGGACTTTTCTAAAAACAGGGATTGACAAAGTGAGGTCAGAGCAGAAAGGCAAAGCAGAAGGACAGGTCCTGGATTACACAGCCCCTCTGGTTATGACCTTCCCAGAGGCCACTGTGTTGCAGAGTCTATTTCCAGTGGGAACCCCTTTTAGCATGTCTCTCTCAGTCATAGTCTAAGCCTCCTAACCTTCTCTGGGGCCCAAAGAGAGGGGTAAACCCCATTCCCTCTACAGCTGTGCTGTCAACTTCAGTAGCCATTAAATTAAAAATTTAAATAAATAATTATTAAAATAATTATTAAATTAAGTAATTTAATAATTCAATTATTCACTCTCAAGAGCAAGGTTTCAAGCGCCCAATTGCCACACGTGGCTGCCATACTGGACAGCACCGATACATAATACTTGCCTTAATGGACGAAGCTGTGACACCATCAGTCTCAGGCCTTCCTTCCCTAAAGTGTCATCATCATCTCAAAGTGCAACTTCCCCCATAAGGAAGATGGTACATTAAATAGTTATGTAGAGCAGTTTTACTCCTAAAAGACTTGACCCTTTTGGCTCCAAAAGAAGATTTTGCCTTTCCCACTATATGTTTTCCCAACAAAAACAACAACAGTAAAACTTCAGTCTTGTTCCAAAGAAGAATTTAAAAAAAAACTACTAGAACTTTTAAAAATAGTAGTTTCACCCCAATTCATGCTATGGAGGGTTCAGAAATATCAGAAATTGAGATAACTCTCGAGAGGATTTCAGGCAGTTTACAAACTAAAATAAACAAAGTAAGACATATAAACACAAAGAAAAAGTGGCTGTAATGAGCCAGCCAATACAACTAGAGAATTAATTTTGGCCTTGAGGGCTCTGATATACGTAGTAGAAATGAGTCTGCTGAGATGGTGTTGACACTGCCAGTTACCAGAGATTATGCCCCATGGTTCCTTAAATTCTCTGGAACTCAGTTTTTTAATCCATGTAAAGATTTCTTGTATGGATTAAACAAGACAATAAGCCTTGTCCAAAGAGGCCTTTCCTGACCCCTAGAATAGTTGCTCCCTCTCTCTCTGTGCACACGCCTCTGCATTTCCCTCTCAGGTAGGCCTGGAGGGCTTCTTTATTTATATGGTGGTCTGTGCCTTGCACAGTCTCGGCATTTAAGCAGAAGGCTGAGGAGGCGCCTTCCTCCACCTCTGTCCCCAGGCCCTCTCCCTGAGTGCCCCCGTGTGCCTGGCTCTGTGCTCACGTCTTCAACAACCTTCCCTCGCAGGCCTTCCTTTGCCACAGGGAACGTCTTGACTGCCATTTAGATCCTTATAGGAGAGGTAGGCCTCTGTGGCGGTTTGATGTAATTATGAATTCCAAAAATATAATTGAATCATGCTTGTAAACTGATCTGTTAATCTGGGCATGATTAGGTTAGAATTAGGGCATTGAGCCCCACCCCTTGGTGGGTGGGGAATTGAATATAAAAGGCAAGGCAAAGAACAGTTGAAGCAGACTTTTGAGAAGCAGTTTTGATGTTGGAAAGAAGACCCCAGGAGAAGAGAAGCAAGCCATTCGCCTGATCGTCTACAGCTGAACTGTGGAGGAAACAGGAGCTAAGCCCGGAGAGAAATGCAGCCCCGGGAAGAGAGGAACCCCAGAAGCCTGAACCCTGGCAAACGCCTGGCAGCTGTCTTGCTCTAACATGTGGCAATGGACTGTGGTGAGAGAAGAAACTTAACGCTTTATGGCTTGGTATCTGTGGACTTCTACCCCAAATAAATACCCTTATAAAGACCAACCCAGGGAAGCGGCTATGGCTCAATCAGTAGGGCTCCCGTTTACCATATGGGAGGCCCTGGGTTCGGTTCCCGGGGCCTCCTGGTGAAGGCAAAGCCTGCCCGCGCAGCGTGGTTGGCTGACCCGGCGAGCACAAGCAGCAAGGGGGGGATAAATGAATAAATAAATAAAATCTTTAAAAAAAAAAAAAAAAGACCAACCCATTTTTGGTATTTCACATTAGCACCCCTTTGGCTGACTAATACAGCCTCCTAGTTCAAAGAACTGTCCCCTCTGTCATATAAGCAAGAGGGCAGGACCTCTGTTTTTGTTGCCTGACTGTGCTGAAATGTGACCTTTGACATACTAATAGATTCACCGGAATGTTCAGGCCACATTCCATTCTGCCTGAGAGCTACAAAGTGGGAACACCGGGGCTCTGCCTGTTACAGAATAAGTGCCCAGTAAATGTTCATTCCCTTCCTTTCTTCCCCAGATGAAATGCATAGTTATGGTAATAACGATTAAAAAAAAAAAAAACTGGTTATAATTATATTACTACAGTGCAGCTTCTTTGTTAAGCGTGTTATACCATCATCTCACCAATTCTATGAGCGCTGAAGTAGAGATGAAAGGCAATTTATTTCTAGCTCCCGCCCATATCCTGTTCTTCACCTCATTTGCAGGGCTTGAGCCCCCGTGACAGCCCTGCACCTTATCACACATTTTGGAATCCCAAAAATATAGCCCAGCACCTGGCGCTGGGAGGAACGCAGTATATAGTTGCTGAAAACAAGAATAAATGAGCAACACCAAAAAAAGATATAAAAAATAATTTAAAAAAAAAGTTAAACAATAGCAATAACAAAATAGAATACATGAGCAAATAAGAGCTTCTAGGCCACTTGTCTGCTACCCCTAGGCACGCAGAAACTTGGCAAACGTACTTTCCTCAAGCCCCAGTCCTCTCCCCAGCCTATCGCAATTCCCGTTACTCCAGGCTGAGCCGCGCTTGGTGTTAGGGAGCTGCTTCTCAGACTGAGACCAGCTGCATTCAGGGAGATGGAAAACCCACAGGACTCTAATATTGGAATTTTAGGCCATTGCACTAAAGCCAAGTGTTGAGCACCCGACTCTGAGGAGCACGTTTATTTGAGCAGTGAGGAGATTTGTTATTCAGCCACGTAGACAACCTCAGAAGACAAGGCCAAAGTGATGGGCTGGTGGTGCAGGGCTGCTGCCAAGCTTCCTTCAGCTAGGCCTAAGCAGGGCCTCAGGCTCCGGGCTCTGAGGACCAAATCAAGGCCATCACCCCAAGGCACTAGGAAAGTCTACCACGTGCTCAAACCTGGAGATGATGGGAGCGTGACTGACTTTTGTAGCAGTTTTCTAAGGGTGCAGGGCTTCTGGAGGCTCAGTGTTGGTGTGCTTTTGTGGATGTATTTTTAAATTATATTTTTACCTCATTTTAAAATTAAATTTTTAAGAAAATACAATAAAGCCAAGGAAAGAAAATTAAAACCACCCGTAATCATCTCCCTTATATATCTTTATTTTAATATGGATGTCTGTCCTTACAGAGACCAAACACACACAAACACAGATACCTTCATTTTTATTGATACTATTTTCAAAATAAAGCCAATTAGGTTTAGCTCCTAGCATAGGCCCAACAGCATTAAAGACAAATATATATATTTTAAATGTTTTATATCTAACCTCCTTCTGAATGAAAACAGAAAGCATTGGCAAAGGAAACGTGAGGTTTATGGGAAAGTAGCCACATGGACTGCATTAACTATATTCTTGTTGCCATGGTGATATTAACATCTTGGGAGGCATAAAACCAGTAAATGAGGCATGGGGCAGAGTGAAGGGATACATTTTTTATCTAGAATTTGTTCCTATAAGCATGCCATGGTCTCATGCCTGCCTTTTCCATTTAATACCCTGAATATCACATCAAAGGAGAGGCTCCTATATACATTTAAATTTTAAAGAAATATCTTTATCTTAAATCCATTAGTGCATTTGAGCTTCATTAACATCTCACCGTGTGGTCTGGGATCTGTGCTGTTCCTCCAGCAGCCTGGAAGGAGGAAAGGAGCCCTCAGCTTGCGCCAGATCCCTGGGCTCTAGTCCTCGCTGTGTGTCTGGTCACTGATGTGGTCCAGGCAAGTCCCTTTGTCACCTGACATGCAGTTTTCTTAAAAGCCAAGTGAGAGAGATGCCAGTCAACATCAGGCCTGTCCCCTCTGCCCAGCCACCTTCTCTAACAGTGATGGAGGCAGCCTTCGGCCCCCCTTCCCCATTCACAACAGAGGGTGGGGACAGCACAGTGGCCAAGTAGACAGCATTGAAATCAGGCTGCCAGGGTCCCACCCTGACCCTGCAGCTTGTGGGTACTCTTGTGTGAGTTATTTATACTTCAGTTTTATCATCTGTAAAATGGGTCCAGTAATGGTACCTCACGCATAACCTTGTTGTGAATGAAATAATCCATAAACCGCCCAGCACAATGCCTGACCCACAACACAGGCCAGGACTCCAGCCACGTTGGTGGTGGTTGTGATGGTTACCAGTGTTATTGTTTCATCTGGGAGGGGCCTACTCACTGTAGGACATGCTCCCCTGTCAGGCAGGTAGCATCATGGCAGCCCTCCACAGCTCTTCTGGAGGGAGTTGCAAGTGTCCATTCCCAGAATGTTTGAGTTACATTGTTTGCAATGGTGTTTGTCAGCATGAGAAGATCAGGCTTTAAGAGACTATTAATTTGGCATTGTTTGAGACAATAAGAATTTTTTTAAAAAATCAGGGAAATTGAAAGGCACATATTTCTCTCTTTTTTTTTTTCACTTTTCCTCTTTGAATATGTGTCCTCCTTCCTGCAATGCTGCTCTAGAATTGATACTCAGAGAACATATTTAAATCACCTGAATAAATCCTAATTTTGAAATTCTTTGAAATAAAGTCCCAGTGTCCAGCCTCACTGTCATTAGCTGGTGTCCTTGGATCAGCTCAGATGCACCCTGGTGCCCTCTTGGTACTGCAGACTCTTCAACAGGACCGAACAAATATTGCTTTTCTTCCTCTGCTGGTTTGATGAATATACAGGAAAGGCCAAGGGGCACTACCCAGAGGTAGCTAAATGCCAAGGTGAAGACACAGTCCTCCTGACTGCAAGTCTGGCCAAGACTTCTGCACCACCTGCAAGTTTGGGGGGTTCCCTAAAATACCCTAAGTTTCAATATTCACTCAAAAGATTCACAGAACTCACTGAAACCTATTATACTCATGGTTAACAGTTGACTAAAGGATGCAGAAAATCAGCCAAAGGAAGAGATACATAGGGCAGTCTGGGAGGGTCCAAACCCAAAGCTTCCAGTTTTCTCAGGACAAGTGAGCCTCCTGGCATCAAGGTGTGAAAATATACGTGGATCATTGTCAATCTGGTGAACTCACCTGTGCTGTGTAGTTGAGTTTTCCTTGAGACTTATTGATTGATTGTCCATGTGGTTGAATTCAGTACCCAGCCCCCCGCCCCCACCAGTCCCCACAGGTCCAGTTTCTACCACATTGTCTGAGGGACCAAGGAAGAATCATCTGGTCAGCATAAACTAACAGGAGTGGGCTGAGGGGCCCACCATGAATAACAGACACTCCTGTCAGTCAGGAAATTCAAGAGTTTAGAGGTTACCTCCCAGGAGCCAAATTCCTTTCTACATAGGCATCTAAAAGGAATAGATTAGGACTTGACAAAGATGACTGATTAAATAGCACTGGGAAAAGCCACCAAGGCATTGGTCAGCCTCTTTGGACACATGCATGATCATTTACTAGATCCCTTCCAAATCAAAACTGGAAGTCCCAAGAAAATTCAGATAGAAGATCAGTGCAGCCTAGTGAACCTGAAAAAAATTTAAAAGCTAGGCAGTGATAGAAATACAGAGATTAGAACCAGCTCTGAATAATGATTCACCAAAGCATGAAGGCAAAAGCTCGTTGCACATGTGAAATAAGACTGGAGACTAATGGTGAGGTCAGTCCCGCAGGGAAGGGCTCCTTAAATACTGAACCTGGCTGAGGGCATTGGACTTGATCCTGCAGGCGGTAGGAGCTGGTACAGATCTTGAAATGGAGAAGCTGGATGATGGCATTATGGCATGCTTTTGAAGGGGAAACAAGGAGACTTGGTTATGAACTCTGACAGACTCTAGTCACGTAGGAAAGAGAACCATGGATAAGGAGGAGCATGCTTGACACGATGCTCATGTCCTCTAGAGATGACCTTCCTAGTGTCCTGCCAGACTTCCTTCCATGTATGAGGCAGTCCCATGCAAATCAATGTCCCAATCAAAATGCCAGTGATACCCCATTGAGACACACTGGATAGAAAACAGCTCTTAACAACCAAGCGACGGATAGGTGGAATGTTCCAAAATGAAGAGGAAGGGTCACAAAGTGTTCCCCCTCCATGCTCAGTCTGAACTTGGTCCACATCTCCCAGTGCTCCACCTGAGAGTGGCTGGACAAGAAGACCCCGGGGACCCTCTCAGTTCTTACTTCTGAGACTTTGAAACATGAGGTAGAGAAAATTTACCCAAAATTCAGACTAATTTAGGCAATAGCCTTCCTTTATTACCAGGTAATAAGTCGCATATATATTATTTCATATATTCCCCCCAGTAACCCTATGACTTATGGGTATAATTTCCATTTTACCAGTTAGGAAGCAAGAAGTTAAACAACTTGCACAAAGCCACACAGCTTTATTATAGAAATAGTAAAATAAAATAAACTATGCTTGGACTGTGCAGTTCATAATATCCTCACCTCATAGGCAAGGTACCCTGGGCTTTTGACTTTTAATTTACTCCAGGGTGCTCACAGGAAACCCAGAACTGACCACAGCCTCTCTGCCAGCCAGGGATTCATTCTCTGCCCACTCCAGGTTCCAAGCTGAATTAAATACATTTTTGAATCCCTTATGATCATGGTTAGGAAATGGACTTTCAACATTAAAATCTCAATGACTTTATAACCAAAAAAAATGTATAATCTACATTTCCAGTATGGAATATAAGGCTTGCTTGTTTCTACCAGCAGTGAGTCCCTTCGAGTTTGAAAATTAAAACCAAACAAATTTGTCTAAGAGTCTCCCAAATCAGGGCCCCTCTGCCAGTTCGTTTCCAGCTGGTCAGCAGCCTCCCATTCCCTTAGGTTCAGTAAATCGCAGGGCCTTGCAATCTGTATTTTTAACAAGCTCCTCTGATGAATCTTTGATCAGCTAGTTTGGAAAGGCCATGCTTTGTTTCAGTTGCCCAAAGTTGAATTATAGAAGCCTTAAAACTCATTTGCTGAGAATAATTATTTTTATGTTTTTAAGCCCTTAATAATATGACCTTGAATTTACATCACATTTTATAGCTTAGGAAATGGTTTTAGGTATAGTACATCATTCAAGACCCAGAAGAGCATTTTTACAGTTGAGCAAACTGAGGTCCTAAGAAGTTAGTTGTTTAAGATCACACTAAGAGTAAAGTGGAAGAGCAGGAATCTGAATCCAGAACTAACTCGTCCCGTGACATCTCTGTGTGTGGCTGACATTGGGTTGGTGAGAGACTGAGTCAGCCTGGTACTCAGTGGCAGCTGTGGCCAGAAGCTGAGGGTGGGGTATCGCCTGCTGGTAGCTGGGTCTTCACGGTCTCCAGAACAAACCTCCTTCTCCCCAGAACGTGTGTACCTCACACAGATAGGCACTTTGCACCAGGTGGACTTTGTTATTTCCAAACCATCTTTCTTTAGAAACTTCAAAGACATTGTTTTTTCAGTTTTGTTTTGTTTTTTAAAATTTATTTTATTTATTTATTTCTCCCCACCCCCTCATTGTTTTGCAACCTGCTGTGTCAGTTCATCTTCCTTATTTCTTTAAGAGGCACCAGGAACTGAACCAGGGACCTCACACATGGCAGGTGGGAGCTCAATCACTTGAGCCACATCCACTTCCCTGATTTTCAGTTTTTGACATGTTCAAAACTTCACAAAGAATGTAGTCTATCCCAGTACCAAATAAGGTTAAAGTGCTTGAGAAACTTAAGAGTTTCAAGTTACCTGATATCTCAAAAGCCTGCAAAAATGATTTGCTTTCTGAAGGAGGAAGAAAAATATTCCACACAGAAATTAATTTAGGGAAGCAGCTGTGGCTCAAGTGGTTGGGCTCCCGTTTACCATATGGGAGGCCCCGGGTTCAATTCCTGGGGCCTCCTGGTGAAGGCAAGCCAGCCCACATGGCGTGGTGAGCTTACCGCCGTGCAGTGAGCTGGCGTAGCAAGATGACCCAAAAAAGGGAGACAAGCAGACACAGAAAAACGCACAGCAAATGGACACAGTGAGCACAAGCAGAAAGGTGGGGGTAAATAAATAAAAATAAAATAAATCTTAAAAAAAAAAAAAATTAATTTAGCTTCAGATTGATCCAGAAATTATATTGGTGTATAGAAAATTTATAATTGTAAAACCCCTATATATTTTTATTTTTTAGAATTTTTGATGATGGAAGTCTAGAAAAAGAGGTGGGATATTTTGATGATAGTTATAGCATTCATTAGAAACATCGCAGGAAATCTAATATCACTTAACTCATTTAAAAGTTTAAAACAACTTTCATCAACATATAGAAAGCAAATGGTAATTTTATAATTGAATTTTAAATGCCACTTCCGGTTCAATTACTATGCCTCACTACTCAGGGGCTCTCTTTCCTGCCACACAGATAGCAGGCTACCTTTTTTTTTTTTTTTTTTTTTTTTTAATTTTACTGGGAGGTCCCGGGGATTGAACCCAGGTCCCTCCATATGGCAGACGGATGCCCAACCATTTGAGCCACATCCACCCCCAGCAGGCTACCTTTGAATGAACATTAATAGTGACACCTTCAAAGAAACATGAGAAGAAGCCATGAGTTCTTTAAAATAACAGGATTAAACTAGTGCTCTTTGAGGTATTGTGCTTTTATTAGCTTTGAGATAGGCTGTTTCCTATCTTTTGGAAATTGAACATCAGCAGTGTTTTCTGTATAGAGACCAGGCTACTAGAATTCAGAACATTTGCCCAATTTAAGAAGAGACTCACTATCTCAATTTATTTCCTCCTATATGGCCCCATGGAAAGACCCGCACAGGTGTAGAATTAAGCAAATCGGCTTCAAGTCCCAGCTCTGGCATTTTCTAGCCATATGACTTTGGTCACACCTGTAAACCCTTTCAGTTTCACTCTCTTCATCTGTGAATTTGAGTTAATAGCATCTCTCTCATGGGTGGTGGTGGACATTTAATGAGATGAAGTATGTCTCATAAGACGTGCACAATGTAGGAGCTCCATAATTTGTAACTTTGTTTCTTTTTAATTACATTTGTTCTCATGTAAATGAGAAATTGCTCCTGAGTAAGTCAGCAGGTGTCAATTTTTTGTAGTACTCTTCTCCACCGCCCCTCCCACCACTACCACCACCTCTGACAAATTCTTACGGAATAAAAAGGCATTTACTATTTCAGTCTTCAAGGGCAAAAATTCCTCATTGTTTATGAAGTTATGGAGCCCCTGAAATGTATACTGAAAAAAAAAATTTTTTTGAGACATGTGTTGAAAGCTACTGTACTCGAGATGTCCAAAGACCCATTCAGCTGCAACATCCATTGTTGCAAAGGTGGAAGAGGAGTTTGTAATTGCTGGGAGGAATCTAAAACATAGGCAGGCACCAGCTCCAGCCCCAGTCTTCCTGCCCCTGTGGCTACCACCAGGATTTACAGCTGAGGTGTATGCTGGGAGGGGGTGGTGGATGGAGCTCCCCAACATTTACTGTAAATATGTGTGCCCTTCTCCCATTCCTAAATCGCTTAAGGAAAAGAGAGGGGAGACCTGCAGCACCTTATCTAAATTGTTGATTAGCCATTAATCCAAATAAAAGCCTCTGACAATATCAATGATAAACAGCCTCATATTAACCTTAAAAGAAAATAAATAAACCTCTTAAGTTCTTTAAAACAGAACAGATCCAAACACACCGATTTTACAGCAAACATCCATATTCAAGCATTTGAGGCTGCTTCTTGAGGGTGCCTAGTGCTATCAGGTGTCAAATCAAATGGGATTTTATTGGTCTCTGGGAGCAAAGTGAGGTAGAGGAAGTGGCAATGGAGTTAATATCATCAATAATGGAATTAATATCATCAATGTCTGTAGACCTGAGTGGATTGAATCTCCTTATCTTGAGAGCACAGAGGATAAGGGAGAAGTAAGCACAACTGGTGAGAGAAAACATTTCATCTAAAATGCCCTCTTTTGTTTAAGTGAAGCGTCATGAAGGAAAGGGGAAATGGGCTTTTTTACTAACAGTGGAGGTCATCTTACTCATGGTCAGTGCCTTAGGAGAGAAGCTCAATTTTTTTTTTTTTTTTTTTTTTTTTTTTAGAAACGTCCTACTCAAGTGTCAGACTCTTCGGGCTGGAGTGTTTTCTTGTCAGTGTATTCCATTGCTTGAAATTTTCCTGGGTATAGGCTTGAAATCTCACATCCTTATTTTTGGAAGCAGCTTTTGTTTGCATCTATTTGGTGGACTTATTAAGTCATTAAAAAAATTAAGCACTCCCATAAAAAAGGAATGAAGTACTGATACATGCTACAATATGGGTGGAACTTGAAAACATTCTGCTAAGTGAAAGACGCCAGACACAAAAGACCACATATTGTATGATTCCATTTACATGAAATAGCCAGAATAGCCAAATCCATAGAGATGGAAAGTATATTTGTGGTTGCCTGGGGTTGGGAAGGAGTAAATGGGGAATGACTACTAATGGGTACAGGGTTGCTTTTAGGGGTGAAATGAGAATATTCTACAATTAGATACTGGTGATGATCATACAATCTTGGTAATATGCTAAAAACCACTGAACTGTACACTTCAAAATGATGAATTTTATGGTATGCAAATTATTTCAATAAAGCTGTTCTAAAAATAAATGGAGATTTTCAGTGGAAGACAAAAATTTACAAAAAAAAAATGTTCATTTACTCAAGGAAATTAAAGGGAACATGAATTCAATTCTGTATCTTTTTCTACACTGTATTAAAATCTATATGACTGTTGTATTTGCAACCTCTCCCCTCAGCTGCTAAAAGACTCTTCAAAAGATAATATATCTGTAGGATTAACTACAAGGCTGGTTGTTTTTGCTTAAATATTTTCCCTACAGTTCTTTGTGAACCTATTTACTAATCATTTTGATGTTTCTAATTATACCAGGAATAATGCTAAAGAATAAGATAATAGAATGAAAAAACATAAAAATCTTTAAAAATAAGTGTTTTTAAGTACAGGTCATTAATACATTGAAATGTCTTCAGACATTTTATTTTGCCACTTTCACTAACATTTTTTTCTTTAACCATAGTAGTAACTTCGAGACAAAAACTATTATATGTTGTAAGAATTAGCAGACAATACTGGATTCCCTCTCAACATTTATATTAATTATTATTATTTTTTTTTTTTTTTTTTTTACCGGGAGGTCCCGGGGATCGAACCCGGGTCTCTCCATATGGGAGAAGGACGCCCAACCAGTTGAGCCACATCCAACCCCTATATTAATTATTTTGTATTAATTATTTGTATTAACATTTTATAATTAGTTATTCATTGAGAACAATCAGGGAACAAAACTAAATTAGTTGTATTGTTTCAGTCTAGAAGATTCTGGGTGATGTCATCCACTTACCCTTTCACTTAGTGATAGCACTCCCCAGCTTTTCAAAGAAAAGGGGAGGCATTGGTTGAGGTAGGAGGGACCTCGGTAGTCAACTGTCCTATACATATTTAAATGGAATGAAAAATCTATTTATCACAAGTATGTAGGAAAAGGTCCTGATTTCACTTTAGGGAGTTGCAGAAATGACTTGGTGATTATTTCATGAAACAAACTTGGCTTCTACCTCCCCTGAGTTTTTCAGATACTGAAAAGAGAAGAAATAGGCAGAGATTTCCACAATTGCCCAGTAGAGGGCGCAGTTTCATCCGGGTCCCTTTCCTTAACAGCATGGCACTCATGTATTTCTAGCAGACAGGAGGCGCCTTCTTCCCCTCTCTGCTGCTCCTTACCCCAGCCACTGTCCTTCTGGAGTTTTCACAAACTGAGCTGGTACTTCCTTAACACCTTTTGCATCCTTCATAGGCACTGCCCACTTTAGCCCTTCTTACAGTTCACCAGTTACTTCAGGTCTGCATGTCTTTTCTGCCCAAACTAGTTGATGATGTCTTTGTGAGATGCTGTCATTTCATACATTTTTAAATGTCCTTATGATAAATAAAAAGAATAGTAAGAGCTAACACTTTCCTAGTATTTACTAAATGCCCAGTACCCTTTTTTGTACTTTACACATATTCATTTTAATCTTCACAATAATTCTTTGTATAGATACTATTAACTTAGCTTTACAGATAAGAAATCTATGACATAGAGTAATTAAATTTACCCAAGGGAAACGGATGTGGCTCAAGAGGTTCGGCGTCCGTCTACAATATGGAGAGACCGGGGTTCGATCCCGGGTACCTCCCGGTAAAAAAAAAAAAAAAATTTACCCAAGACTATGCAGCTAGTATGGGGCAGACCTGGGACATGCAGCCTGGCCCCAGGTTACTAGCTCTTACCTACTGTACTACTCTACTACCTTAATCTTAGCACACTGTTGTTAGGGTCTCCAAAAATGCTTGAATAGTAGGAACTGGTCTTCTGTTTGTGCAGATTAGAAGTGTGGGGACAGCTTGATCTAGTCTAGTAAAGGGACATGAACTTTGGGGTCAAATTATGATAGCTTTCTCAGCCACTGAGCTATACCCACTCCCCTGTGATTGCACTTTTTTTTTCCTATTTGGTCGCATGATCATCTTTTTGGTGTGTCATTTCGCTGCATGGGGGCCTGCGCCTCTCTGCGCAGGTGCACAGGTCTGGGGTGCCTTTTTTCTTTTTCTTTTTTTTTTTTTTTTTACCAGGAGGTCCTGGGGATCGAACCTGGGTCCTCCATATGGTAAATGGGAGCTTAGTGCTTGAGCCACAGCCGCTTCCCCATGATTGCACATTTGAAAGCTTTTCATATATCCTGTCAAAGTACACCCCAGAAAGTGTACAGATTCACATTTACCAGTAGCAAACATGGGTTTGCTTTTATGTCTCTAAGACCATTGGGCTCTTATGAGATGTGTGGGTTTTCCATAATTATCTTGCTTGCTTATGCAATGGAAATGCAGCATGGGCCCTGTGCACAGTAGGACATCAAGACATTTTTATTGATTGACTGAGGAATCTAAATATAAATAGCTCACCGAATGGTCCAAAGGTACCACTTTCATTTTGATTTGTTCCTAAGCAATAGGAGCAGTCACTATTTGATTCAGGAATGGAAAAGTATGTATTTCACTGAGAATTTCCATTTGACAAAGATAAAAGCATGTCTTTCGTCAGAAGCATTATGATCCCTTCCTGAAAATACCACAGCCCGTGGATCTGGAAAACTGGATTCTGATCCTCATTCTGCCTCTGACTTGCTGTGTCTAATCTGCAAATCACTGACCAGTTCTATACTTCAGTATCTTTATCCCGCAAATGGGCTTAGTGGTATTTATCCATTTCACTGGATTTCTGTAAGGGCAGAATGAAATTGGAGATGCGTAGGCCCTTCACAACACTGTTTAAATGCTATTGAAATACTAAGTATTTTGCTAGGGAGGGTTAAAAAGGTGCAGAAAAAGTGTGGGAATTAGAAATCCAAGGTACCCTTTTGATACCTACACATCCACCACATGAGAGAATACATGAATACGGAAGAGAGCAAAATTAGAATTATAGCTCTTCCTCTCACTAAAATGAGCCTATTTGTGATAAAGGTTAATTAAGTCCTGCTCAGCCAGGTGAGGGCACACCTTTGAAGGGAGATAGCATGTAAGTCCTGGCTCACACTGCAAGGTGATGAGGCCTTTGTGTCATATCCCACCGCAGGCTCACTAAGCCCTGCTGTTGGATTATGTTTGTATCTACGTTAACCTTAATGAGTCCTAACCAGACAGTCCACTTGCTGGCTTAGGTCTAGAATGTGTCCACTATGCTGCTTTGGTCATCGGAGCAACATCTACTTGCACTCAGTAAACTATGTCAAGCAAGACAAACATACAAGCTATCAAGATCGTTTCCTTCTGTCAGTTTTCACTCACACCAAAGAATGGTCTGCATCAAAGAGGACCAAAAGCATACCCAAAGTACAGCCATAGCGTCACTTCTCTTTTGTAACCCGTTCCACACGGCTGAAGACTTCAGCCATTAGCTGGTGGATCTAGAGCAGGGGGTCAGCAAACTACAGCCCACAGGCCAAACCCAGCCCACCCCGGGTCTTCGTAAAAAACTTTTTTTGGAATATAACCACTCCTATTTCTTTATATATCGTCTATGGCTGACTTTGCTCTACAATAGCAGGTTTGAGTAGTTGCAAAAGAGAGTGGATGACCTGCAAAACCACAGATGTTTGCTATCTGGTGCTCTGAAGGAAATGTCTGCAAAGCTGTGGATATTAGACCTGTCCATCCCCACCAGTGTTACTGAGACAAATTTGTTTCCTCAAGTCTTTCTTCCTTCATTTAATGAATTAATTACTGATTTATATTTTAGCATCTCTGAATAATGAGATAAATAGTTCTTCAGATGGGAGGATGTATAATGGTTAAAAGCATTTAAATAGAAAAGTTTACAGAAAGTACAGCAGGGGAGAACATGTTAAATCACACCCTATAAGGAGACGATCAGTCAAACCCAGAAGTAGACATTTCTACACAGTAAATCACCCAGTGTCTTCAACAAATAAATGGACACAGGACAAAGAAGGTGGGCTAAGTAAATAGGGGGATAAAAAGAGACTGAAGAACAACAACAACAAAAAAGAGACTGAGGGAGCAGATGTAGCTCAAGCGGTTGAGCCCCTGCCTCTCACATGGGAGGTCCTGGGTTCAGTTCTTGGTGCCTCCTGAAAAAACAAAAGCAAAAATGAAAAAAACAAACCAACTCAGGGAAGCTGATGTGGCTCAGTGGTTGAGCACTGGCTTCCCACATATAAGGTCCCGGGTTCAATCCCTGGTACCTAAAAAAAAAAGAGAGAGAGAGAGAGAGACTGAGGGGCATTACAACCTAAGGCTATATGTGGGCCTTCTAATTTGAACAAATCAACTGAAATAACCAGAAATAATGGGAAAATTTGAACATAGACAGGGGTCTTGGGTGCTATTAAGGAATTATTTTTGTTAGGTGTCACATTGGTTATTGTGGTTATGTTTTTTAAACATTCTTATCTGTTAGAGTCAATTAAATTGTTGTATTTATGGGTGAAATAATATGATACCTGAAATTTTCTTTAAACTACTTCAGCAAGAAAAACATTGGGGGGAGGCAGATGAAATATTATCATCTAAAGATTGACAATTAGGGAAGCGGCTGTGGCTCAAACAGTAGGGCTCCCGTTTACCATATGGGAGGCCCCGGGTTCGGTTCCCGGGGCCTCCTGGTGAAGGCAAGCCCGCCCACACAGCGTGGTTAGCTGACCCAGCGAGCACAAGCAGCAAGGGGGGGGATAAATGAATAAATAAATAAAATCTTTAAAAAAAAAAAAAGATTGACAATTATTGAAGCAGGGTGATTAGTACATGAAGTTCATTTTGCTATTCTCTGAAACTCTGTATTTGTTTGAAATTTTTTCATTATAAAATGTAACCCCCAAAAAGCATGAGTTTCAGATTTTAGTTTGAATCTTGGTTTTGCCAGCTGTTTGCACCTCTGTAATTGTAATTCCATATCTGGGTATTGTGATCAGGTTATGTATGGTGTGGTGAGGTTTACATAATGTCTGAGGATTAAATTAAGTGGTATAAGTAAAGTACTTAGCACTATGCGTGACATTCAGGAATTGATCAATACCTAGTAGCTATTATATTGAATCTGTTATCAAACTATAAAAATATAAGTCCATATGAGTCTAGTTCATTTGTCATGTATCTGCCTTTTGTGACCAGCACAGCTTAAATGCATATTGCTGCTATAGAAGCATAAAGAATCAACATAAAATTTTTTTTTTCAAAATATGCACACAATTCCTTGACAATCTGGAAACAAATCATAGGCCCTGTAAAGATGTGTGAAAGAAAGACTAATGGTAACCTACATTTGAAATCAAGGAGAACATGATTGGAATTTCAGATTGTCTTAACAATATGGCTGTTCCTAGAGAGTATATCCAAAAAAAAACGAAATAAAACACAACAAATTCAGTTTTCTGTGAGATCGCTGATAAATGCCTGAACATACATTTAAACCCAAGGGGCATGGAAACTCCTCTGACTATGCATGTTAATGTCCCATCTCCCAGTTTGAGTTACTGTCATCTCTCCTTGACTGCCTGATGCTTGGCCTGAACTCCTGGAAGGCTCTGAGTAACATGATACTCCTTCAACTCAGCCTGCACTGACTCAAGTCAGCCATCTCTTAGTCATCCACTCCTTAGCCAATTGGTATCACACAAATATATAGGAAAACTCACTGACTTAAAGACACAGGATTTTAGAGCAAAAAATCATCGTCTCAGGCAAATGAAATAAATATACTTGGACCCTGCCCCACAGAGTGTCTTCTATAAAATTCATACTTTTGTTAAGACTCCTTCTAAAGAAAAATCACTGTCAGAGGCAACTGTTGGGAAGTATTCTATTCAGAAGAGGAAAAAGAACAGAGACATATTGTGGGAAGTGTAGGAAGCAACGTTTTGGTTAAACTTAGGATACCAAGACCATATTGTTTTTTTCTTTTCTTCTACAGAATGACATCACTCCTTTACATGTTGCATCAAAAAGAGGCAATGCCAATATGGTAAAACTACTGCTTGATCGAGGAGCTAAAATCGATGCCAAAACGAGGGTAAGAGTGTAAATTCGATTACATGTCCATGCTTATTTTCAAGAAGTAGGAATACCTTTCCTCAGACCTTTGGGTTGGGTGCAAAAAAACTGGGAATCTCTTACTGTGACCCAACATTGGTTTTATTTTGTTTCAGTTGTTGTTCTTGGAAAATGACTGCTAAGTTTATTCTCCTTAAAATGGGTGACCATCCATGTTTATGAATCTTTATTTCATGTTCAAATAATGCATGGCTTTAATTATAGAAATCTGGACTCTAGAGTCTTTGGATTAAGTTTTCAAGAACGTAATCATTACTTGACACTGCAGGCTGAGCTGTTTGGTCAGTTTCATACTAAAACTGCCAGTTATTCTATTTTTTAAAAAATCTGTTTAGCTTAGTGTTTGACCTGTTGCTTTCACAGCATGATGCATTGTATGTAAGGGAAAGAACTGAGACTTAGAATCCAGTGTGGATCCTGGACTCTGGGCATAGTTAGTTGACTTAGGCAGACCGCTTAACCTTTCTACACATAATTTCTTTATCTGAAATTTTTTTTTAAATTAAGACCATTATGAAGAGTTACTGCAATAATCAAAATAAAGTTTGTAAAATTTTTGCCAGCATAAAGTAGGCCAGAAATAAATTCCAGCCATTCTTAATCTATCTCACAGATCCCCAATTAGCATTAATTGGAGAAAAAAAAAATCAAGGGATTTTTCATGTGTTTCTTACGAGGTCTGAGCAAGAGCCAGGCTACTAAAGAGGTAGTCTCACCATGAGCATCCATCTTTTTAAGGGGTATAGAGGTTTTCTCTGTCTTATATTGTATCTTCCTCAATCCTGTGTTTTTCTTTTCTAAGAATCCCAATTTCCATGTTTCTGAAACTAGACTGGAACCTGAACTTGATTCCCGTAGCTCCTTGATTTACTACTTCATTTATTTGTTTTATTTCCCTAGCTGCTAAAATAAATACCATATAACAGGTTGGTTTAAAAACAGGAATTCATTGGCTCATGTTTTCAGAGGCTAGAAGGCTTGCTTCCTCTGGGGCCAGTATCTTCTGGCTGGCCAGCAATCTGTGGGGTTCCTTGGCTTTTCCAACACATGGCAACGCTCGCTGCAGCATCTTCTCTCTCTTCCGGGTTCCATTGATTTCCAGCTTCTTGCTTCTCCCATGGCATCTCTTTCTGTGTCCAATTTCCTTTGTTTATAAGGACTTCAGCCAGATTGGATTAAGGCCCACCCTCATTCAGTTTGGACACACCTTAACTAAAAACACCTTCAAGGTTCTGTTTACAAATGGGTTCACACCTGCAGGACCAGGGGTTGGAACCTGAGCAAGCCTTTTATGGGGGACATGATTCAATCCCCAACATGATTCATTCCATTTATTCACTCAACCAGTAAATGATTATTGATATCTCCTGTGAGCCAGACATAGGTTGGTAATAGAGCCATGCAGTGAACGAGGCAATACTGTTCTGCAGATGGTCCAGTTTGTCTTCTGTACGCTGACCGTGGGCTTGGCACTGGCCCGACTCCAGCCCAGCTAGAGGTATTCAGCAGGAGAGCCAGATCCCTTTTCTCTAATGACTGTTGAACCTGAAAACCATGTATGTACCTTAAAAGAAACAAACTCTCTAGAGCACAGGAGTGAAGGAAAATGAAGATTGACCCCCAAAAGATTGATTGGGGGAATAAATTGAATAGAGATCTTATTGAACTGACTTTGCATCATTTCAATAAGAAGCACTTATCAGTACCTTAAAAAGACTATAAGAGTTGCTTTAAATGGCAGGGGTCCTCTGCCAAGTGTAGGCTATTTGAAGAGGTTGTAAGGATGAAAAAATAGAGATGCGTTGCTTATGCCGTTTTATTATCACATGGGGGTAAAAGATCATTGTGAACAGGAGGACACTGTCAAGGGAAATGAGGGTCAAAGGAGCCACATAAAAGAGAAAAGCTTGAAGAGATGCCTAGATACCCAGATGGGGTTTTACTGGGTGTATGGATTGGGAATTGCCACATTTCCCCTCTCTTGATCAGTCATCAATCACCAGAACAGCAAAATTACTTGTCAGTCATTTTGCATTGTTTTTCAAGCATTTGGTACAATTGGATGAGAAAATGATACTTGGGAAGCTCAAGCCCCATCTTTAGGGGCATACAGTGTCATGGGGGAGGGCCACAAAAATTCTGGAGAGATGAAATAGGTACATTAGCAAAATTTGGTATACGAGTTGGTTTTGTTTGTTTTTTTTAAAGATTTATTTATTTATTTATTTATTTATTCCCCCCACCCACCAACCCCACCCCCACCCCATTGTTTTCGGCTCACTGTCTGCTCTCTGTGTGTTCTTCTATGTCTGCTTGTCTTCTCTTTAGGCAGCACTAGGAACCGATCCTGGGACCTTCTGGAGTGGGAGAGAGGCGCTCAATCTCTTGCGCCACCTCAGCTCCCTGGTCTGCTGTGTCTCTTATTGTCTCTCTTCTGTGTCTCTTTTTGTTGCATCATCTTGCTGTACCAGCTTTCCGGGTGGGCCAGCACTCCGCATGGGCCAGCTTGCCTTTCACTAGGAGGCCCCAGGAATCGAACCCTGCACTTCCTTTATGGTAGACGGGAGCCCAATCTCTTGAGCCACATCCGCTTCCCGCAAATTGGTTTTTATGCCACTTTGCCTTCCAGTTCTGAAGGGCTGTTTCATTTTATACTGCTTGGTCATGGTGTATACTCCTATTTAATCAGTGTTGTGTTAGATTTGCTAATGTTTGGTTGAAGATTTTTCATCTGTGTTCATGAGAGATATTGGTCTGTAGTTTTCCTTCTGGTAATGTCTTTAACTGGTTTTGGTATTGGGATAATGCTGACCTTATAGAATGAGTTAGGCAGTGTTCCCTCTGCTTTTATTTTCTGGAAGAGATTGTAGAGAATCGGTATCATTTCTTCTTTAAATATTTAGTCAAGCTCACCAGTGAACTTATCCAGACCTGCCTGGTGCTTTCTGTTTCGGAAGGCAATTAAATATGAATTCAGTTTCTTTAAAAGATATAGTCCTATTCAGATGACCTGTTTCACTTTGTGTAAATTTCTGGTAGCTTTTGCCTTTAAAGGAACAGGCCTATATCATCTAAGTTATTAAATTTGTGGGCATAGAGTTATTCATAAGCTGTTTTTGTTTAAGCAAAGATGTAGACTCCTTTTTATTCTCCATGCAGTTTTAACTAGGGATTTCTTCTTCACCAGTGTTCTGGGAATGGATTGTGAGTGTGAGGGAAATACTTGGCAAACTAGAGACCAGAAAAGTCTGTCCATTTTTTATTGTTGTCTTGTATGGGGTAAGGAGGAAGTGGGTATCAATTGTACACAGGCTAAATTCCTGGCAGTTTATGTGGAAGAAAGTATAGCATGTGCCCAAAATATGTAAACTATTTTGTTTTCTCCTCATCAAAATTTCCCTTTTCTCTTGCTCAAAGACTAAGTTGTGATTGGGTGTGGGTGAAAGGGAGCGAGCCAGCTAAAATGTCAGAAAGTCAGATGGCAGTAGCATTTTTCATAAAAACAAGTTTTTAACTGCCCAATCCAGGAGCCCCAGGAAAAAAAGCTCTTGAGAAATTAGTTATTTACCCATCGCTATCAGCCAGGTGCTCACTATCGTTGTGGCTTCCATGCTACATTCAACAAATCTGACCCCACACACGGCAGTCCTCCTTCCTTTGGAGACAGGAAAACATCTCTGGACTCCACCTCAGTGGTCAGCTTTGGAAAGAACCTCATTTGCTTGCCCTAGTCCCTGCATGGGCTGCTGATCTAATCAAGGATTCCATTTAAAAGCTGACTCTGAGAGCCCTTTAATTAGGAAGTAAACTTATATTTTGGTAAAGATAATTCACAGAGGACCTGAGCAAGATCTTACCAGCTGGAAAAACAGGGGGAGAATGAATTTTATTTTACCCCAGTGTCTGATATCTAGTCCTTGGTGCAACTATCAAGTGGCAAAATTGTGACCTTAGGAAAAGCCACCCTCCTAAGTCTTAGTTTCCTTCCAGGACAAACAGAGTTGTTCCCAGTGATCTCACAAGTTCCTCCTAGCTGGAAGGGCACTGGATATTGTAACTTTCAGAGTACTTAGTTATTGTAAAAGTCAAGATGATGATACTCAAATCTTCTCCGGAGGACTTTAGTTAGGATCTGATGAACCACAGAGCCTTACTCTTTCTACTGAGCTCATTTCAAGAAAGCTTTGCTGTTTTCTAGGCTTCCTAAAGCTGACTAATAAGAACTGGCTTATAAGCATGTGCTGCTATTGAATAGCCAAGAATAAGTATGTAGAGTATCCTTGTAATAATGGTGGGAAATATGCTGAGATATAAACACTTTTAAAGGCAGATTTTGTAATCTGGTCTATATGCAGCATCCTCATCTTAAAATGATTCAAGAAATTCATTTACTTTCTCAAAAAATATCTTGATGGCTTTATTTGTTCCTTTATAAACTAAAATGCTTCGCCAAGAATGGTTACTTAGGGTAGCCTGCTATTTCTTTCCATTTAACTCTTGCTGTCTACAATGCTAGCATGAGAGTTTGTATAGGTGTTGAAGCAAGATACTTGACAATGGATGGGCTCTTGTCAATTTCATTTTCCTTTGCATCAATTCCCAGCCAAATCAGAGGCTAGCTGTAGACCCTAAATCAGAACCATGTTAAGACTTTGCAGCATTTTCTTGAGTTCTGTCTCTTTTTACTGACTCTTCGCCATCCAATAAATATAGCTGTGTTTATATTTAGTGCTTCAGAGCAGATTCCAGAGTTGCAGATAGGGCCAATAATAATACTTCTTTGATTCACAGAGCACTGCTCTCACCATGCCCCTCCCAACTTCCAACCTTCTTAGCCAGGTGCACTGCCCATATCCTCATACAACTCCATTACTACAATCTACAGCTACATACTGATATATTGATACATATTAACATACATATCCGAGTATCTCTAGCACTCAGCACACTTCCGTGCACATACTCCATGCTCAGTGAGTATTTTTGCTGAATATGTAAAAATAAGATATGCTCCTTAATGTTACATTTAACAAGAGGAGTTAATTTACTGAACTTTATACTGGTCCAGTGGTCATGTAATTTTTCTCCATGAAGTTAATGGCATCCAAGCCATTTATAAGAATGAAGAGATATTTTTGTGCAGGTAGATAAAGGATTTTCTGAGTACTTCCAATCCATCCTTTGTTAAATTCTTATTACTATTCTGGGAAAGTGTCAGGGGGACATTTGGATGCCCTATAATTATATATTTTTTTCCTGCTATGAAACAGATTACATTTCTCAGGTTAAATTTTAAAGAAAAAGAAATATTGAGTGTTTTTTTTTTTTTGTTTTTTTCGTTTAAAAATCCTTTAATGTTCTGATAGCTTTAGCTGTGAAAAAAGCATGACAAGAATAAAAGGTTCTTGCTATATCCTTCTTTATGTCTTGTCGGATCACTCCACAACTCTTTGCTGTGGTATTTACACTGTGGTATGTAAAAGGAAAAACAGCATGCCCCCCCCCCCAAAAAAAAACAAAAAAACAAAAAACTAACCAAAAAAAGATTTCTACCTTATTTTAGACTAATTTTAAATATATAGCATGTATGGCAAGAAAATAAGAAGGGGGATTTTAAAAAGATAATTCTCCCCCTATAAATAAATGGCAGAAATGAATTCTTGGTTTTAAAAGGACACTGGATACTTTTATTTTAATAGAAAAAAATCCATTTCTTCAAGCAGAGGTAAGCCTGAGTGCAAATTCTAATTCCAGCCATTTATTTGCCATATGACCTTGGGTAGGTACAGTTATCCCCTGGAGCAGCTTCCTCATCTATAAATAGAACCACTGAGGCCTTTCTCATACTCTTGTTGTGAAGATTAAATAAGACAACAATTATAAGGTGCTCAGAACATATGGGCATTCAAAAAATGTTATTTCATTTCCTCTTAGGCCAAATCCATAGCTGTCTGATACATACAAAATGAGGTTACAATCAGAACTTTGGTGAAAATATAGATAGAATAGTTTTGCCATCAGACTATTATTTATGCCCTTTACTTTACCGTTGGCTATCATTATATCTCTCTTCTCCTGAGCACTATCTACATTTTCTTTCAAGTGTCCAGTTTTTAATTAAATATTCTATCCTGTTTCACATCCTCAATATAAGAAAAAAGTATTTATATCCATAGAGTTCTTTCTGCTTCACTTTCTTTTCTCTCTAGAGTTAAGTAATTTGCTTAGGAGGAAGTAAAGAAAGATTGCTAGAGGACACAAATCAAAATAAATATGTTTCTTCTTGAAAACATTTCCTAAGTCATGAATTTGTATCACTTCAGTATTGGCTTTGCACAAAGTCAATCTGTTAAGAATGTAATCTGGGATGAGTATTCCTAGATATGACGACTTAACATTCTGCTTCATGCTTTTCAGAATAACCAGGCCCGAAAGAAAGTCTGTATGACCTTCACATAAACAAGTTTTTATTCTTAGGCTAGCACAAGTGAGCATTTTGTCCAGCCAGTGAGGTGTAGTTCCCCACCCCAGTAATAAGATTACTGTCATTGCGATGAAATATGAGGTCCACACTTGCCAGTTTGTGTGGCTTCAGAATTCTGCCCAAGGGAATAATTGTTCATTAGGTTAGTGCCTTAAAAATCAAGGGAATTGGTAAAAAAATTACTAACCCTGTGCAATTTCATTTCCCTCCTGTGTTACTATGGCAACTCAGCATCCCTCTCTTCTCTCGTGTCCAACTGTGTGTGCTGCCTTTCTTGAGGCAGCCTCCCTTGGGCCCTAAAAATTGCCTTTGTTGAGCATTTTTCAGCTGGAGGTCAATGTTGTTGTAAGCAGTTGAAGAACTGCTTTTGGTCCAAAACCCATTCTAAGTGACTCTGTACATTAATTATAAATTTCTAAGGGGTAGGACCAAGTACGAATTCTTATTTCGAAGAATCGGGAAAAAAAGCCTTGCTCTAATTATAGGGAAAAGAGCACACCAGTTCAACTGCTATTGTTGTAAAGCACAATATCCACGATAGCTCTTTTTTTTAAGCTTAGAGTATTCTGAATTGGAAAAAGGAAAACCTTATAAAGAATTGATTCTTAGGGCTAACAAGACTGAGTCACTTTTTAAAACTCTAATCACAATTTACAAGTCACTTATTCTATTGAGAATTTAATTTTTCTGGAAAGATAAGATGTTTTAATAGCATTTCTGAAGTACAAAATGAGTCTACTCAAACAAAAAGAATAACAAGGAAAAGAAGCTTTAACTAGAAAGTATTTTTAAAATAGCCAGAAAACCTAGTCATTCACTCACTCCATTCATTTACCCAATAATTTATTAAGCAAACTTATTATTATTCATGGACATAGTACAGAGTAAGCCACTCTGAGGGATCCAAATAAGCCTCAAACTATAGACCTTGTCCTCAGAGACAGACTGGTTGAAATGATAATATATGTCTACAAATAACTAAAAAGCCAGGTAGAATAATATGTTCCCCCAGAGAGGTACAAATAAAATAAGACAGGAGTTGTAAAAGATTACATCTAGTTTTGGAAAAGGTTTCACAGGACTGTACTTTAAGACAGTAAGGATTTGGAGCTTGGAGAAAGTGGAACTATAATCTCAGGTACATGAAATAGCCTGGGCAAGGCAGAGAAACAAGAAAATGAGAGGCTTTATCAAGTGCTCAAAGAGAAGGTTAAATGGAGTAGAAGTGAAAGGAGTGGAGCAAAGTCAAGTTACACCAAGTAGCAGGGACTGATTACAGAAGGCTTTGAATGCTAACCTGAGGAATTTAGACTTGTGGAGTTGAGCTGTGAATGACAATTACTGAAGATCTTCTTGAACAGATGGTTATCAGCCAGAACTGTGCTTGCTTCAAGAAAGTGAATGAAAGCCACACCTGTTTCAATGATTTTGATACAGAGCTAAAGCAGTTTCTTTTCTCCCGATGTCTCTTTAAAGTTAATTCCTGAAATACCAGGGTTTCAAAGAGAGAAAGTGTTTTATTGGCTGTGCAAGGAATGGCCCACAATGGCCTCATGGCCCCAAGGGTGAGTTCAGTCTAGAATTACCATCACAATAGTAAGCATACACAAGGGTGAGGTTCCGTCTAGAGTAACCATAGACAGGGGTGAGACTACTCTAGCTAGCTTCAGTAATTTCAGATATTAATGTTTTGCTACTTTATAATATAAAGGCATCTAGATAATGATTTAGTGATCTTAATTGTTTGTTAATTCTTAACGCTCATTACAGTTTCAAAGCCAAGGAAATTAGTTCAAAACTTAATTTGTTTTTCAAAAAAAATCAGTCCTGAGTCAGTGACTGCTAACTTTCTTCTTTTTTGTCTTTTCTTTTTCTTCTTATCTCTTTTCTTTTTTAATTGAACTAAGGGCTATTGTCTGTCGGAACACACTGGGTCCTCTAGGTTCTTGGCTATGTCACATAAGAATTTAAGAGCATGCCAGTTTAATTAGGCCAGTAAAAAGGGTTTATTGAGAACCGAGAGAAAAGAGAAAAGTACATACCCGAGACATGGACGTGGGCAACCTCCAGACAGAGAGGCTGGCTTGGGGTGGGGTGAGGGTGGGGGAGCTGCCTTTATTAAAGCCATTCTTCACTTCCCCCCCTTTCCTAATGTTCCCTTCTCCCCTTTCCCAGCTGTTTGCTCTTCTGATTGGTTGCCTTTCCATCCTCACCTGTTAGCTGTCAGAAGCCCAGTGGGGACACCTGTTTGGAGTTATCCCATTGTTCCAAATGGGACCTCGTGGCCAGGGTCTCAGCGGGGTCTTTCCGCTTTGTTCTTAGTAGCAACCCTCCCTCAGGGGGTTTTCAGGTGGGGTCCCCAGCTGAGACAGGACGGCTTCCCTCATCTTCTCTCCTGCTCTACACTAACCTGCCTCTGTGTGAATCACCAAATGGCAGGTACTTTTCCGTCTCACTGTGGATCAGCTGGTCTGGTCTTCTGTCTTCATGACTGTAAAACCTGTGATGCTAATTAAAGACCTTACATTAACTTGGGGCACCAGTTTTCTACTGACCTGTAAATGTTCCAGCAGCTGGACAGGTACAGCCAGTACAGCTGAGCAGTCATGACTTCCTGTACAGCTTCCTGCTGAGGCGGCTCTCCTGCCGGATTTTGGCTATTTGAAAAGCCAAACACCTTTGAAAAGAGCCAAAACACATTCGTAGAACATCCAGAGGACTCGGCCACTTGCAATCAGTGTTAAAAATGCTTGCAAGAAAAACTACAGTTGAAAGAGCTCTGCTTCCTGTAGCTCTTTGCAGTTCACTTAGAACTGATGATTTTTACCTTGGGGAACTGGCTGACAGGATTATTGAAGTAAGGCAATTAAAGGAACAATGGCTGGAATGACAGCACTTCCCAGTGCTTCCACTAATGAAAAACCACCTTCCCTTAGGGAGTCTTTAGATTTCCTGGGTTTTTAATAAATAAACACCAGTGATCAGAGGTGGTGGCTCCAAAAAGTTGAAGGCTAAGGGTGGCTGAAAGTTTGAGCCTGCAGCTTTGTCTTAGTAACTTCTCCCAAGCATCCCTTTGTTGTCTTGCAGAGAAGGCACTAATAGGTCTGATAAAGTTCTGAATTTAGCCTGTCCAGCCTTGGATGACTAATGTAACGTCTTTGAGCCTCAGAGTCTTCAATTATAAAATGAAGATTATACCTTCGTTATAGGGGAAATTGTGAGATAAAATATGTCTGGATTTGCTTCAAAATATACAAGAAAGTAGAGAAGACCATGATATAGATGAATTAGCCATGAGATGATAATTGTGGACACTGAGCACTAGGTCTGTAGGGGTTCATTACACTGTTTGGTCTACTTTGGTCTGAAATATGTTTGAAATTTTCCATAATGAACACTTGTAAAAAAGATAGCAAAAATGTATGTCTGTAAGAAGGCATAGTATACTTACAAGAATTTAAGAGTTGATGGTTGAGAGAGATTTTGCTCTTAGATAGCCAAGCAGTTTGCAATCAGTTTGTAACATTTTGCTTTGAGGAAGATGCTTTTCAAGGATAAATGAGTTGAGCAATATAATTCTTCTATGCGAGCATAGTTTTAAAACATTTATGCATATTCTGTCACTTTTTACTTTCTTTGAGTCTATTTAAAAGAAAATGATAAACAGTTTTGACCTTTTAGTCCATAAAAGACGATCACTGTACTGCAGGGTCTCTGTGAAATATTTTGTGGTAGAATGTAAATGTGATTATTGTGGTATTTCTCCTTCCGCTCTTCTTAGGTTTCACATTACTGGGAAGACATTTGGATTTGGTGTTTTTTATTTGTTCACAGATTTTTATTTTATTTTATTAGCAAAATGCTGTTTCTACTTGAAAGGCTGTTAGTGCTTTACTATGGTTTATAAAAGCAAATATTTGAAATCAGTTTAAAAGCAGAATATTTAAACATGGTCAAACAATATTCAAATCAGCTCATGTAATGTTTACAATTCAAAAAATTTTTAAAGAATTTTAATACTACTGAGATTTGGTTAATCGTTTAGAAAAGTGTCGTATTTTATCGCTTACACATTAGAATAATTAGACTTACTTTCAAGATCTCCTCACATAGGCTGCTCACGTAATTTGAATACACTGAATCGCATGTGGATGTATTTTTTAATGTGATTATCCTTAGGATGGGGATTAAATCAAATTGGGAAATATATAAGCCTAGGGATGTGTGAAAATTTCTGGAAAGGGTTTGGGGTCACTTGGATAGTCTTAAGTGAATATATTTCTACTATCTCTCCTTTGAAAGTGTTCTCTTTCTGAGCAGGGGTACAATTAAGGAATTCTGCTGTTTCTTCTTTCCCAATTGTCTTTTAATACAATAGCCCTTCTCCCCTTGTACTAAAGAAAGGCCTAACTTCATTAATTCTCCCCCACATGGCCCCAGGGTGCAAAAACCTGTGGGGGGGAGATGAGGGAAGGGGGCAAAATGGAAGCGTTCAAAATTGTCCCTGTCGATAACTACATGACTCTAAGAATTCACTAACAAATCCTTTTGTGTTTGAGATGGTCTTCATTCCATTACTTTCAACAAAAAATGAAGGACTTAATGTTGAATTTTCCAATGATGAATCATTGAAAAGAATTTTTGACAAAAAATTATTAAATAATTTGGGCATGTAACTCAGAAGGAGTTCAGAGAATTAGTGACGGTGCTGTAATAGAAGTCTACTTATAAATGTAAGCAAGTTTTCTCAGCACTTTTATCTATAAAAATGAAAATTAGGGATAGTATTGGTGCTGAACCTTGTCTTATTCTAGCTATAACTAGTATTCATTAGTAGATACATGAACTAGTTGTAAGAAAACATTACTTGTGTAAAATCACAAAATTTATTTTTACTGATTTGATCAATTGTGTTCTAATAATTATGATAATTCCTATCCAGAAGATTTGTTTTTGATACTTAGAGGCTTATGTTCTTGGGAAATCTTTAAACTATTATTAAAATTAAACATATAATATGGCAATCAAAAAAACCTCAAGTGTAAAACTGTATTACATTAAGATAGAATTATGTGGGGAAATAGGATAGAAATAGAAATCCAAGGGGAAAAGGAACAATGGAAATTCCTATTAAAAGTTCCCATTTTAAAAGTTTACCCATGTATTTTTAGAATGGTAGGTATCAAATTAGTATAGCATTTAGATTCCATTGGATATAGTCTAAAGAGTGGTAGACAACTCTATTTTTAAATGTCAGTATTCTAATATGTGGGAAATTACACACTTTGCAACTATTTAGACTTATGAAAAAGTTGATTCTCAAAAAATATGGAAAAGGTATACAGATTTTCAAAGTTATTTTACAGTGTATATGAGCAAATGTTTCAAGCTCATTGGTCGACATGATATTGGATACCATGGTGAATACGAAGAAATACACTGCACCGTGGAACTTATCATGAATGGGATATAATTGAAAATGTTGATTTTGTTCCACAGGATGGTCTGACACCCCTGCATTGTGGAGCAAGGAGCGGCCATGAGCAGGTAGTGGAGATGCTGCTTGATCGATCTGCCCCCATCTTATCTAAAACCAAGGTAATTTCCTCGCAGATTTTTGGACATTGGACTATATTTTGCTTTAAATCCTCTAACTGGTATTTAACCCAGGTTTGTCAATGTCACTTAGAAAATGATACAGTTTCGATTTAACAATCAGAGGAGCCATATATATTCACCAAATCTTGGAGAACCTCCAAATAAGTTGGGGTTTATGAAGCCTTTCTATGGAGTGCACCATACACAAAGTTGTGTTTGTGTGTTGTTGTTGTTTCTGTCTTATTACAGGAACACTTACTGCTTGATTTTACTCTATGAAGTTTTCACAACTCAGAAACAAATGTTTGTTTGGGGAAGAAAAACTAAAAGGTCTAAATTTTTCTAAAGTATAGGTACTAGCTCTCTTTCTCCAGCCTCTCACTTTATTTCTTGATTGCAGATTATTCAATTGGATATAGATATTTTACTGAAACAGACTGGAAATTTTAGAAATTTGAAACTTCATTGGGCCTCTAGGAAATATGATATATCTGATAGAAAACAATCATGTGTGCCTAAAAAAAAAAATTCATGTTTTATTAAATGCCTTTTCAGTTTTCAAAGGTAAAATCATCTAACATGATTTGAAAAACAGATTATTGGGAAATAAATTTGGGGTCATGTGAATTACCTACTAGATAATTTTTTTCTGGAACTCTATTAATTGGGTATTGGACCTTATGAGTTTATTCTCAGGTCATCTTATCTTTCCTCTTCCATTGTTCATCTCCTTATCTAGTCATTTCTAGGAGATTTCCTTGATTTTTCCCTCTATGCTTTTAATTTTCAAGTACGTTTTCTCATTATTTTATTATTGGATAGCTTCTTTTCTTAAAGCATCTTGTTCTTGTTTTATGGGTGCAGAGTCTTCTATTACCTTTCTGAGAATATTTTAAATAACTTTTAAAATGAAATTTATCCCTCCATTTCCTTTTTTCCTATTGTTTTCTTTGGCTTTGCCTTTCACATTGGAGGTGTTCCTCAAATGGCCACACCTGACCACAGGTGCCAGGCACTAAGATGTGAGCAGAAGTTCTGTGAGAGTAAAGGCAGGGCTTGTGATCAGGTGGTGGAGGGTTGGAAGGGGCCTCTAATGTCAGGATTTGTTGCCCTTTTCTCTGAGACAAGAGTCCTCCAGCCTCTTACAATGTTCACCTGTGTGAAAGCATTTGGAGTCAGGGCAAGGAAAGGGGCTGACAGTCCCCCTTGTTCTCTCTGCATACTTTAATCCCAAAGATGGTAATGAGTATTTACAAAGTGATTGCTCCATACCAGGCTTAAAGCTCTTTCCATATATTTACTCATTTAAGCCTCACAATAACTCTATGAGGTACTATTATTATTATCCCTTTTTAAAGAGGAGGAAACTGGACCCAAAGATATTACGTAACTTTCTCAAGATTTCTTAGCGTGGCAGAACAAGCATTGGAACCCAGGCATTCTAGCTTTAGAAACCATACTTCTAACCTCCACACTGTCCTTCATTTCCTCACCACTGCCCTCTACTCTGTTCTGGGCCTCTGAGTCCAGAATCTTTCTGGTGCAGCTTCTCCAGAGATCAAACTCCTGGTTTCCTGTAAGGTAGAGGGGGCAGTTTTCTGGCTTTGCTGGGCTAGGAAGGTACTAGAGACCTGACATCTCCATATGCTGGCTTCTAACCAATCCTGCTTTCAACCCCAAGCCTCTTTGTTGTCTTCCAAGGTACTAGTGCTCCATATATCCTGCCTTATTGGGCATTTGAGAGGTAAATCAGTTTGACTATATTTCTTGAACCCCATGATGTGTTGGAGCCAGATGATATTGGCTTGCAAGGGCCAAATGTGTACATCTCTTCCCATTTCCACATTGGGTAAGATCATGCTGCCTGCTTGAAATTGCCCCTACTGGGAGTATTTACATCAGGGAAATTGGTAAATCTTACACATTGAGACTTTTCTTGTTCAAAGAGCTGGTTGTTAAACATTCAGCAGCACGCCACTTATTTTAGCCTTCCACAAACCCTTGGGTTTCAACCTTATCTCTTCTTCTCTTCTGCTAAGTCAGTTACCACACCTAAATCTTCTCATTTGCCAAAATTGGTTACCATCTCCCATCTGTTTTGGTTTCCTTTCCCCTGTGTCTGTGTGTGTATGTGCATGTCCTTGTGGATTTCCCCTTTTAAATGCCTTTGCTGTCTTT
Organism: Tolypeutes matacus; assembly: GCA_026826555.1. NCBI lineage: Eukaryota > Metazoa > Chordata > Mammalia > Cingulata > Chlamyphoridae > Tolypeutes > Tolypeutes matacus. The sequence goes on along the minus strand of JAKSZT010026914.1, from coordinate 2,623,134 downwards.
AAGTGGAGTTTTGGAAAGGATGGAGATATATACACATGTTCCATTCATGTGTTTAACCAGAAGATTCCTTCTACACTGAGAATAAACTTTTTTTACCAGAATGTGACAGTCTCTCTGCCTCTCTTGTTCAACTCCTTGCCACTTGCCTTCAGCCAGCCAGCCTTCTTTTATTTCCTAGAATACGTCCAAGCTTGTTCTCCCTTCCTTTTCCCTCGGTTTAGTCACAGACCTCTGTGGTCTCTTAGCACCATTCATTTCTCAATTCAAATTTCTTCTTCTCAGAGAGGCCTTCCCCCACCATCCTCCTAAGTCACTTTTAAGATTGTTTTTTTATTTCCTTCAGAACAGTTTATGCCATCTTGAAGTGATCTCTTAGTTTGTTTACTTGTTTTTGTCTGCCTGTCTTCTGTAGAATGAAAGCAAAAGCTTCTTTGCCTTGTTCATTTCAGTACCCAAAGCACCTGGAACAGTGCTTGGCACATAGTAGGCACTCAGTAAATATTTGAATAAATGTGAACTAAATGAATGCTTTCCTAGCTTTAAGACAATTGCCTAGCTCTTCGGACCTTCATCTTACTGAGTTCAGAGAGCCCATCGCACAGCCTAATGAAGGAGCCATATGTAACAAGACGCCCTTTCCGTAGGGAAGGTGATCTTTACTCCCCCAGTGACCTCTAGGTTTCTCACCCATGGGTCATTATTTTGTGTATTATTAGAGAATTTCTTTTTATTATTGACGCTGCCTTCCATAGCTACTCTTTCCTGTCATTTGTTCTCTCATATTTTGTTTGTTTACTTCATGTTTTCCTCTAAGACTGTACCAAAACATAAAGTAAAGGAATGTTTTGGCAGGGAGTAAACCAGTGCATATGCTCGTGGGTGGCAGTATCTCAAATGGGAAACATTCCCATCCTCGGTTGCACCTTATTTTCTACTTTGGTTCAAAATGTTGGGGAATATTTTAGACAGAAATATCCTGATTGACAATGTATGAGGTCTTTAAATTTGCATGCATATTTATTGAGCTCTTTCTACATAAGCAGAGCTGTCTGCTGGGCAATATAGGGGAAATTATAACCAGAAACCTATTTTCATTGAACACAAATAGTTGAAATAATATGGCAGTGAATGAATAATGTTGTGAAATTGCTGATAGAGAGGCCTACTTTGTTCATCTTGAACTCCTCTTTTATGCCATTCCTAGATAAATTAGAAAGAAATATCTTGGTCCAGAGATTCAGAAATACCCATCTCATTGTTTTATATTTACTGGATCATTATTTTCAAAGTTCATTGATGACAACTTTTTTGAAAACTTAGTTTGCTGTCAATTTTTTCCCAAAACATGTAAAAATTTGTTATAATAATTAATAGAAACTCTCTTAGATTCTCTAGGAATTTTCCCCTTTGCCTCCATATTTATAGCAAGCTTACTTGAAAGACTATCTTTTAAAAAAAAAAAAAAAAAAAAAACTTTATTTTTAGAGAAGTTTTAGATTTACATTTACAGAAAAATTATACTGAAACTATAAGGAATTCCCATTTAACCCTCCCCCCCCTACCCCACACACAGTTTCCCCTATTATCAACATCTTAGATTAGTGTGGTACATTTGTTACAGTTAATGAACCAATATTGAAGCACTACTACTAACCAAAGTCTATAGTTTACATTATGGTTTACATTTTGTGCTGTACAGATCCACAGGCCTTGACAAATGAAGACTGACATTTTAATGCCTTGTTTTACCACCATCATTAGGATAAATGTATTGAATGCTAAATGTCATTCTAGCCTTTCTTGAAGCTTTATTTACCTTTGGCAATGTACATTTCTTCTCTCCACTCTTTAAATAAATTTTTGACTCCTTCCTACTGCACAAAATTAACTATGCCATTGAATCCAGTTATTTAAAGGAATAGAGGCAAACAATGAATTGGTCAATGCCTTGTTTTTCCTCTCATAGACACATGGGGGCACCAGATTGATGGGAAAGGGAAAAGTTTTCTGCCTTGCTGTGACATGAAATGTGCTGTATTCAGAACCTTTTTTAATTGAATCAATACAGTGTTCAGTATCAAGTATTAGTAACCTTTAAAGTCAAATAAATACTCTCCCGATGACTACAAATCTTTTCCTACCTTTCTTTTTATCCTTTTAAGTCTTAAATATTAAGAATTCCCAGTTCATTTGGAATGTAGTGAATAATGATCCTTAGTGCAGTTCACATAATTTTTAAATCAGGAAGAGAAATTATCCTTGGCAATTTGCTATTCATTAATATAAGAAGTGGGAGGACCAGTTTTAAAAGTAGCTGTACTTCAAAACCATGGTCAAAAATAGAAGGTGTTTTTGTATAAAAAATTAGGGCTCTCATCTGTTCACATTTGCACTTTGCATGCGACAGCTGTGGGTTATAAAAGGTAAAGTGATAAACGCTGATATCTGTATGTATTCCAGAATGGATTGTCTCCATTGCACATGGCCACACAAGGGGATCATCTCAACTGCGTCCAACTTCTCCTCCAGCACAACGTGCCTGTGGACGACGTCACCAATGACTACCTGACCGCCCTGCATGTGGCTGCCCACTGTGGCCATTACAAAGTCGCCAAGGTTCTCTTGGACAAGAAAGCCAATCCCAATGCCAAAGCCCTGGTGAGTGGCTCAGCCAGCAAGTCCATCTAGGTTGTCTCATGACAACATACTGCCTTTCTGTATGTGTGGGGATTGCTTCCAAGGAGGTAAAAGTAGAAGATGCTAGGTAAATAATGCATATTTCCTGCCAATTTTTTCAAATATGCTTCTCAGAAATCTATAAAATCTTCTCTTCTTGACATGAACAAGGCTGATTGTACTACTCAAAAATAATCAAAAACTCTATTTTAAACAGAAGTCTAAGAATTTGTGAAATTTTGTATTATGTTAACCATAAGTTAAAGAAATATTACCTGTCACCTTCTTTTTCATATTGATAGAAATAAAAATTTTGGTCTACCTTCTAATCTTAACTCCTCAAACAATTTGCTATTTTAACCTAAAATAAGGCCCACAGAAAACTTTGGTTTTCTCGGCAGTAAACTCATGCCAATACCCATTTTACCACAGATTGTTTTTAAATACTACTTAAAGTACAATAAAACTTTTAGGAATAATATTTTTTCCATATAATCCTATTCAAATAAAACTTCATTATCTTGTTTTAGGACTTGTTTGAAAGAGCAAAGAAATATTGATACATCTAGTTAGTCATATTTACCTATCAGTTTGCTATAGTTTTCTTCACCATCAAATGAATTTGAATTTTCCTACTATCAACTATATCAACTGTTGATGGCTACTCAACCTCTGCCATGACTCAATCCTAACTACCCTTTCACATCCTGTTGCAGAAAATTGTTCCCTTCATTTAAAAATATGTGAGTGAAGTCAGGTTTGGACTTCAGTAGATTGTAATTCTACCCTGATTAGTAGCAGTGTTCACTGCTTTAAACTGTACCTCAGTAATTAATAGTAAAGTTTTACTCAATAAAAATGAAAGAGATAGAAATTATAATGGAAGAAAGAAATTGAGTGAAGAGAGAGAGAAGGCAGCAGCCTGCTTGCTGTGAGAAGCCTGCCAACTTGTCTGACCACAGTCAGATCTTAGTGACTTGTTCACCACCGCTTTTTGGACATTCCACACCCTAAGTAGGGTCTACATATCTATTTTGTATGCCTAGCAGTAAATGACAGAATAAATTTAAAAAACACCAAAAAAACATGAGAAATGCAGAAAGGAATTTCTGATTTTCTATGGAGGTGGCTATAAAAGAGAATGCATGGAAAGAGGGTAGAGGAAAGAGAAATCCATCCCATAATGAAAATAGAAAAGTATCAGTGCTAGTGGAAAGGAGGGTTTTATGAGGCAGGAAGGAAAATTGAGAGAGAGTTGTTTGTTTATGATTTGACTTTGTCTCTGAAAAAATAAATGGCCCCAACTTAGGAAGTTGTTTAAATTTAGCACAGAATAAACATTCATCACCCAGGTTTAGGAAAAGAAAAGTCACCGAATTTTAGGGAAAGCTCATGAGTTTACTAGCCACTTTGAGGTAAAGACCCCGTTAGGGTGGGGCTCTGCCTGTCTCCCTGTGTGAAGGGATGCGCAGTGCTGCTGGTGCTTTCCAGGCCCTGAAACTCAGGATGGGTAGGAAAGAGGAGGAAAGAGGGAACTCTCCGTAACAGATAAAACTCCATTGCCATTGTAGCTGGGAAAGCTTTTATCAGAGAAGCATTTCAAGAGTTGTTGACTAAAAAAAAAAAAAAAAAAAAAAAGAGTTGTTGACTGGCTCACATGACAACATGGATGAACCTTGAAGACATTATGTTGTGTGAAATGAGCCAGACACAAAAGGAAAAATATTATATAATCTCACTGATATGAAATAATCATAATAGGCAAACTCATGCAAATATAATCTAGAACAGAGGTTACCATGGGCTGTGTGGGGGTATGGAATGGAAAGTTAATGCTTCATTTATACAGAATTTCTTTTTGGGTTGATTGTAAAGTTTTGGAAATGGAGGATTGTGACTAGCATCACATTATGAGTGTTATTAACAGCACTGAATTATATATATGAATGTATTTAAAAGGAGAATTTATATATATATGTTACTAGAATAAAAATTAGGAGATAAAATATAGGACTGTACAATATGGTGAACCCTCTTGTAAAGAGTGGACTATAGTCAATAGTACAATTATAAAAATGTTCTTTCATGAATTATAACAAATGTACCACACTAATGCAAGACATTAATTAAAAAATGGTATAGTAGAAAAAAATGCACCCTATTGTAACCTATGGATTATAATTAATAATTAAATTATAATATTATCTCATCAGTTGTAGCAAAGGAATCACACTAGTGCATAGTGTTAATAATAGGGGAGTGGGGGAAATGGGAGCTCTGTATTTTTTACATGATTTTGCTATAAACCTAAAAACTTCTCTAAATACAAATATTAAATTAAAAAAAAAAAAAAAGAGTTGATCTGCCCAGAATATCAAACATATCTGAATTCTGAGAAAAGAGGAAAAGAAATTAGCAGCTGTGACTCATTTTTCCATCCAAGGATAAAAAAGTCTTAAAACAGGGTATGGCTCTCTCTCATTTTCCTCTGACTCTGAAGATTTTATGACATTTGGAAATTGCAGCTAGTCATACTGGGATGGACTATGACCAGGTATATGGTCTTGGGAGCCTCTGTGGAAGCACCTGATACGACTGACCTGAGCTTTTATAGTGGCCCCTGGTATTTTATAGTTTCCCATGGGTGGCTGAATATGCAGCACAGTCTCTATTGTTAGGTAGCACAATTTGATTGGTATTTTGTTTAAAAGCAGGTTATTTTCTTAAATAAATATTAAGCCAAATGATACAAATAATGCTGGGCTGTTTAACTTTCTGCTTCCTTGAATAGGAACCTACTTCTTCTAGCTGGGAAAATTTGTAAATGAGAAGAAATTAAAACATTCTAGAGCTGGTCTTGCTCTACAACACAGCAGAGATGCTGGATCTCTGGATGTTTTTTTTTTTTTTCGTTTGAAACGAGGACAAGAAGGAACTTATTATCTGGAAGATTGAATCCCAAAATAAAATAATCTAAAGAAATGCATAGTCATTTTCCTTAGCTACCAGGAGATGCTGATGAAAACTCACTACCTGTTCACAATTAACCATTGCACCTGGGGGTTCCCTGGAGCACCTAGACTACCTCTGCTTCTAGAAAAGAATCTGTGTTCTGTTTAATGCCTTGCCGTTGCTGCTTTCATTTCCAAGTCTTTACAGCACAAAACGTTAGCAAAATAGTTTCCCACTCACAGTGGGAGTGGATTTCAGTGGAGTTCTGTATTCAAATATGTGTATCCATCCCTTGCAGAATGGCTTTACCCCACTTCATATTGCCTGCAAGAAAAATCGAATCAAAGTAATGGAGCTCCTCCTGAAACACGGTGCGTCCATCCAAGCCGTAACCGAGGTAAGAGGAGAGGGATTTCTGTGGTTCTCGAAGTGCTGAGAGAACAGCCTCGATAGCCAAGGTCCCAGTGCCATTCTCGAGACCAGCTGGTTTTGTTCTGCATGCAATGCCACAGACTACTTTCTGATGGGGCTGCTAGTCCTTAGGGGGAGCAGACAAGAGTGCAAATCCATCACCAAGACTAAAAACATAAACCAAAATTCAAGAGTCATGCTCAAAGGTGAACGGTGCCATCACCGAAAGCATAATTTCTATGAAATTCTATAACACTCTCAACTGGGGGTGACTTTGTCATCCAGTCCCTCCCCCTGGGGGAGCCTTTTGGCAATGTCTAGGTATTTTGGGTTGTCGCAATTAGATGGTGCTGCTGGCATCTAGTGGATAGAGGCCAGGGATGCTACTAGCATCTTACAGTGCACTGGACAGCTACCACAACAAAGAATTAACTGGCTTAAAATGTCCAACGTGCCGAAGTTGGGGAACCACACGTAACGCAACCTCATGAATTTGTGAAGTAAAAATTGCTCTACATGAAAACTCAGAATTCATGAAACACAGAGGTTGCTGAAGTTAGTTAAAGCCTAATACTGGGTTTCTTTTTATAAGAACAAACCCAGACCTCTTCATCAGGATCGGGGTCGTGCTCCCCATCCACACCCCCTTTGCCTATCACTTCTTACATGTCCAGCAGGACCAGCTCTGGGGCCACCGTCTCCAGAAAACCTCCCCACATCCTTGGCCTGGAATAGGTGCTCCCTCTAGGGACCGTCATCATATACTGTGTGCAGCACTGATGTCTTACTTAGGACCCAGTCACCTCCCTCTGGTCCCCAGAAACTCCAGACCCCTTGAAAGCAGGGTCAAGACTTACCACCTTTATATATCCACAACACTTGGCCCATTAAGTTCTGGCCTAGAGATTGTTGGTTTGCCTCAGATTCTTATCTGCAAATGGAACATTCGCCTTGACTTGTAATACTCAGGATTTTTAAAATATTAAATGATTGAAATAAATATTACTGAAAATAATAATACTGATTGGCTCTTTTATCCAACTTATGACCTTATGTTAGGCACCCTGTGGTTTCAGTTATAAAACAGTAAGTTTATTCTCAGGGTAAGGGAATCCTTTTTAAAGACCAGAATCTGCTCTGAAATGAAAGTGGGCTTTTGACTGATGATTGAATAAGTTTCCAGAGCTGTCTGGCAGTGATGAGAGGCATCCAGTGCCAGCCTGTGCTCCCTAGCGCCTTTGAATGCAATTCAGACCAAAATGAGCACTTTCCCTTGCATGCGTTCTAATGACTCCCCCTGCTGATGGGAAAAAAAGAAAGGGCCAAATTAGAATAAAACTCCTGTTTTCCCCATTTTCCTCAATTTTTCTCACTATGTGAAGTCTGGACAGCCAGAATTCTTCCCCATCTGTCTTTTTACCTCAATTTTATTGCATTGGGTACCTTTTGAATATTTTTTGCCTTCTCAAATTTCTGTTAGGATTAGTTTGCCCCATCTCTCTTTTTTAAAAACAGGTTAGCTTATTCTAGCCCTATTAAATTTTTTTTTTTTTTTTGCACAAGTAAATTATACTCTTTAACAAGATTATTGACTTGAGAGTTTGATCCCTTTTTTAAAAAATTTATCCACTCTACTTAAATTTCACAATCATGGACACATGAGTTATAAAATACCCTGGAATCAATGAATCCTGCTTTCTGCTAAATTGTGCTGTGTGTGTGTGTGTGTGTGTAGAATTTGAAGCAAACATAAAAATTAAGGACTAGTCTAGTGACCATTTTAATATTTGCCTTAATTATATTGCCTAATTTATAATACTTGAAATGTATGCTGATTTATTATGAAATGTATGCTCATTTATTAGATAGATAGCTAAGTACCCTGTTGTTTTTCTTGTAATACAATGGGTTTATTCTGAGCAGAGAATCTGAAATCAAAGTCCAGAATAGGATGAGAAATGAAAGGCGACATTTTACTAATATGTATGCAATCACACACACACACACACACAGCATACTTGTAAGGATAAGAAAGTGTTTAGAACAGAGGAAACAAACTTTCAAGTTATTTCTCTCTAAATTTCATTCACAGTTCCATATAAAATGTATGAAATAATCTTCTTTCTTCTTTAATGGATTGGCATAGGACTTGCATAATCACAGAACTTGCTTTAGGGAAAGAATGACTATGGATTGAGAGACCTGCTTTACAGAATTTGTGGCATAGTGGTGAGTGTCCTAATGTCTTCTGATCTGGTCTCCAAACTGGTTATACTAAGGTAGGGAGGTAGGAGGAGAGAGGCAGACAGATCCTTTTTATGATGAGCCAGGAAACCAACATTTCCCTTTTTCCCCAGTCGGGCCTTACCCCAATCCACGTTGCTGCCTTCATGGGGCATGTAAATATCGTGTCTCAGCTGATGCATCATGGAGCCTCACCAAACACCACCAATGTGGTAAGTATCTTTTTAACGAGGTAGATCCAATTGTGATTAAGTAAGAAACTGGCAAAGGGTTCTTTTATCTACTTATTTTTAATTGAAATTAAATTAATTACTATTTTATTTGGCTTTAAAAGGACAGATTGTGAATACCTGTGGTTTCCTTTACTTCTAAGGCAAGATCCATTCAGTCACCAGTTGCCCAAATTGTTAGGACTTATTGCCTAGGTCCATTAACCTTACAGGTACATTACTCCCGGGTATTATATTTTTAAAAAGAAAGTGGTTGGGGGGAGTATCTATAATAAAAGCATTAAAAGGTACTGCATGTTAAAGAGGTGGTTCAGATGCTGTAATTATTTATATAAAGAAGTGATTTCAAGTAACTTCAAGGCAATTTTCTCTAGTGTGCTTGACCATGTCAGAGCAAAGCCATGGAATTCTGAGTTTATCGATTATCAGATGATGTGTTCCCCTACTAAGCATTGCCCTGTCAGAACCACGGGGTTCACTTAAGAGCATATATCAGAGCAGACACATATCACCCTCGATCTGCCTGTGGGATTGGACATTGTTTCCCAACGTTTTAAATTTGGCATCATGATAACATTAGCACATCAGATTACAAGCATAGGAACACTAGTCGGACTCAAAAACACTAAGGAAGGAAAAGTAAAACAAGCGACCTTCTTGTGCAGAAGAACAAGTTGTAAGTTCCTGCACACTGACCCTGAGGGTGGGCCTCCAATTTGGATCCATGTCTTCTCACAACCCAGATCAGTGTATCCATGAGATAGGAAAAGACCAGCCTCTCCACTGAAATACAGTCTTTCCTGGTACTTAGGCCAAAGAGAGAATGTTTTCCTTCATAATATGCTGGCCAACATCATCAGCTCTTTCCAGTAAACACAATAACAAGTTTCATGTAAACATGTCTTCTTATGTCCTTCCACAGAGGTGGACGGCCTACAAAGCAGAACTCAGTTCATAAAAGGAATTTAAAGGTGGTGATTGCTGCTATGAGAATATATTAGATTCTTATTACTTCTTTTTACTTTTGCAATCTACCTGTGGTTTTGTGTGTGTGTTTTCATTGTTTTTATAAAAATAAACATTTGAATTAAAGTCTATTTGGTGGGGAGCTGGTGTAGCTCAGTGGATGAGTACTTACTTCACATGTACAGGGTCCCGGGTTCAATCCCTGGTACCTACTAAAAAAAAAAAAAAAATCTATTTGGTGAAAAAGAGGTGGGATGGGTGAATTCAGTGGCAAAGAAAATGACCCCTTGTAATAATGCTCAAACACTAGGAAACTGCTCTGTTTAGATAAAGTAGAGAATGTGAAACAGCAGCAGACAAGCTGAGTCTGGCCCTTGGGTGTGTTTATGTTGCCCATGCAGCATTTTGTTTTGTTTTTAATTTTTCAACTTAAAAAAAAAAACTGGGAACTGAACAATAATATCGAGACTAACACTTCTTTCGAAAAATAGGCTGGTACGTCATCCTAGAACTGGCGTTCCTATGCAGTTACAACAGCAGTCTCGGGCGCCAGCTGGGCCCCTCTAGACAGGGCGTGGGACTTTCTTCTTGATCACTCCCTACCTGTCCTGCTTCCCTCACTTCTCCTCCTGCCTGGCCACCTGAGAGCATTCACCTTTTTACCCCCTAATGAGGCCACTCTGTGCATTCTTGAGCAAGGCCTCTGATTGCTGGGCTCTGCGATCCCTGGGTTGGACTGAAGTCCTCCTGAAATTCTTATGCATCTCATTTCCTATCCTTCCAATAGGAAGTGCTTGGGACTATTTTTCATCTAAGGAAAAAAAAAAAAAAAAGCCTACATCATAGGCCTTATGCAAATACATGCAATATGCCACTCTTCTAGAGAACTGCGGTTAACTTACTTTGGCTCATGTTCCCCAGAGAGGAGAAACAGCTCTGCATATGGCAGCTCGATCTGGTCAGGCTGAAGTTGTGCGGTATCTGGTACAGGATGGAGCTCAGGTAGAAGCTAAAGCTAAGGTAGGTGCAATCCATGGAAACTTTTGCTATTTAGTGGGAAAGAAAAACCTTGATTTTAATAAAGCCTTTAAAAAAAATACATGCTCTCTTCCCAGCATTTTTTTTTAAAGTAGTGAACAAACTCCAATGACTAAAGTCTCTATGCAAGTAAAATTTTGCAAAAGCCCTTCCCTCCACATTTGTTCATGTAATCATTCAACAAAATTAAATGGAACAAGAACTTTGTGCCAAAAACTGTCCTCAGCACATTGCTAATCCCTAATAGATTAGGAAACAGAATCTAGACTTGCTCCAGAGAGCTTCCCACCCTAGGGAAGCTTATGCACAAAGCTTCTAGAACAAGCACAACTTGGAAGTATAATTGAACTCTTTTTGTTCAATTACCCATCAGCTGTGCTAACCAAAAAGTTAGAGAAAATGTTTTTATTTTTTCCACACACACTGTGAAACCATAAACCCTGAGACTCAGATTAGAACTGCTTCAGGAACCTGCCTTTACATATAAGGAGAATTTCAGAGTGGAGTTCGAATGCTTCATTCTGGCTGGTGTTTAGTCTCAGAAGAAGCCAACTTATCTGCCACTATTGGGATGAGCTGTTAGTCTACATATTAATATGGCAGTTCAAGTCAGGAAACATAATGAATACATAAATACCTTAGTCATTTTATTTTAACCTAAAATAAATGAAAGTACATGTACTTGCTATTTGCATCATCTGTAATTCCTAGTTTCAGGCTAAGTGGAAAGAAAATTTAAGACATTTGGAATTATTTTAAATACAGAACCTTTCGGGACTTTTGTAATTTTTCTCCAGTGTATTCAGCTGTGTCACCCATATCTGATTCAACCACAATAGTTTTTAGCCACTTCTTCCAGGGATTTCCAAAGCACTTAACTTACTATTCTTAGGGAAAAATGAAGCTTTCCTTTAAATTCATATTTTACCTGTTAATATAGTCTTTAAATGTATAATTAAAGTAGCCTACTGCAAACATGGGACAAGCTACTAGAGAAACTAGTACAAACAGAGTAGTGTGGGGACAAACACAGTTCAGTCTTTATGAGCATGAAATCCACAGGTGGGGGCAAAGGTTGTATGCAATCTAGAAAGCTGGCCATGAGGCTCAAATGTTCAGTGTGCCATTTCACCACTGGTTGGTTTTACAGAGACTCTAGAAAGAGAGTCTGATAGTAAATCGTTTAGGCTCTGTGGAATGTACAGTCTCTGTCACATCTACTCAACTCTGCCTCTGAGGCACGAAAGCAGCAATAGACAATACAGAAACAAGTGGACACGACTCTGTTCTTATAAAGCTTTATTTACAAAAACTGGCGGTGGCTGGATTTAGCCCCTGGGTTGTAGTTTGCTGACCTCGGATCTGGAGGATGTTGATTAATCCAGGAAGTCAGTTAAGTGGAATGGTTCAGGGCGGCTGCCCTCTACTATGGATTACAGGCAGCCTCACTTGTGGTGTTAGGTACACATCAAGTATTGTGTGTAAGGAGTGGTTTTCACCCATAGGCTAAAATTGAGAATAGGGCTTCTTAATTATCATTTCATTAATGAGGCAGTATGTATAATGGTTACGACTCTGACCTCCTCAGCCAGGCTACCTGGGTTTGAGTCTTGATCTACCATTTTCTAACTAGGTAGCATTGGGCAAGTTAATTGACCTCTCTATGCCTCATTTCCTCATCTAGTTTTCTCATCGAGATAATGAGGATAACAATAGCAGTACTTCATAGGATTGCTGTGGGGATTGATGAATTAGAGGAGGTGGAGTACATAGAACAGAACCTGGGACATAGTTAGTGCTCAGTAAATGTTTGTTGCTGGTTGTGGTGGTAGTAGTAGAGTTAGATGAGACATTTCTTTGGCACCTATCTTTTCATCCTTTCAATATTTCTCTTCTCCTTTGAGGCCCCCCCCCAACTCTCTCCTTTTATGCCTCCTAATAGCTTCATTGATCCTCTTATTTTGATCTTGACCACCTTCCTACCTACTCTTCCAAAACAGTGTCCTGTGCTTTAGCGTCTCTACCTTCCCTACGTAAAGTCTTTACCTGAGGGAAGCGGCTGTGGCTCAATTGGTTGGGCTCCCGTTTACCATATGGGAGGCCCTGGGTTCGATTCCCGGGCCTCCTGGTGAAGACAAGCTGGCCCATGAGGCGAGCTGACAGCCCACGCAGTTGCAGCAAGATGACCCAACAAAGGAAGACAAGCAGACACAGAAAAACGCACAGCAAACAGACACAGCAGGCACAAGTGGTGGGGGGGCGGAAATAAAAATAAATCTTTAAAAAAAAAAAAAAAAGTATTTACCTGAACTTTATCCCAGTCCAGTAGGAGATTTCTCTCTGGAGGACCATGACCAGCCCATAGGACACCTCTGGGGAAATTAGGAAAAGACACCCGTCCTCATATGGACAGCGCCTAAGGGCTCAGGGCTTGGCGAGTGCCTGCTGCCCTTGGTAAATTTAAATAAGGTGCCCCTCCACCCTCTAGGCAGATGCAGCTCATGCCAGAATGCAATGTGGCAAGCAGGGGGTAGTGTGGCTTTCAGCCCCCTTAGCCCTCTTGGCTGGGAGCCCTTGTGTGGAATGCACCTGCATAACCCTGCAGTGTAGTCATTCCCACTCCCCTCAGCTTTTGACACTGTGGGAAGGCAGAGCTGATACAATAATTCATACTATATGAGTGCCTAATAGAGACTGAAGCTATAATATCCCTCTCAGGTATTTGCATGTTACCAGAATACATTCCCTTAACTCCCCAGATACGGAATCTTTAGAAGTTAAAATGTCATAAATTTTGGCAGTTGGTAGAGGAGATAATTTATGGATACAATAGCCTTTCACAGTCTAGTAGGTCATACCAAGGGTATTTAAGGGGTTTAGATTCACTATCACCGCTTTTCTGAAACTTGAAGAGACAGATAAATAAGATTCATTTTAATATTTAATCAAAACATTGAATGCAGTCTCTAATACCAAGCAGCTAACAGTCTCTGAATTGTTCACAATGCATCATTGTTTTCTCAGCTCATCAGCCTTGCATTTCTACCTTGCCATTTAGGATGACCAAACCCCACTCCACATTTCAGCACGACTGGGGAAGGCAGACATAGTACAGCAGCTGTTGCAGCAAGGAGCCTCTCCAAATGCAGCCACGACTTCTGGGTACACCCCACTTCATCTTTCAGCCCGAGAGGGGCATGAAGATGTAGCCGCATTCCTTCTGGATCATGGTGCATCATTATCTATAACAACAAAGGTATGAGAGTGATGTGACTCTTGGGTCCTGCACATCTTCCTTACAATTCCCAGCACAGTAATAGATTCAGAAGCTGTGCGGCAGCAGCTACACTTGGGATCCCAGGGAAGTCGTTAACAAGGAAGCCCAGCCCTGCGGTGGGGGAGGGAAGTTGGCTGTATTTTGTGTTTCTTTTTCCCTTTTGAACTGAGTTTTTCACTACATTATCTTCTGATTAAACCTTATTGATATCTAGAGTCAGAAATGTATTGTAAGTTATTTTGATAGGCTTCAATGGCAGTTTAAAAACACAACTATAGGTTTCTCTTATTGGGCTCAAGTATGCAAATGACATTATCAATGCTTTACTGGCAGGTGCTTTTATAATACTTTCAAATCAGGAGGTGAATTTTTCCTTGGGTTGTTGTTGTTTGTTGTTGTTATTGTCTGATTTATGGTTTGTTTGTTTTTTATCTTTAACCTGATGCCTTAGAGTAATCCCCTACCACACTGTTAGGCTACGTGTACAGAATGTAAAATTTGGTTTTCGTTTTTCTTGAGATACCATGTAAACTTAGCAAGTGTGACAGCAAGATCAATTGGCATATGACATGTCATAGAAAGCTAGGAATTGGTTCTGCACTACTTTATTTGGAAGCAGATATCAAGTACTAATGTGCAATCGATGCAGAGGATAATTATAAGTACTTAGGGAACTATCTGAATAAATGTGGACCATCTCAGACTCCATCTCCTGTGATTCTTCAGGCTCTTCAGTATGATTGGTATATGAGTCTCTGAATCTCTTTTAGAATGTGAGACAGAATAATGGTTGCTGGGGTTTGGGGTCTCCTGGTCCTTCTACCTTGCCAGCTGTCCATTGGCTCTGGTTTACTATAGTCTCATGTGATCACATGAGATGATGACCCTCCAATCCCGACGCATGCTTGGAGCTCTCCCTACCAGCTCTGGCTGACTGGTTGATACCCAGATCCTTGTAGGAACTGGATGGAGGGCAGCTACTCTGCTCTCAGCATCCAATCTCACATGTTTATTGGGGTAGAGCCATGTGTTCAGTTCACCTGTGAGGGCAAAGGTGAAAGCCTCTCTGATTCCAACTCCTGAAGACTAGAGCACACATAAGGATAAGGGGAAAGGGGGCGGGGGGGCAGAAAGGATCTCATCTGGTATTGTGAGACTCCAGGAGGTCCAGATTTGGTCTAGACCTTTCCAAACACTCCCTTCTAGAGGCCCTCCAAATTGAGTCTGGGACCCTGTAGCTTCTTCCTCTAGAATATGAAACCCCCAAATGGCCCTGAAATAAGCTCCTGATACAGATATCCAACCTCAAACTGGTTACACGCCTAATTAGTCCCAGAACTAATGGCAAATGTGACTCCATCAGCAGAGGGAGGAAAATTAGATATCCTGGTATGTTCTGTTCATCCCTGTTGAAAAGGGGACTGTGTTTCTACCAGGCTTAACTGCTCTTCATCATTAGAATAATTTATCAGTTCCAGGAAAGCAATGTCCTTATGTCATTTCTATTGTTCATTATTTTTGTTTCTTTTTTTTTTTTTTCCAGAAAGGGTTTACTCCCCTTCATGTGGCAGCAAAATATGGGAAACTTGAAGTAGCCAATCTCCTGCTACAGAAAAGTGCGTCTCCAGATGCTGCTGGGAAGGTATGAGGTCATTGGCCACCCTGGAACAGCTACTTGTGTGATCACCAAACAAGCACTTCCCTAATATTCACCATCACCCACACACATTTAAGTCCCACTAGGATGAAGAACACTTGGGAACTAGGAGGTGAATGCTGGGGACCAAGTGTTGTGGAAAATGGAATGTAAATTATGCTCACTCTAATCTCAAATCTAGGCCTCTGATGTTAAGGCACTTTTGACACTGGTTGTTGTTTCTGCACGTGTTTTCAGAGCGGATTAACTCCACTGCATGTAGCTGCACATTACGATAATCAGAAAGTGGCCCTTCTGCTTTTGGACCAAGGAGCCTCACCTCATGCAGCTGCAAAGGTATCTATAATTCACAGCATGAGGAGACTGCTGGGCTGTGACTATCAGTTTTTATATGTGTCCTTTCTTTTTCTTTGTCTGCAGTGCCCTCCTAGTTTAGGCATCACTTCAAATCATGGAAATATCAGCACCTTAGGAAATCCATGCCTTCAGCTATTTAGGCAACTCATGTGGTAGATGCTCAATAAATATTTACTTGGCGGTCGTTGTTGTGTTTTTTGTTTTTTGTTTTTTTTTCCCAAAAATCCAAGACTTTCCAGAGCCTGGAAAGGGAAAGAAGTTGAAGTATTTTTTAGCCAGATGAAAAATATGAACAAAACTCGAGGGATTTAGAAAGTTCTGAATTGTCGTAGCTATAAAATATGTTATATTTTCCTGGACATAAAAAGTTGCCTTCACAGTGTCTAATTTTTAATAAACGGGGTAAGAAGCTTTGTATTTTTGTTATTGCTAAGGAAAAACTTTATTCTTATTATTAGGGCATTCTTAACCAGTTGACAACCTAAATTTCGTAGAAAAGAGATGCATAGAGTATATGAATTTCTTACTACTCTGGAATTCTGATTTGAAGGACAAGTCATAAAGAAGTGTTTGTTTAAAGACAGGTTAATAGAGTGCTATTGGTTTATCATATTCTCTATTGAGTAAGAGACCATGGTCAGATAACACTGAAATGATACAGATCACGATTTAAATGTCATCTAATTCTTTCACTAAATACAATTGTTTGAAGGACATCTTAACATCTCTAATGCTTTTTCCATATTTGTTTTGCAATTCCATCTTGGGGCAGCTTCTGTCTTCTCCTTTACTGAGTATTTAGATCAGATCTCTTGTACATACAAATCAGTGCTCTTGGGCAATTCTGGGTTGCTTTAGATACTTCAAGAGATACAGTTTTAAGGTACTTTTCCCATTTAGAGAGGGTCTTAGGTTGCCAGGCAAATGCCACCCAGTGGGTTGACTTAAACAGTAAGCACTTATTGTCTCATCATTTCAGACACTAGAAATGCAAATTCAAGGTGTTGACAAGGCTGTGCTTTCTCCCAGGAGCCTGTAGTGTTCTGGTGCTGGCTGGCTGCGCCCCCTGGGGTTCCTTGGCTTGCATCTCTGCTTCCTGTCACGTGGGCATTTCTCTCTCCATGTAGCTGCTCTTCCAGTTTCTGCTGATTTTTGGCTTCTAGCTCCTCCCTATGACTTTTCTCTGACCTTTCATTATAAGGCCTCCAGTAATACAGATTAAGGGCCTCCTTGATTGGGCCATAACTTAACTGAAAATAACATCTTCAAAAGGTCCTATTTACAGTGGTTTCAGCACCCACTGGGACTGGATTATGAGGAAGAACATGTCTTTCTTTGGGCTACATCATTCAGTGTAACACAGTTTCTTGTATTAATAAGTATTTCTCCTCAGAACCCCTCCCCTGCATTTCAGTAACATCTCCTGCCCCATTCTCTCCAGAATGAGACCCGATGAAATCTATACTTCAAAATCGAACCCTCAAACCTGCTTTCCATCTAAATGCAACTTTTACCCCATAATTTCTGACCCTGACAAACATTCTTTCTGCCATAAATCATGCCTTGACTTTTGATAAAAACTTATTTAAGACACATACACACGAGAAAAATTTATAATTAAATTTAATGGTTGTCCATTTTATTTCAGTACATGTTAATGTCCCTTGGAACCTGGGCCATCTTTTGTACATTATCAATAACAGCATGTTCTTTGTGGGCAGCCAGTAAATACTAGGAAATGAACTATTCATTCTTCACATGAGAGTAATAATTTTGGCACAACCAGTGCCGTGCCATTTTAGAATTGACAAGAGTTATAAAGTATTAAGTGCAATCAAATGAGTCCAATCCATATTTCCACCACAAATACCTCTTAAGCAGGTCAGTTGTTAGTATATTTGCAGTTGATTTCCAACTTTATGTTCATCAAACAAGAATTGTACCACATCTGAAAAAGGCGTCCTCTAAGTAATTCTTTATAATTTCCCTTTAGCCTTGGGCATGTCTTTTACAGTCAGTTAAACACAGGCTTTTCCAATGGGACAGTAATTCTCATTCCCACAGCACAATTGCCTCCATAAAATCCTGTGTAATACATCTTGGCCATATGTGGAAAAATCCCCATCTTCTGAAGGAGTGGTCCTGTTTGGGAGATTTTTCTAGACTTTGATCCTAAGCAAAGCTAGTTGTAGGGTTAAAGCCAGGGATTGGGTTCAGCTGCTAGAAAAGACACTCAGCTACAGTGGCTTCAACAGATAAAGCTCTCTCCTTCTAGTGTCATAAGCAGTCAGGAGGAGGCAGTTGGTAATGCTGGTGCATTGTTTTGAGGCACATTTCCTGTTATTTTATTGGCCTTTCCCTCCAGGTGCTGTGGGAGCTCAGACCACTGGGTCCCCTTTCCAGGCAGGGGCCTACAAGGAAAGTGGCATAATAGGCTTTCCCCAAAGCTCTGCCAAGACCCTTCTCCTTACATCTCATTGGCTGCTTCTATCTGCAAGGGTGGTTGGGAAATGTAGTTTTCAGCTAGGCATATTGCAGGAGGTTCTTATAATAAGACAGGAGAGAGAAGGCATATAGGGTAGGCAAATAGCAGCCTCCTTCACTTCAGGGAGGCTCTGACATTTCTGACCTCTGGCAGTGGGGCAAAGTTTCAATAAAGTTTGATTACAGATGTGACTGCTGTGAAATCGGTGTTAACATTTCCTCAAATCACATCTTTTGTTCTTTTCCTTAGAGTATATGATACTTCTTTCCCTTTCTTTCCTCTTTTAGAATTGCCAGCATACTTTCTTATTCATATATGTCCTTCTAGAAACATGCTATGGTTTTTAGGTAATGGGGTGGGGTGGGAAAGTTTTAAAAAGGTAGATGGGCCTATTTTAACATGATCTATTGCTTGAGGCAGGACTGAGTTGAAAGGGATAGTGATCCTTAACTTATTATTTGTCAGATTTCTCTTCCACAAACTGTGCAGCATATCTATTGATATGGATTAGTAGATATATAGACTGCAAAAACTTCACTCACCAGCTACAATACAATACCATGAATAATATAAGATACTCCTATTGTGGGAAATTTCAAAGAATTAGAGGTTCCCCCTTCCCACAGGAGCCAGGACAAAGGCCAGATGCTCTTTTTGGAGACAAAATTCCTTACTATACAGTAGAGAATGTTTGTGAAAGTGTTTGGGAAAAAAATAGAAAGTATAAAGTTAATAATACATATTATTTGTAATAATTTAAATTCACATTTGCTTTTATTTTCATCTTGAAAAGCACATGTGACAATCACTTAATTCTCTATATCAAGAAGAAATAATATAGATTAAGATTATTCTGCAATTGAGTCTTCTGATAAATGCATTTGTCATTTTTAATTTGGCACATAAGGAAGAATCGTTTTACTTTCCAGAAATAAAAAGAACTGAGGAAAATTGGAACATTCCATTTTAGGCTTCAAGATAAATAATTTATCATTTGAAAATATTTCTATGATATTTCTGGTATTCTAATACAATGCCATGAGTTTTTTTCTCCCCCTTGCTTTCTATAGTACTTACTTTTGTATCTCAAGTAAGGAACTCAAGATAAATCCTTAAGTGACAGTTAGTAGCATGTCTAGAATTGGCATGCATTACATAAAATGCCAGAGCTTATCTTGATTAGTATTTTTTAGGACCTGGAACTTTTTTTTTTTTTAAGATTTATTTTATTTATCCCTCCCTCCCCATTGTTTGTGCTGGCTGTCTGCTCTGTGTATCCATTTGCTGTGTGCTCATCTTCTCTTTTGGAGGCACTGGGAACCAAACCTGGGACTTCCCATGTGGGAGAAAGGCACTCAGTCACTTGAGCCACCTTAACTCCCTGTTTTGTTGTGTCTCTCACTGTCTTTCCTCTTTGTATCTCCTTGTTGCGTCATCTTGTTGTGTCAGTTTGCTGCAGCTGCCCATTGCGCCAGCTCACTGTCTTGCTCCAGGAGGCACCGGAACCGAACTGGGACCTCCCACGTGGTAGACTGTTGCTCAATTGCTTGATCCACGTCTGCTTCCCAGGACCTAGAACTTTTTGATGGAATTAGAAGTAATCAAGAGAATTATCATGTCTGAAAGGATACTGAGCTGCCTTACCTTGGTTTAAGGAGAGGCCAGTCTTAAATGTTTACTTAAATGTTGTTTCAGTAAAAAAAAAAAAGGAAAAAAGAGATAAGATGCATGATAGAAGCTAAACTCTGATGATATCTTGCCTTTACCACTCTAATGTTCCACATGACTAATCTGTTTTCCTATTTAAAGCTGCTTTGCAAATTTCCCTTTTATTTAAGGAGGGGCTAGGAGGGGCAAGGTTGTGAAAGTATTCACCTCCTCCTGTCACTCATTGTAGAGTTGGGCTCAGTCCAAAGCTCTGCATTCAGTGAGAAGGCCTCGGTGTCTGAAGGGTGTGCCTGAGCAGAAGGCCAAATGCTTCCCAGGGCAACTGGGCCTTCCAGATGGCAGTAGGTTGAAACTAAAAATAGGGAGATAAAATTTCCTTTTGCTCTGGCTCATCCTGGCAGAGATGGGTTTCAGAAGCATCTGGAAGTGACATTTCCACTTTAAGTTGATATTCAACACTCTAAATCCCCGACAATTGATTTTCTATGAAAAGAGTGTTTGTCAAGTGAGAAATCCTGTCAGGCCAGGAGATGCCAGTGATTTTGAAATATGAGGGTTAATTGCAGCGGGCTGGCCTATACAGCTGCCTATGTTCTTTCCAAATCATCCGCATGGCTTGGAAAGTATGACTTGATCCAAACCTATTGTCTAGATTTGGATCATATTCCTGAATATAAATCCTTAGATTCTATTTTCTTTCTCTATTCTCTTTTCTACAAAAAAAAAAAAAAAAAAATTCTAATTTGTCATTGGCATATTTTACAGTCAGATTCATGTCCATGTCAAAAATATAATCTTGCATTTCCTCTAAGTCTGAACTAGGGCAAGTTCTCCCAAAGCTCTTTCTCAGGACAGGGGACTGTGAAGGCTCCTGACGCACAGCTGGCCAAATACCTTGTCAAAGGAATTTTGGCTGCTTCTACCTCTGAGGATCAGAGGTCAAAGGGAAGGATGCCAGAACGTTCAGAAAGCTCCAGTACTTGGTTCAAATTCTGAGGATTACTTTCTTCTTGTAATAAGTATTGTGCCAGTTGTTGTGAGGAACTGAAGATACAAAGACAAATATGACATAATAGGTACTCTCAACAAATTTATATTTTGGGAGAAGGAGACAGATATATAAACAGAAGAGTGCAATTAAATGCCCCAGTTCTTTGATTATAGTCAGCAGAGTATGGGTAGGCTTGGGAGGGAAAGGGGGTAAAAGACTTCATGGACGGTGTGAGCCTTGAACTAAATGTTCCAATGATAGATGCTGGCTCAATGGGTAAGATGGGGAAAAGCATGCTTGGTAGAGTGAGCCAAGGCAGAGAACCACGAGGCTGTATGTTTTGGGGGGGACCTGTCAGGTGGCCAGTCCAACTGAAACAAAGCATAGAGACTGGAATTTGGTCAAAGAGCAAATAGGGCTGGATTATAGGGTCTTAGCTGCCATGAAAATTAGAATTATTCAACCAGGAAGCAATAAGTGGGCATTGAAGGGGTTTTATAGATGGAATAATGGCTTCGAACATGCCATAGTGATACCTTCTTGTTTGTTATTTCCCCATCAGGGTTCTTCCCATCCCATATTTAAATGAAACAAGTAACTATTGAGCACCTACTAACATGACTACCTTTAAAAGAGAAATCTGTTCCTTTTGGAAAATCAGTAGTACCATAAGCAATAGGTACTCTGACTCCCTTATATTAAACTGTCTATATTAAATGGTGTTTTCCCCATTTAGCCATGAGAAAGACATGAGGGCTTTGCAGGAATGGCACTGCTTGATTTATCAATGTTTGCTTAGTCATGATTTTTTAAACAATCAAAGAAAATCACTCAAAAGACAAGCATACTATTTGAAAATGCACTGCACACATTTTTGTCTTATTACTGGGCATGTGACCAAATGATTTGTGTTGACAGAATGGTTATACACCACTGCACATCGCTGCCAAAAAGAACCAGATGGACATAGCGACGACCCTGCTGGAATATGGTGCTGATGCAAACGCAGTTACCCGGCAAGGAATTGCTTCTGTCCATTTAGCGGCTCAGGAAGGACACGTGGACATGGTATCACTGCTCCTCAGCAGAAATGCTAATGTCAACCTGAGCAACAAGGTAACCGCTTTCTTTCTCTACAAAGCAGCCAACACAGCAAAACCTCATTCCTCAGGAAGGCCACTAAGAAGTCAATGAAAAAGCTGGGTCCAATAGAATGGTTAAAGTAGACTATTGCACTAAGATGTTTACCAAAGTATTTCTTATCATAGCAAAATCTTGGAAGCAATCTGTTTAACAGCGAGAGAATGGCAAATAAATAAATGCAAGATCATACACTTGAGTAACATATAGCCATTAAAATGAGAGCCTCAGAGCTGTGTAATTACATGAAGAAGTTCTTTGTTATAATGTTAATTAAAAGAGCAACATTTTTTACTTTACCAGAACATAGCAAATATGAAGTTGCAAATTGTAGCCTGTTGATACATTCCACAAACATTTTTTAGACACCTACTCCTTGCCTGTCCCAGTTTTAAGCCCTGGGTTACAAAGAGAAGCTGGAAACAGTATTGCCTTCATAGGGTTCATTGTAATAAATGAAATTTAGAATACCGTTTATTGAATAGATTTGAAGGTTGTCTGTTTAGAGGTCTAGTCTTCGTATGCAAATATGCAATTCAGAAGGAACTGTTGCAATTCAGAATTAGTTCCCTAAACTCTTCATACACTCCTGTCCCATTTTTGATATTTCCATTATTAGTGAAGAAAGGACCAAGGATTTGTCAAAATGAAAGATCAATCCACAAATGGTCAGACATGTTAATGAAATTACTGCCTATCTCTGTGTATATCAGAGAAATTGGGTTTGCTGAACTGTTCGCTAATACCTGCGTCTGAGAGCAACCCAAAATACAGGAGAGGTGTTTCTAAGTCTTCAGATAGCAAGGAACCCTGCGAGAGTGCCCCACGATTCTTGATAATCCACACTCCTCGGCTTTTAGCTTTTCCTTTGGCTGTTGGATGATCACACAGCCGTGGCATTTCTCAGCCATAGCTCAGATATTGGAGTAACATTTAAAGATAGCAAGAGTCTTATGATGACAAATTACAAATAACAAATAGTTTTTAGCATATGTGACCTGTATTTTGGAACTACAGAGACCTTGGTTTGAATCCTAAATCTGACTCCTAATAGATGTATAACTTGGGCAATTTATGTGACCTCTTGGACCTCGGCTCCCTCCTCTAGTAAATGAGGATAACAGTATTTACTTCACAGAGCTGTGATGAGGATTAACTGACATAATGTTCAGTACCTTCTAAGTCTTAAAAACAATAACAACAATTTTTGGACTTTTCATAATTTTGGACAAACTTTACTCTGCACTAATCTGAATGCCCAAGGTTATAATTTAACAAATTCTGTAGACCAAAATACATACATAGGAAACAGGGGAAACCTTTTTGTATCTTGAAAATCCTTTTGGATCATTACAAAACAAATGTATTCTTCTTCTTTTTTTCTTCTGGTATACTGATTTGTTTTTCTCACATCTCTCCTTTTAAATGTTGAAAGGAATGCAGGTCTCAGCATTAATGGAAATCACAAGGCAATCCAGGATTTGTTAGAACTCTTAAATTTTCTAAGGTTCACATGTCAATTTATAGATCAGCGTTCTAATAGTTTACTGCAAAATCCATCTTGTCTTAATGAGGTAGAGGACCTTGCTTTCTCAAACTGAAGCAAATTCTGGCATCAGCCAGAGAATATTTTCTCTTCTGAGCCCAGAATATTGTATTTTTAAGTCTAACAGAGCCAATTTAGTGGCTGGACAATTGACTACCAAGTGGACATTTTCAGTAAGTTGGATACCAAACTATGATGTGATAACTCTTTTTTTTCTTTAAAATCCTGCAGTTAACTGGTTGCAATATATACCAACCCTTGCATTCACCTTAGAAGGAGAATGTTTTCAAAGTATTTTAGAAAAAAATTCTCCATGTTTGGTTTGTTAGTCTGGAAATTAGCAAGGGAATTCTGAAGACCAAAAGGTACACATAGTAAACCAGGGAAACCTGGAAATTGCCAGCCACCTTTCTGAATAAACTATACATCAGCAGAGATATTTCCAAGGAAATTTAAAAAGCAGATCAGCTGCTTTTTATGAACACACTGCACTTAAGGGACTTCCAAAAACTTCACAGTGCCTAGAAACTGCCTAATTATAAAGCATTTGTGAATTTTTGCATCCTTTCTCATTTGCCATTTTCTGTAAAAAGTATTAAATATGTCTTACCTTTCATGAAAACAGAAAATCAGCAAGACCTTATTATTTGAAAAGGAACCCTCTGATGTCGGTTCTTCCTGAGCTGCCAGTATCTTTAAACATCAATTAGTCATGTTCCACTCCATTCCTTGCCCACCTACCCATCCGGCCTCCCCATTTAACACTTTTTTTTTTTTTTTTTTTTTTTTTACCAGGAGGTCCTGGGGATCAAACCCAGGTCCCTCCATATGGGAGACGGACGCCCAACCATTTGAGCCACATCCGCCCCCCCCCCCCATTTAACACTATATTTGATTTCTTGCTAAAATATAAATACAAAATGAAAGACGTAGCTCATTTGCTTTTCAAGAAAATTCATGTTGAACTAAAAACTTTGTTTTCACTTATTTCTCACTAGTAACAGATGATTCCCCAGAAGTGTTTAAGAAAAAGATATGAGCTCCAAGTTACTGCTGAAGTGCTAGTGTTTAATTTGATTTGGTTTTGTTTTTTATGTTATTTTACCACAAAGATTTTGTAGGCTGCAAGTAGCTATATTTCTTTATACAGCTAGTAGAAAAGTATGCAGAACTATTGCTATTTTGAGTCAGTAGTGTTCTCTGTTTTAAATAAACGCAATTTTAAAAATGAGTGATGGTTAAAACTCCATAAAAGATCAACAGAAAATGTCTCTGCTCCAACAGGGCTGTTGTGAACTTCAAATTATTATTATTATTATTTTTTTTTATTTTTATTTTTTTATTCATTTATCCCCCCCTTGCTGCTTGTGCTCGCTGGGTCAGCTAACCACGCCGTGTGGGCAGGCTTGCCTTCACCAGGAGGCCCCGGGAACCAAACCCGGGACCTCCCATATGGTAAACGGGAGCCCTACTGATTGAGCCACAGCTGCTTCCCTCAAATTATTTTTAAAAAATATTTTAAATAAAAACCATCGAATATGAAAATAGAATTTTCATTATTTAATTTATCCAGCTTTACCTACAAGGTGTTAGATTTTTCTCTAATGTAATCCATCTTTTGACTGATTCATTCAACTAAGTAGTATGTTTATGAATTCATCCAACATTTGCAGAGCACCTACTAAATGCTAGCTGCTGGTAATATAAAGATAAAGATACGACACTTTCCTCAACAAGCTCATGGTGATTGCAGGAAGGCGGACAAGAAAACAGAGGTTATGATGTTCATAATGGAGATGAGGGCAGAGAAGGTGCACAGGTCAGTGTAACAGTGAGGCCCTTCAACCAGACAAGGGAAAGAGGGAGCCTGGCAAAGCTTGGAATGACTCTGCACTGACAGTAGAGAATGGGTAACCCCAGGGGCAGTGGGAGCCTGGATAATGAGGAACGTGAGAGAGATGGTATGTTCCCAGAATGCATTTCCCAATCCTTGCTATGAATCACTCAGGAAAGTATCTTCAGAGTTTCAAAAAGTCCCAAACTAGAGCAGGTGACCAGGACACTTTCACAAAATGTTATGGTCAAAAATCTGTTTCCTCTAAAGAAGAACATGGAACGTTGTTCTGTGATTAGGTCTGTGCTTGGGTGGTGCCAGTTTTGGCCCCAGTTTATTTTTCTTGGATTTCAAGTGAATGCATCAGTCCTCCTCTCCATACTTCCTCTTTATTCTGCTTCCTCCAAAATTCTATAAACATTATTAAAAAGTCACCAGCGAATGTCTCTTCTTGAGTCCGATAATTTGTTTGGTGGAATAGCAACCCCTAAATAAATAATGTTGCTCATCTAGAGGGCTCTGTATCCTTTCTGGAGTGGCTTTTGATGCATTTCTTTCCTCTGTGGACTAGAACAGGCTGGTGTTCTCATTGTAGAGATGCTAGAGGGGGAGGGAAAAAAGTCCCCAAGATGAAAGAAATTAGCTTTTGTGCCGATAATGGAAAAAAGAAAAGACTCTGGGATCACTTACGTCAACTCATTTCCTTTTAAACGTTATTTATGAAACAAAAATGTTTTGCAATTATACAGCATTTTAAAACCAGAGTAGTAGTCTTAGTGATTTTTTTATTCCCTTGGCCATTAGAACAACACACGGCTTGCAAGGTCTGTGCTGGGTCACTTTCGAATACTTTTTTTTTTTTTTTTTAAAGATTTATTTATTTACTTTATCCATTTAAAAACCCCCCCTTCCCCATTTTGCTGTTTGGTGTCCATTAGCTGGGCAATTCTCTGTGTCTGTTTCCTGCCATCTCTTCTCATCCTCCTCCTCCAGTCTTCACCAGGATTCGATCCTGGAGACCTCCGAGGTAGGAGAGAGGTGTTCTGCCACATGCGCCACCTTGGTTCCTGGTTTTCAGAGCTTTCAGAGCATCTTGTCTTGTCTCTCCCCTGCGTCTCTCTCCTGTTAGGTCATCATCTTGCTGCATGGCTCCCGGGGCCTGGCGGCTCACTGGCACACAGAGCCTGGCAGCCCATGCGCCTTCTATATATATATTTTTTATTTTACCGGGAGGTCCCGGGGATCGAACCCAGGTCCCTCCATATGGCAGATGGACGCCCAACCATTTGAGCCACATCTGCCCCCACTTTCAAATATTTTGTCTCATGAACCCTATACACCACATAAATGACATGGAAATTCTTATGAATAGAGTTCACATTGCATTTTACAAATGATCTTTCCTACCTGGAAGCAGCATATGAAAATATTTGTCAGGTCTTGAGTATTAATATTTTGTTGGGAAAATATTGTCATTACATGACAGTATTCACCAGGGTTTTCCTTTGTAAACAATTTTTATTTTAATAATTTTTGCTAAAAAATTCTGCATAATTTTGCAAAATGTCTATTTTTTTGGAGGTGAACATGTAAATATGTAAGGGGAAAATGGCATAATGTCTGGGATTTGCTTTAACATAATTTTCATAAAGAAAAGAATGATAAAGGAAAGAGGGATGGATGAAGCAAATCCATCCATGCGAAAAACTTGATAATCGTTGAATCTGTGACAAGTGTACAGGGTTCATATATCATTCCTTCCACTTTTTAGTATGTTTGGAATTTTCCATTAAGCCTGCAGATAGCAATGTTGCCACAGTGTTAATATGGTATGATACGTAAGCATATTTTATAGATGTCTTTTTTAAAGTAGAAATTTGGGCTTACTGCCATAAAGTTCGCAAATTGTCTCTCAAACATGGCTATGTGTACTGCAGCCCCTCCTGTAAGATGACTTGGAATCTTTTGCAGAGTGGCCTGACCCCTCTCCATTTGGCTGCTCAGGAAGACAGAGTAAATGTGGCCGAAGTCCTCGTAAACCAAGGAGCACATGTGGATGCCCAGACAAAGGTAGATTCCCTCTTCCTTTCCCTGTAAAAAGAATGTGCCCATATAAAGTATCCTTGGGTGATTCCTGTATGGAAACAACTATAATTCTATAGGGGTAAAAAACCTTCCATCCCATCTTTTATATACAGTGTTTCAAACATATATTTCTGCAAAGGACAACATAGTCTCTGGTTGCAGAGTTCCAGAGGCTGCTGTCTTCCATGGCTCGGGCACCTTATCCTAGCTGTGTATCAACACCAGCACCTATTAACACTAGAGACTCCTTGGCACTGTAGATTTGTGTTTCAGGGGCAGAGTGTGAACTTGTATCTTTCTTAGTCTTTGTGACTGAACTGAAAGAAATGCAGATAGAATAATTTGTCAGTAATCCGTGACCTCTAATTTTGTTCAGGCATGATTTATGAAAAAGGATCAATTAAGGCTTATTCAATTATTACTCACTTGCTAAATTCCTTATAGTATGTGTGCAGATGGTCCCTCTGTCTCTTTCCTAGCCAAATTGGCTCTGTTTTCAAAAAGAAAAAAAATTAGTGATTCATCTCATAGAATGTCAGGATTCCAAACTCAGATAAGAAAAATGGATGTTTTGTGTCATCCTCAAAGATATGACTTCGTATAATTAATTTCATTCTTCTGAACATTTTCTGGGTGCTTAATTTTACCTCTTCATATCAAATCTATTTCATCTATTTTATTTAATTAATTAATTTATTTTTTTACCGGGCGGTCCCGGGGATCGAACCCAGGTCCCTCCATATGGGAGACGGATGCCCAACTATCTGAGCCACATCCGCCCCACCCCCCACCACCTATTTTAAAATATAACTTTTCTTTCTTTCTGTGTGTCATGTTTGGCACAAAAAAGAATGCTTATTAAATGTTATACTATGGGTAAAACTATTTTTATATAGAATATAGATACGTTCCAAGGTATATGGACAGATATTCAAGATATTAATAATATAGAAGAATCACTAGGAATTAGCCAAGTAAGAAGGCAGTACAGACACAAAATCACATTAAATTTAGCATAGTCTGTTTATTTTGCTTGAATACTTCCAGCAAGAAAGAATTTCCTACTTTGGAAATTTGCAACTTCCTGGTAAACACATTCACCCTGTATTGCTTTATTTACACACACACACATGCACACACACACATGCATGCACACACACAAAGACTTAAACACTTTTTTAGGTTACCTCTTCCTTTATAGATATAAAATTTTAGTGGATAAAAACTGGGTTGAATTTCCCAATATTTTTCTGCCTTAAGGCATACACCAAAATTCAGTCAGGAACTATATCCATGATTTTCAGGGTGTGTGGGGAGGAGAGGGGTGGGTATTTTGAACCTTTTGCTCCCAAGTTGCACAAGGGATCCCCTCAGTTTGACACTCACAGGTTTGTCTTCCACGGTTTTCTCCTAACTCAGGTCACAGTTGGTGATCATTTCTGTATCTGGTGCAATAATTTATGAAGTATATACCTTTTCCTGCCCTTTACCAGTTTTGCAGAATATCTCACTTCAGAAAACCTATCTCTGTCTCTCACAAATTCTTTTCCCTTCCTTTTCTTCTCAGCCACCTAAAGGAGGAGTCCCATAACTTAAGTAGAGTAGAAGTCCAAAGGGATGGGTTGCTTGGACTTGCAGCTTAACTTTGTGAATAAGGAAGCTAAATATCTTCAAATATCTTGAAACTTCATGTTTCAAATTCTTCCCAGTGAAGAAGATATCCCCAAGCAATGTGCAGGTAGAACGTACGGCAGAGCGAGTGTAGCATCTGCTTCACATGTACAAGGTCCCAGATTCAAACGCTGATACATCCTCAAAGAAAGAGGGGGAGAGGGAGAGAGGGGGAGAGAGAAAGAGAGAAAGAGAGAAAGAAAATATTAAGTGCTGCCTTCTCTTGTGGAGAAGGACGAGAAAATCCTCCTAACAGCTTTTGCAGTCTTCCCAGTGGCTTGCTGTCCCTCTGTGCCCCGTCGTCCTTTGCACTTGAAGGTCTTCACATGGGTGCAGGCTCTGTCATGCTGCTGGCCACAGGGTTAAATAGTCAGTGTTGTTCAGCTGAGATGAAGCAACTGCCTGTGGTTTTGAAAAGGACTGTGTCCTGAAACATTTTCATGAAAGCATTGATTCTCAGGGGTACTGAGTAGAGAATTAATAATTTGGATTTCTTTAAATGTGGGTAAAAACCTGAGAAGTTTTGAGAGATTATTTGAAATACATTCATTTTACATGCATTTATAGAGCTCCTACTATTTGCCAAATTCTTGCCTAGGTGTTTGGACTACAAAGACAATTAAGGTATACCCTTTGTCCTCATAGAAGTCATAGTGTAGAGAGGGAGCTACAGGAAAATAACAACAGCAATAATCATATATTAATAATAGCAAAGCTAATGACTCATTTTCTCTGTGCCAGATACTGTTCTAAGCACCCTATATTTACTATCTTGTTTAATCCTTACAACTATCCTATGAGGTAGGTAAAATCTGTATGCCTCTTTTACACATGAGGAAACTGATTTTATAAACGAAGAAACTGAGGCACAGAAAAGTTAATTACTTGCTTAAGGTCACATCGCTAATTAGAACAAAGCCTGATTTTGATCATACGTACATACATACACACACACACGTACAGATATACATTTATATAAATTTAAAAATACAAGTGTATAAGGTTGGGAGGGCAGAGCGGAACTATAGCTGCTTCAGTATCATAGGAATACGAGGAAAACATTGAGTGTGATAGCCCAAGATACTGCTAGAAAATTGAGAAGATCTAAAAGGGCTAATGTACCAGGTTAAAGAAGTTCAGCTTTTTATCCTGTTTGAACTGGGTAGTTTTGAAGATTTGAAACAGTAGAGTGATAAGTTCAGACATGTGGCTTAAAATAAAGATCATGGGAGACTGTGCAAAGAATGATTTGATAAAAAAGTCTGGAGCAAAGGCAGTTAGAAGACTATTGTTGAAGTCCAGGTGAAGAACAAAGAAGGCCTCAACTGAGTAGCACAATGAGAAGTTGATGAACAGGAGTGGAAAGAAATACGTAAAATACAAACAGAACTTGAAGACCACGTGCATATAGGGATGGGGAAGAGTGAGATGTTCAGGACGAAGCCAAGAATCTGACCTATATAACCGGGTGATCGTGAGTAACATCAAATAAGACGGAGAATGAAGGAGAAGAAGCTGGTTGATTGGCAATGAATTCTGTATGGGGTGTGTTGAGTTTTAGATTACCTAGAAATATCCAATACACGACTCAAGTGTTGATCTGGGACATAGGAGGGAGGTCAGGACTAAAGATCCACATTTCAGAGTCATCAGAATAAATGTATTGGTTTAAGTTGTGAATGTAGATGTGATCACTGAGGAACATTGTGGAGGAGAATAAAGACAAAACCTCTGCACTTAACATTTTAAGGGAGGTTGAGGATGTGGAAGGTCTGGCCAAGGGTTGGAGGAAAATCAGGAAACAATATGATCTGGAAGCCAAGTTATGAAAGACTGTCAAAGAGGGTTTGTCAGGCAAGAGAAGCACTGAAATGCATGCCCTGGATTGGCACTTGAGTTACTAGAAAATAGTTCCATGGGAGGAGAGAGTTGTGGGGAAATGGGGCCGGGGGGACAGTGAATGAAGATGATTCTTTCCAGATCACATTCCTATTTTTAGACCACCCAACTCATCCCAGCCTCTTCCTCTCTAGGATTTCTAATGTCTCTTCCTGTCTACCATAAATTTCTGATAATCACCCACTGCCTTGCATTGTCATTTAGCCGCTATTATTGCCTAGATTTTCAGCTTTTAGAAGGTGTAGTGTTCATTAAATTCTTATCCAGGTCTGTCCAGACAGCACTCCCTGGCCCGCTCAAGAAGCCACGTAGTCTGTATAGGTCGGTTAACTGCACCACTTTTCTTTCCTATCTTGAAAAGTTGTTATAGAGTAAAATAAACTGATAATGAGAGAGTGCTTTGGGAAGTTAAATAATGATCTACATGTGAAATAACATTGTTGTTTATATCCATGACTAGCTCTAAGAGTTATCAAGGATGATCTTTCTGATACAAACAGAAAGGTTAAATAACAATTTTGCTTCTATTCAGAATAGCTGTTACTAAAATTATACACTTAATTTTTTTTTTTTTTTAAACTCTAATTACAGATGGGATACACACCATTACATGTGGGCTGCCACTATGGAAACATCAAGATTGTTAATTTCCTGCTTCAGCATTCTGCAAAAGTTAATGCCAAAACAAAGGTAAATTCCTTTCACCTTTATTTCCACCAAAATCATGGATTTCCTATAAAGGAGGTAATGTCATTTCTTCCTTCTTTCCTTCTGCAGAATGGGTACACGCCATTGCACCAAGCAGCTCAACAGGGACATACACATATAATAAATGTCTTGCTCCAGAACAATGCCTCCCCCAACGAACTCACTGTGGTAAGAGCTAAGGGCCAGGTCTTCTGACATTTTTCATTGTACACTAACATTGCTTTTTTAAAAAAAACTTTCATTAATAGGCCTGAATAAAGCATTCAGTAGAATGAGGGAAAAAAGATAATCACCAGATTGTCACGAGCTGTGCAGAGAGAAATGTGATGAGTGTTTCATACTGAAAACTACTGAGTGCAGGCCAGCTAGTAGGAAATGTAGATACAAGAAGAAATACAAGCCTGTTTTACTGGCTGCTTGCTTAGGACATTAAAAAGTCTCTTGCATTCCAGGTGTAGAGGCTTAGACTTTGTTAGATAAGTAGAAACAGGTTAGTTAGGCTTTGTGCAAGGTAAGTCTCTAATGAGAGAGTTCTTTGCATATGACCATGGGATGAGTCTGATAGTGGCCTTAGGCTTTGTATAGGTGAGACATGGGAAGCATATAGGTGTTGAGACATGTGGGATAAGGCTTGTTAATTCCTTGCCCACATTTTCCCCTTGCCAGAATGGGAACACTGCCCTTGCCATTGCCCGGCGCCTTGGCTATATCTCAGTAGTCGACACCCTCAAGGTAGTGACTGAAGAGACCCTGATCACAACGGTAAGTAATAAATGAGAATCTTGTTACCCAAGACCCAGTCCTCAGATTGTATTTAGGCCTGTGTTTTTCTACGATGAACCCCTCTTTCCCTTCCATTTTTAGACTGAACTCCATGTTTCAAAATGCTTTCATCTCACTGTTGACAGTCAGGATAGAAAAACTGTCATTTTTGATATGAATAAAAATTACGAGCACTAAAAATACCTTTTCCAAAATTGCCTCAGGTACATGTAGTTGCATTGAGAAAGCTTAATCATGATTGGAAAGTGAATGTGTGAAGTATTCTTGCCAAAAAATGTTAAACTGTCTTTAGCCCTACTTCTGGTTTATGAGAAATAAGAAAAAAGGACATGATAAAGAAACATCAGACAAATCCATAATGTGGGGCATTCAAAATGACCCCTGGCCTGAACTATTCAAAATGCTAATGTTATGGGAGAAAAAACTGGGGAACTGTCCTAGAGTAAGGCTAAAGAGTTACAATACCCAAATACAATGCATAAACCTTGGCTGGATTGTGATTTGGGGGGAAGGGGAGAAGGTATAAAAGATATTCTTGGGTCAACTGGGAAAATTTGCACATAGATTGGATTTTAACTATTACAGAATTATTAATTTCCTTAGTTGTGATGATATTAGTTGTGATGTTTTGAAGGAGAACTTCATAATTCTTATGAAATACATGCTGGAAATCTTAAAAAACAAAAACAACAAAAAATTGCATTAGTAGCTCTAGAGATTTTAGCTTCATATAAAGCTAGATTTATTTTTTTGTTTGTTTTGATGCCAAACAAAATGTTTTAATGAAATAATGGTAAAAGTAAAAGTTCTTTTAATAGCCTTCCTTAACAATGTAAGAAAGTTGACAGCTCTGAAGTTGAGTCTTTAAAATGCTTTAACTCACAAATGATAAGTAGATCCATTGTTGTTAGGATAAAAAAAATTACATGGTTAAAAAAATAAAACCTTACAGATAAAGTCAAAGTGGGTTTTGACTACTCCTCTTATTGTTCTCCTGACCACCTGTTAGTGATTTTTATCGGGAAAGCAATAATGTGATTTGTTCAGTTTTACAGTAATTCTTTAGGAGGAGGCCCTATTGCATCAGATACAGTTTAACAAGCTGTGCCTCTTTGACAAGTCATTTCTTTTTAACCCCATCTGGCAATTTTGGATTGCTGAGGATCTGGTAACTTTGGAATCGAGAACAGATATTGCACCATATCAGAGGATTATTTTAGTTATTCCTGACTCTGTGACTCAACATGCAAACCCCAGAATGGCTGTGTACAATGTAAATTTAAGACTCTGGAACATCAGCTCTGCCTTTTTCCCCTTTCCACTGCAATCCCACATGAAAGAAGGCATAGTTGTCCTCTGCAAGCCACTTTGTACACATAGTACTTCACGTTGAAAACATGGGTTGAGTGACTCTGTAGCTATCTGCACATTGAGTTATTTGACTATGTCTATGCTTTTGAAACTAAAAAATAAAAATAAAAGTCTGATGATGGCAAGAGAAAATTTTGTAACTTGCAAAAGAGAAAAGAAAATTATTGCTTTAGTGGCCTAGAACATTGGTTTCCCACTGGGGACAATTTTGCTCTTCAGGGAACATGTGGCAATCAATGCCTGGAGACATTTTTGGTTGTCGTAACTGGTGGGGTGCTACAGGCATCTAGTGGGTAGAGGCCAGAGATGCTGCTAAACACCCTACAATGTACAGAGCAGCCCTCTACATGAAAGAATCACCTGCCCCACAGTCTCAACAGTGCTGAGGTTAAGAAAACCAGAACTAGAGAAACATCATATAGGTGAAGACGTACAGAAGGAAAATGAACCAAATTCCTCTGCAAAAGATGCTCTCAGATATTTACTCTGGGATCCAAGGAAAAGTATGTTTTAAAAGTCACTCTTTACCAGGGAGATGCAAGGGCTTAAAGGAAAGTTTAAAAAAACACAAAATTACATGCCCTGTCTTAGGAGCGTACCGTATCATAAGATCATACTCATAACCAGTCAGTCTTGCAAGCAGCATCCTAAATAAAAGCACAAAGCAAAAGTTGAAGTCCTCAAATCAAGCACTCTTCCTTCCTTAGCACTTTCCAGGCTCCAAGAAAGAGGTGCTCAATCACTTGAGTCACCTCTGCTCCCTGCTTTGTTTTGTCTCTCACTGGGTTTCCTCTTTATGTCTCCTTGTTGCGTCATCTTGTTGCATCAGCTCACCACACCAGCCCATTGTGCCAGCTTGCTGTCTTGCTCGTCTTCTCAAGGAAGCACTAGGAACCAAACTCGGTATTTCCCATGTGGTTGGTGGAAGCTCAATTGCTTTGGCCACATCCACTTCCCCCATAGATCCCTCTTAAGGGTGGGGAAGGGAAGGGAGGAAGATAAGGTATTAAATAAGGACAATGTCACAAAGCTATAAAAGATTTAAAATACTGTGGGAAGTATCTAAAACTTCTATTTCAATGTGTGAGAGAACTGAAACATAAAAGCTTGCATAATAGTTCAGAACACAAATCTTATTTAGCTGAATGACAAATCTTATTAGGCTGAACGACTTTCTCACCTATTAGAAAATTTTAAGGCAGCAGGTGTAGCTCAGTGGTTGAATGCCTGCTTCCCGTGTTCAAGGTCTCAGGTTCAATCCCTAGTGCGTCTTTAAAAAAAAAAAAGTCAAAATGTTTCTTCGCTATCATAAAGAGCTTTACAAGAAAATAAAGTTATAGAGAAGGCAAAATTACGGCTTCAGGAAATCTACTGAATGAGTGAGAAGGATGTTGACGCACGGGTTCTTATCAAAAGAGGTAATATGTATGGAGTCATGCCATTCACTCCCAACGTCATCAGTTAACTGTGTTGGTGATTTTCCAACACAGGCTGCAAGAGAAAGAAGACGAAATTTATGCTGCTAATGGGAAGGATCCAGTTTGCCTAAGGAAGCAAATGAGAATTCCACATTGATTAAAAAAGAATCCCTCAAAATCCCTGAGATGTAGTTCAACATTGTGGCATTTGGGACTTCATTTCAAGCTGGGACACCACCTTGTCAGCCCTGATTTAGCAGTTACATGTAACCTAGCTTAGAGGAAGACTGATGTAATTTAGGGTGTAGTCTATGATCTCACACTAGGTAAACATAGCTCAGCCTTCACCAGAGACATGATCTTTGCACAGCCAGTTACTGGAGCCCCAGCAATTATTGTCCCCATAAGAAAACTTCAGCTTTTCTAAAACCTTAAGAAGAACACATCTTCTATTTGGGTACAATGTATGTTGTGGCAAATCTGAGAAACAGGTTGCTTTAGTAAGTTAGGTTACAGTCATGGCAAACTGATAGGAAACTAGATGAAAAAAGCTGACATCCAGAAGATATGAATAAGCTGTTTAAAATGCATTGTTTAAAATATCCAGTAGCAATGAGCACATCTAGCACCCAAATCTTGGTGTCTAATACCATTCTCAAATAAAAACAACCAGGCCTCCTTGGAGAAATGGCTGATTCTAGTATTGGGGCAGGGAATATACAAGGTGATCCTGGGGCATCTTGTTGCGCCAGAAAGTAAGGAAGTGCTTTAAAAAGGGGGGGGGGGGAGGGTAATATCAAAGAGACAAGGGAACCAACTGAAAGAACTCCCAATGGCCAATGGTGAAACAATTTGAGCAACAAAAATAAATAAAATTATATTGGATTTTAACCCAAAATATATTTACAAAATCTACCAGCCTAAACTGATGTAAAGGACTGAATAAGTAAGGGGGAGAAGAGACAAATCTTCCAAGCAAAATAATTCCAAATTTATGTAGATACTATACTCTCAAGGAAATGGAGCATAAACCCCCACTCCTTAAGGGTCAGCTGTGCATTCCAAACAATATAGTATGGAAAACAGAGAAAATAGAGTAACTTTACAGTAGAGAAACCTGATAAACTACCTCAACCAGATAATGAAGGTCAACATCAACAGTGATGTCCTATTGAAAGTATGTACCCTATGTATCACATGATAAAAATGGCATTTTACCTCTGTGATCTTCCTCCCAAAGACACATAACCCTAGTATAATCATGAGAAAAACAACAAACAAATTCCAGTAGTAGAGAAAGTAAAAGACAACCTACAGAATGGGAGAGAATGTTTGGAACTACACATCTGATAAGGGTTTAACATCCAGAATATATATAGAACTCCTACACCTCAACAACAAAAAGACAACCCAATCTAAATCTGGGCTAAGGACTTAAATAGACATTTCTTCAGAGGAGATACACAGATGACCAATAAGCACATGAAAAGATGCTCAACTTCATTAGCCATGAGTGAAATGCAAATCAAAACCACAATGAGATACCACTTCATACCCGTTAAAATGGCTATTATTTTTAAAAAGACAGTAACAAGTGTTAGTGAGGATGTGGAGAAATAGGAAACCTCATGCATTGTTGGTGGGAATATAAAATGGCGCAGCTGCTGTGGAAAACAGTTTGACAGTTCCTCAAATTCTTGAGTATGGAATTACCATATAACCCCACAATCCTACTTCTAGGTATGTACTCCAAATAATTGAAAGCAGAGACTCAGTTATCTGCACACCAATGTTCATAGCAGCATTATACACAATAGCTAAAAAGTAGAAGCAAGCCAAGTGTCCATCAATGGACAAATGGATAAACAAAAGGTGGTATATACATACAATGGTATATACATAGAGCCTTAAAAAGGGAGGACATTCTGAAACACGTTACAACAAGGATGAACTTTGAAGACATCACGCTGAGGGAAAATAAGCCAGACTCAAAATGACAAATATTGTATGATCTCGCTTATATGAAAAAACTAGGACATGCAAATTCAGAGAGACTGAAAGGAGATTATAGGTTACCAGGGGTAGGGGAAGGGTGGGGAATGGGGCGATAGTGCTTCATGAATGCAGAGATGCTGCATGGGGCGATAGAAAAGTTTTGGTAATGGATGTTGGCAATGGTAGTACAACATTGTGAATGTAATGAGCACCAATGAATTGTATACTTGAAAGTGGTCAAAATAGGAAATGTAATGTTGTGGAGGTACCACAATAAAACATGAAAAAATAAAATAAAATAAATTCCAACAGTGGGGCATCCTACAAAAGCTTGAACGGTATTCATCAAAACTGTCCAGGTCATCAAAAACAAGGAAAGTATGAGAAACTGT
Organism: Tolypeutes matacus; assembly: GCA_026826555.1. Classification (NCBI taxonomy): domain Eukaryota; kingdom Metazoa; phylum Chordata; class Mammalia; order Cingulata; family Chlamyphoridae; genus Tolypeutes; species Tolypeutes matacus. Next base: position 2,585,340 of record JAKSZT010026914.1, on the reverse strand, counting down.
TGCAGTCTAGAGGAAGCTTCAGAGACATGATGACTGTATATAATGTGATAGCCTGGATGGGAGGACATCCTGGGACAGAAAAAGGACATTAGAGAAAATCTCAAACTATTTGAATAAAGGGATTTTAGTTGATAATAATGTATTGATATTAGCTTATTAGTTATGACAAATGCACCATAAGATGTTAATAATAGGGAAATGAGCATGTGGTCTCTGGAAACTCTGCACTAGCTTAGTAACTTCTCCATAAATCTAAAGCTATTCTGAAATTTAAAAAAATTATTTCTCATAAATGTTCAATTGCAGTATTATAGGCTGGAGAAAGGTCCAAATAATGTTTTATGTTCTCACTATATTGGGGAGAGGGTGTAAACCACATTTACCAAGTATTTTTTCTAAGAAGCAATGAATTTGTACTTTTTCCTAGTGTTAAAACTACCTAGCTTTTTTTCAGTTGCCTTGTTTAAATATGTTTTTTCCTGTTAACCAATTAGTCTTTCACATGTTCAATATTAAAGAAGATTCGTTCTTAAACTAAAATAGTAAGTCATTAAGACTGATAATGCTGATAGTGTCTTTTGGGTAGATATAAGCTATATAGGTTTAAAATTAATGAGGAACAAGTAAGATTCAGTAAAGCATTTTATCTGCACTGTACCACTCTATAATTTTTGTGATGTTAAAATAATCTTTCAGTGGAGTGGGTGTGGCTCAGTGGTTGAGCACCAGCCTCACATACACGATGTTCTGGGTTCAATTCTTGGTACCTCCTAAAAAAAATCTCTTTCAATTGTAACAAATGACTAATGAAAGATGTTGTTAATGGGGGAAAGTGTGGGAGGAGGAGGAGGTAGGGTATATGGGAATCCCCTATATTTTTGATGTAGCAATTTTGTAATCTAAAGCTCCTTTAAAAAAAAAAAAATTTAAATGATCTTTCAAATGCATTACCTTTCACCTCGCATCGTTTCTCTACCATGTACATGTTGAGGACCTTAGTGCCACTAAGGGACAGAATTTTTTTTTGTTGTTATTTTATATGTGAGGTCTGCAAGATATTCAACATTTAAGTCCCACTTAAAAACAACTGATTAATTTAAAAGGAAATGGATAGTGTTATTAAAATGTGCAGTCCGCCCACACAACAGTGACTTCTTTTTTTGTTACTAGACCATCACAGAGAAGCACAAAATGAATGTTCCAGAAACTATGAATGAAGTTTTGGATATGTCTGACGATGAAGGTATGAGAAATATCCCTTGAGTTCATAATCATTATGAATGGCTGTGTATTTGATGTTTCCTGAAGAAATTTCATTGCAAAAATGTTTTTAGAAATATTGAAAATTTTTGTTGTAGTATTAAGAGTATGCAGTTATCATACACTTACGTTGTTCACTTAAATCATGCAGTTCGTAAAGCCAATGCCCCTGAAATGCTCAGTGATGGTGAATATATCTCAGATGTTGAAGAAGGTATTTGTGAATTTTTATCATGATAAAACTTAACTACCCACTTTATCTTTCTTATCTTTCAAAGTTAACACTTTCTTGAGTTACTAACTTTTCATTTTATCTTGAGATTATTGACTTATGCATCATTTAAATAATGCGTATCTGGTATGACTGATTGCCTTCTCTTAGTCCCTTTGAATCACCTCTCCTTGAACCAGTCTTCCAACTTGAAGATGCAAAAATGTCACTAATTGTCTGGATTACTTTTTTCCTGTTTGTTTCTATCAAGCAGAAGGTTGATTATTTATTGTTTGCATCAGAAAATCTAGAAAAGAAAGCCAATTGATTTTATAGGTAATAAATTTTTAAAATAACTAAGAAAAGGTAATAGCTAAGGTATTAGATCCCCATTCCGAGATTTGCTTTCAGCTTTTGTTGTAAAAGCAGTTTTTGATCTTGAACTAATAGTGAAAACTCAACCTGAACAAAACTTTCAAAATACAAATTTTCAATAATGATTAAAGCTATCAGAATATAAATGACTGTAGTTATACTTCATGTGCTTGAAAGAAACCGTTTTTTTGTTTGTTTGTTTGTTTTTTGTTTTGCCATACTAATAAACCAATACGACTAGGTCATGATATATAGATATATTAATAACTTACATTTTTAAAAGGTCCATTGGAAAACTAGCATTTTTATAGCGAATACATATTACAAGGATGGCAAAATTTGGAATTTCATTGAAATAATGAAGTGGTCTGAATAGTAGAATTTATATTATGTTTATGTTTCATTTTTGCATCATTTAATTCTCAAAGCTACATTCTATCTTATTGTTACCTCCATTTACCATATGGTATTTTCTCTTGGATCAGTCTTGTTTAGTGTTGCTGATCCTTCTCTATTTCTAGGTGATGTTCCCTCTTTTAATTAGCAGTTCCTTCTTTGATTTGCACAAATTTCATTGGAAACCTAAATAGATAAAAAGCCTACCTGATCCAAAGTCGCTTTAACCTTCTGGGGTCCAATGACTGCCCAGTAGGTGTGTTGGGGCTGAGGTCTTCACACCCAGAAGAGCTAATGCCCCAGTGGGCATTTAGGGACCTGGGAGGACCTGTCTCATTGTTCGTAGATGGTGTTTTGATAAACGTTAAAGGCTTTTACTAACTTTTCCCTTTTTTTCTTGAAAACATCAGCTATATATGTGTGTGTGTGTGTGTGTGTGTGTGTGTTCTATCACAAAATGGATATTTTTATTGCCTTGAGGATTTTCAGAGTAATATACCTTATTGCCATACTATATATCAATGCCTTCTCATGCAACATTTTCGGGGTAATTTCTTATGTGCAGAAGGTAAAAGAAAAAGGATGCTTTCACATAGATGTACAAACACCAAAAAAATGAGGTCAAAAATTGTGTTTTCCAAGTGAAATTATTTTGAAATATAATTTGACATTCATAGACCTAAAAATTTACTGGTCCTGTAGCAAACTAATCTAAAATAGCCACACAGATGAGAGGCTAAGTTTGAATGGACTATATAACATCCTCACATGTAGAGATAGCTAAACAAATAACTGCAAAAAAGGGAAATATTTTCAATCTCTTGATTGACCTTTATTTTCTTTAGATTTATTTTACCTTGGGAATTTGAAATTAACAAACAGATTTTTTTTAAGTGTGGTACATTTGTTACAATTGATGAATACATATTGAAGCACTGCTACTAACCATGGACTACAGTTTACGTTATAGTTTACACTCTGTCCCGCACAATTTTGTAGGTTATAACAAAATATATAATGGCCTATATTTATCATTGCAGTGTCATGCAGGACAATTCCAGAGTCCCCAAAATGCCCCCATATTACACCTATTTTTCCCTCTTCCATCCCTCAGAACCTCTGGTGGCCACTGCCGTTATATCAATGATAAAAGTTCTTCCATTGTTAGAATAATATTAAGTCTATAATAGAATAATAATAAGTCTATTTTAGTCCATTTTTCTTTGCCCAATCTTGAGGATTTTGAGGTGGTGATGTCCACTCTGTTTCTAACTGAGAGGGGGCTTAGAACCCATGGGGGAGATGGATGGGACTATCTTGCTTGCAGTTGCAGACACTCTCTGTTCCTTGGGATGAGTGTTAACAAACATTTTAATTCTCATTTTATCATTTTTTTTTAACTCTTTGGTTCTTGCTTTATGAGTGTGTCCATGAGCTATTGGAGTCAATGGCTTTTAATTTCATTATGTTGTAGAATTTCTTGTTGAAAGGAGTTCCTTAAAGGTCACTCAGTCTGAACAATGATCCTGTGCTGGAATCACCTGTGTAGAATCCCCTGCCCAGGAGCTCCTTTGCCCAAATGCCACAATGGATGGGAATTCCCTCATTCCAAACTGCATATTCCATTTTAAACAACTCTGACTTCAAAAATTCTTCATTTTATTGAGATCCCTGTGGCTTCCACTCATTGATTCAGGCTCTGATATGGTCGACAGCATTTAGAATAAAATCTGCCTCTTCCATGTGACAATCTTTCAGCTACTTGAAAGTGCTTTTCCTATTTCCTCTTAGTCTTTTTTCTCCCCAGGCATATCATCGCCTTTTTCTTCCTCTGTTGACCTCACCATCCTGGACACTCTCATATGCACACTTCAGTATATCTTTCTTCATCTCAAACTGAGGTGACCAGAATTGAACACAAAGCTCTAAATGTAGTCAAGCAAAGAGAGGGTAGCAAAGTGTAACTTTGTCCATGGAAGAGATTAAAAATATATAATTGAAGACAAAGATATTCTCAAGCCTATAATATGCATTTAGTTTGACTTATATTAATATTGCTGTCAACTAAGACACCTACATTTTCCTTACATGAGCTCTGGTAAGCCACATTTGTCCTACCATGTATTTATATTGTTCTCTGCTGCATAAACTACCATTTCTATATTACTCCAAATCCCAAAACAAATCATTTCTAAATTTAATTCTAAAAGGACGCCTACAACTTAAATGCTAATTTTCACTTCTGACTCAGTTGCCTGATGGTCTTGCCAGAGCTTTAATAGTCACTTTAGTTGCATTTGGTGTGAGTCTTCCTCCATACAAGGGATTCTGGGGATGATCACAATGGAAACCTCATGGGGCTGTGGCAATTATTATCTTCACAAAGCCCAAGCATGTTGTGACTACATCTACCTACAAGAATTAGTATGAGATAATCACATCATATCTCAGGGTGCTGAGGTCATCAGCAGCTTTTAAAAGGGACTAAAAATAATAAGCAATATATGCTGCCAGCTAGTCTTATGAAAGAAAAGATGACTTTGTTTTATGGGAAAATATTATTTTAATCCTAAATTTTAAAAATAGAGTAAATATTAAGGGATCAGAATCAAGAGTAGACTCCTTTCCCTTCTCTTCCTTTCTCTTTTCCTTTTTCTTCTTTACATTTTCCTTTCCTTTCTCCTCTTTCTTTGGTCCAATTATGAGAAATTAGTGTAAGTAAAAGAATGTTTCTCAAAAAAGAAATTTAAGGAAAACAAATCTAGATGGTGTTAACACTTAATGATTTAGGGGGAACCATAGAACCAAGATACAGAGTAGAACAAAGGCTAAAGTATCAGGAAAGCAGAGAAAAAAAGGAGGTAAAGCAACCTTATCAACCTTATCAAATGCAGGTTTTTAAACCCACACATTATGCAGGTGGGGGTAAGCAGAACTAACCTGCAACTAGCTTAATATTCCACTATTTTCCAAAAAAAAATCCCAGATTTGATTTTAGTGCCAGTTGGATTCCTATATTTTACAATTCAATTTGCAGTTTAAAAAAGTAAAGAAAAGAACAAATGAAAGAAAGAAAAAGAAAGTAAATTAGTTGAGATTAAGGTTCAAGTTCTCTTCTAGGTTGAGTCCCATTCCCAGAGAATTTCACAGTTGGCTTTAGTTCAATTCTGATTTTAAATGGTAAATTCCTACAAAATGCATTTTTCATGTTGAAAAAAGGTATAAAATGTTATTTTAGCTTGTAGAATTCTAGTCATTTGGGTTATAGTAAAAGTTGTAAAGAACTGTAGATGGGACATAATCAGAAATGGAATTAGGCCATGAAAAGTAAGAACCATGAAGGGAATTATTGAAATATAGCTCTACTGTATTTTATGAGGTTTATAAGATAACTGGATGAGACAAACCCTTGCTGGGAAGAATTATCTAAAAAATTCTTGATTACTTACAAGTTTGATAGGGCTGCAACATCTCCTTCAGGATCAAATACAGATACTACATATTAGAAGAAAAAAAAAGTTAGAGGCTAAATATATGTGTGGAAGAAATAATTATCAAGTAGGTATAAGTCTGAGAGATGATGTTTCAGTTTGTTAAAGGCTGCCGATGCAGGCCTTTATAAAAGGGTTGGCTTTTATAAAAGAAATGTATTAGGGTACAAGCTTATAGTTCTGAAGCATTGAAAATGCCCAGATCAAGGCATCATCAAAGCAGCTGAGGGTGATCAGAAACATGGTGCGTCCTCTATAGGTGCTCTCTCTTGGAGCTCAGCTATGGACAATCAAGCACATATAGGGCATAATGGTAGCCAGCTGGTCCCTTCCTCCCCCCCACGCCTGTCTCTTTCAGCTTCGAGCTGCTTTGTGGGCCTCTTGGGGGCCTCATTGCTTTAGCTCCAGGATGCTCTGCTGATTCCAGCATCTGGTCTCTCTCTCAGCCTCTCAGAGTTTCTCTGTCTTCCTGCTGCTGTCAGCCATCCTGGAGTCCTCTCTCAGGTGACAGGGTAAAATGACAACTTTCTTTCTCTGTGTTCCATTTATATAAGAACCCAGTAAAAGGATTAGGACCCACCCTGGGTTCCGCAGTATAATCAAGGGCCTTAAGTGAAACAATCAAAAGTGATCTAAAGAAAAGGTCCCTTGACTGAATCTAACCAAAAGGTCCCACATGCAGTAGGTTCACACACACAGGAATGGGTTAGCTTAAGAACATAATTTTCTGGGGTCCATGAAAGACTCAAACCAGGACAGATGATAGAGCAAGAATAGTTTAGTAGATATTAGAGTGACATGAAGGGTAAGGAGAATCAAACTCAACTCATCTTTGTGCCAAATCTGGTTTTCAGTGGAAGCCACAACAAATTAAAATCCATAGATTTCAAAGAACTGAAAGGGCAGGTCAGGATCATGTAGCCCTTCCCAACTCAATTATGCAGGAAAGCAAAGGCCCATGTAAATGCTGAGTGGCTCGCCCAACCAGGATGGTGGCTGAGACCAACAAGAAGGCAGATCTGATATCTTACAGGTTTACATCATCTCTCTCATCGCCACTCTAACTTGATTCATTTTCTTATGTACAGAACCTAAGAATGTATTACTCTTTGAGCTTCCAATAAATGTGTTTTCAGGAAAAGGAACCAATCATGTTCTTGGAAAGTATCACAAGCTAATAATCATCATTTTTAAAAGACCTCCGTGAGACTACAATAGAAATATTATACCTTCATCTGAACATCTTGGTAAAAATAATAGGTAGACCAAGATGGAAATTAAAGTAAAATAAATATAGACATAATTTAGAACAGATTTTAAGAACTCAAAGTAGTTTTAGTAGGCATATCATAGAATAAATATAAAATTAGCTAAGGAAGTTGACTGGGCACAATGTGAAATTCAAAAAAAAGTAGGAGCAATTTTTTTTTTTTTTTTTTGAGAAACTTGAAGCTGTTTATCAAGTAAATTACCAGGAAGATATTCTTTCAGGGCCTCTTCCCTCCAAGTGCCTAGGATTATCCTGCTATATTAATTACCCAGGAAACATATGATGTTATTAGCTTAATAAGTTAACTGAACTATGATGCTTTTAGCTTAATGGGTCTGGAAAGATGCTTTGGACATTAGCTTGCCCTCAGGTTGTCCAAGAGGGTGGTGATGGTGGTTGTCAGGTCACAGTTTTGTTCTGAGCACCAGCAGAAATTGTACTTCACCTGAAATTTTATCCATTTTACAAACATGTCTTAAATCTTATCATCTGGCCTTTTGTCTGAGATTTCTCTCCTCACAACTGGCCTTTCAGATTGAATACAAATATAACATAATTGTTTGCAATAAAGTCTTAATAACACCTTTGAAATACCAGAAGCAGAGACTGAATCTTATTTTATTGTATTCTCAGAATCTAGTACACTGCCTGGCACACAGCAGATCTTCAATTCATATTTATTCATTATATTGATGTGGGCAGAGACGCAGGGGAAGGATACTTTTATATGGTTCTGAGAACAGACAGGGTGGAGAAAATTTGCCTACCGCACACCTTTTTCCTTCCATTAAACCCCTTTTCACTGATCAACAGCTGCTACAATGACTCTCCTAAGATGTATCTGCAGCTCAAAGAATTGTGCGTAAACTTAAAAGAATTTCCAACCAAAGAAAAAGATCTGTAGACTGGGTCAGGGCTTTTATTCTAAGAGTCCATTGCATCTTTACAATTGGAATTATTTCCTGGTTTGCATCTATTCCATCCACTTAACCAGCTAAGTACTTGACATTTCCGTTTAGATTCTCACTGATTCCTTAATTCACCATTCCCTAAACATATCCCTCCAAAACAATGTTTTTTTCCCACACTTCTCCTTCTTGCTAAGTGGCTACATCACCAAACCAAAACCTGTGAGAAAGGTGCTTCCCTTTTCTTACCACTTATCTCCAGCCCATCATTCAGTTATATCAAATTCTACTTCCAAAATGGATCTCACATCTGTCTTCTCTTCTCCAGCTCCACTGACATCACCCTCATTCAACCCACCAACATTTCTTATCCACTTACAACAGGGCCCCTTGCAGGTCTCTATTTCTACTCTTGCCCCATAGAGTCAGCTGTCTACACAGCATCCACAGCTATCTTTTAAAAATATAAAGTTGATCATGTTATTTCATTCCCCAGATTAAAACCCTTCAAAGCTTATAATTATGTAGGGTTTTTTTTTTGTTTTTTTTTTTTTTTTTTTTTTTTTTTCAAACACTTTATTGAAGTGTATCATTCATACATGAACATACATAAACAATAAATGATCAGTAAACATTGTGAACTTACAAAACAAACATGCATAACATCATACAGGGCTCCCACACATCACCGCACCACAAATACTTTGCACTGTAGTGAAATATTTGTTAACAAATTGTGAAAGAACATTGTCAAAGTATTACTACTAACTATAGTCCATATCTTACTTCCCTATACTTTTTTTTTTTTAAGGATTTATTTATTTACTTTTATCCATTTTTACCCCTCCCCTCTCTTTTTACTGTTTTTGTGTCCATTCACTGGGCAACTCTCTGTGTCCATTTCCTGCCTTCTCTTCTCATCCTTCTCCTCCTGTCTTCACTGGGATTCGAGCCTCGGAACTTCAATGTGGGAGAGAGACATCCTACCACCTGTGCCAACTTAGTTCTTAGTTTTTTGGCGTGTCTTGTCTTGGCTCTCCCTTGTGTCACTCTCCTGCTACATTATCGTTTTGCTACGTAGCTTGCAGGGCCTGATGGCGCACCCATGCGCAGGGCCTCGGGGGCTCACTGATCACAGGGCCTAGCAGTACACTCGTGTGTGGGGCCTGGTGGCACACCTGCACACGGGGCCTAACAGCGCACCTGCATATGGGGCCTGGTGGCCCACGCGCCTTCTATATTTTCCTTTTTTTCATTTTTACCAGGAGGTCCTGGGGATTGGACCTAGGTCCCTCCATATGGGAGATGGACGCCCAACCATTTGAGCCATATCTGCCCCCTGCTATATCTCTTAAGGTTGACCAAAGATACCTAGAGTTACAGTCATTTCCTATACAGGATGGTCATATAATAAATCAGGCTTAGTTTATCACCAGCATTCTAAAAGCCAGACCTAGAAAGAAAAACTAGATCTGGGGACACATGCATGGTTTCTAATATAGTGAATGTTCAGCCTACCCTGATTATCACAAAATCAGGACAGCGAGAATATTTGCATATAATTATGTTTTAAGATCATTCATGTTCTTGTATATAATTGTAGTTAATGAACTATATTATATCTGTGTAATATTCCATTGTATGATGGTTCCATAATTAAGTCATCTACTCTCTTATCAGTGGGCATTTGTGTTGTTTCCTTGCTGGGGCTCTTGTGAACAAAGCTGTTTAATATGTTATATTCTTATATATGTTTCCTGGTACACCTGTACATACATTTGGTGAGGTGTAGACCAAGGAGTGTAATTGCTGGGTTGTAAGTTATACAAAAAGAACAGAATTCATCAAAACCAGGCAACACTAAACTAAGACTGTAAAATTAGATAGCAAGACTATAAAGAAAATCAAAGAAAAGAATATCATATAAGTCAAGATAGTTATTACTATTATGAGTGAGGAGAGGGCTGTGGTTGCCAAGGGAAATAATGGGGGATTTCTAAAGTGCTGATGATATTCTCTTTTTTGCCCATGATGGTGCTTATTTTATAACAATTTATTAAAATGCATGTTTATATTTTCTTTGTTCATCTGTGTGGTTGTTCTATTCCCTGAAAAAAGTACCTCCCTCCAAAAAAAAAATAGTAGAAATACAAAGGTAAAATAAAAACCTCCCAGGCTTTACATTGCACTTAGAATAAAGCTCAATCCTTCATGGTGTCCGAAAAGTCCCATGTGATTTAGCTCCTGCATACCTCTTCTCCAGTCTCCTCTCAATCACACTTTTGGATTTCATCTCAGTTAAGCAGTCATTGATTTTAGGGATCATCAAATTTTTTCTGTTAAGGGCCAAATGGTAAATATTTTTACTTTGCTGGCCATATGTTCTCTGTGGCAACTATTCAACTCTGCCTTTGTAGCACCAAACCAGCCAGACCATACCTCAGCACATGGGTGTGACTTAGATACAATAAAACTTTATTACACAAAACAGGCAGCAGGCAACATTTGGCCCACAGGCCGTAGTTTGCCAACTCCTGATGAATGTTGATTACTTACTGTTTATTTTCTTTCAAATTAGACTGTAAGCTCCATGGGACCAGCACTGTGTTGGTCAAAACTCTTAGGACATATACATTTAGGCCCTCATTCATGAATGAAACAGTTTACTCTGTCCCTGTCGCCACACAGGACTCCAAATAAATGAACACGCTCAACATCTTACACATGATAGCTAGCCTTGATTGAGCTCTTTCTGTGTACTAGGCATTTAGCTATGCATATTTCATGCATTACCTCATTGAACCCTCATAGTGATGCCCTAAGTTAGATCACATTATTATTCCCATTTTATAGATATGGAAAATAAGTTTCCGCAAGGTTAAGAACCTTGATCAAGATCATACAAGTAAGTATAGAGCTTATATTCAAATCCCTGTACTTAACCTCTACTCTGACATAGAAGTTATTCCATAATTTGGATAGGAGCCACACAACTGTTGAACTGTTGTACATTTAAAATAAGATAATGTATAAAGAGTTTAGCCCAGAATTTGGCCTGCAGTAAGATCTCAGTAAATATAAGTTCATTGATACCTTGCTCCCTCCCCCTTATCTTGGTTAATTCTCTCAAAGTACTCTATATTAGTCCTAATTTACACTTATCCTCAATTTAAAGCCCTAATGGAATGTATAATTAGTCCTAATTTACACTGAGGACTCTGAGGCTCAAAGAGTTTAAGGTATTTGTTCAGGTTCACACAGTTAAGGACACTGGAATTTGAATTTGGGTTTTTGCTCCAACTATCAGATACCATAGAGAAGAAGAGATGGACAGAAATTCAGAAGAAGGAGGGATTACTGAAGGTCTCAAGAAAAAGATTTTAAAGAATAGGTAGAATTTGGACAAGCAGAAGTTGTTTGGGGTGTGGGATTCAAAGGAGGTGTTCAAAGTCAGAACATGTTTTGGTGAAAGTCACAGGACTCCAAAGGAGAACTCAGGCACAGGTGGTGGGGAAGCCAGGGAGGAGGCTGGATGAGGTCCCTGGGGCAGGTGTGGGGAGGGAAGAGAAGTCATTCTGGAAAACTCTGGGCATACTGAGGAAGAGAAATTCTCACAGGATATGGAGAGGAAGTGGTGAGCAGTGGAGGGAGAAAACCACAGGAGTGGGTTCTAGTGGAATTCATGGGAGAAACTTCCTAGAAAGGTTCACTGTCATGAGCAGAGGCAATTTGGTGACCTCAGTGGTTGCCACTTCTGTGATATCATGGATACAGAGATAGAATACAGTGGTTCTAATGTAGGTAAAGAAGGTCAGGCAGTGAGTATAACTTTTTCAAGAAGCTGGGATGGAATGAGTAGAGAGATTGTTCTAAGAAATGGCGGGGAATTAAACATGCTTATTTACTGAGGAGAACAATGGGTTGGCTGTTTTTTGTTTTTAATTTGTTTGTGTGTTTGTCATTTCCCCAAAACAAGTTGTAGTTTTGAGTACGCTTTTTTTTTTTTTTCCCCAAAACCCTAATTTTTTTCAATCCCTGTCCATCAAAAAAAGTCTGACCTACTTCATGGAGGTAGGATACAAGATCCATTCAAATTTGACTACTTCCTGCACCCCTCCCTCTCACACTGTGATCATTACTACAAAAAGAAGAAAGCCAAAGGTGAGCCAAGGGAATATCAACATGGAGCATGGGGTATAAAGAGCAGAGGGGTGGGCAGAAAGCTGGGTTAGAGAAACCCAGGGGGGAGATGTTACAGACAGGAAGAAGTGGTCTGACCAACTGGGCCAGAACTATGATGAGTCTGAGAACTGAGAAGAGGTCCAGAGCATCTTTACCTTGTATGTACACATCTTTTAGGTACAGGTTGAAAAGGTCTTGTCTTGCACAATGATAGGGATTATTGGATATGAGAGAGAGAGGAGGCAAAAAAAACTTGCAAAGGGTACACAATTCTGGTACTCCTTTATACCTGAGGACAGTGACATGTTAGTGTGTTGCACACACAGTCCTTATGTACCTAGGTAGTGAAGAGCTGAGAATAATGTGTGAATTTGTGGTTGAGGCTATATGATATAGCTAATTCTGGATAAGAGAAAAGAATAAGGAAGAAAGAAACCAGTTGGCCAGACTACCACCTTGAACTTAGCTACCTAATTTCTCTGTAAGTAAGAACCAATGTTTTAGTGCCTGATATCACAGGGTTAGTTTGTGGCTTGTAATTAATTCATTGTCTAGTCTAGTCTCCTTTACAAGTGGCATAGATTTTAGATAATGAGAACAAAGCAAGTAACCATTTACTCCTTCATACCTGCTTTCATCTTTAGACTCATATGCTCATTTGCCCAAGTCTGTATAATGTCTAATCTTAGATGAATGGGATGAATTTTCTGGATCAAGGTTAGGACATATCAACAAGAATATGAGAAGATTGTAGCATCTACCCCAATCTTGTCTTTTTCTACCTCTTCACAGGAAAGCCATGGAATTCTTTTTCCTTTCTGGGATGGGTTTATTTATTAACTCAACCAAGATCACAGGGGACATTTTTCATTGCTACACCTGGAAATGTTCCAACACTGAGTCATGCATCCTGACTTTAGAAATGCTATCTAGCTTGGATTAAGGAGCAGTAAACTTAAAAAGCACAACTCACCACAAAGAACAGAATAATGTTTAAGGGTAAAGAATCAAATTGATTTTGTACTCTTAAGAAAGATTAGTTTGAGAAGAGTTATTTCTGTGGGAAAACAGCAATTTGTTGTTGTTATTATTTAAGAGATGTACAAACTTTGCTGTTCAAGCCAGATTCTTTTTGCCTGCTTACAAAGCCGAGATCTTATGTGTACCTAGAACTAGGGAAAAGAAAGAAAGGAAGCAGTAGATGCCCCTTCCACAAGAGGTACCTGAGTCCCTTAAAATAGGTAACACATTTCTTTGGCCTAGTTAAGATCACGTATTTCACCTATTGCTCATCTAACTCCTTTTTCAACTTACCTCATAGTTCACACACATTTTAAGACAGAAAGCAAGAAAATATATTCCAGTACTATTTTATGTTTTGGAAGAACAACCATTGCTATCAGGAGATGCTTCTTAAAGGGGATATTTAGATCTCTTGGAAAACAAAGGGTGAAAGAAAAGTACTCATCATCTGCTTCTTCCTAAGTGAGGGGACAGGTAGAGGGTGAGGGAGGGAGGAGAGCAGGAGCTCCCTCCATTCTTTACCTTGGGAATGGGCCTGTCAGCTTCTCTCTGAACCACCCAACCATGCCAGAAGATACCAGAACTGGGTGCTGGGCCCAATACCTTCCTGGAAATCCAGCCTGGCTGCACACATTGACCCCTGGGTTAAATGGCACAGTTCCATCCTTCACATATCTCCCTTGTATTAATCTCAGAATTTCACAGGACACTTTGCTTAACACAAGCTCTTGCTCCAAACTGCAGAGGGAAGGAGCAAAACTTGCAGAACTACAATCTGTGCAACTTTCCTATGATCTACTGTGTAACACTAGGATAGAATTTAACTTTTAAACTTAAAGGTACCTCATTTACTTGTGAGTGCATCAGGGTCCTAATACTGCCATATTCCTCTTCCTACTCCCAATTCCCTACCTTTTTGAAAATGAAAATATCAGGGGGTCGAGGGAAAAGTCATGTGGGCATATCTAGTCTTTTGGATTCTCCGTGCTAAAAATTTGAGAAATTTTGGGTGAAATGTAAATATTTGTATTGGTTCTTGAATTGAGGGGAAAATATTTCCTCTTCAAGGTCATTTGTAATTTTGATATCCCTTATTTGAAACTTCAGAAAATAAAACATGCTGAGTCCCACTTCTCTAAGGGGTTAATTATACCACGTGGAGTTGCTGTGAAGATTAAAAGGAATAAGATACAAAGCAATTAGAATAGGAATTGGTATTTAGTCGGTGGTCAATAAATGGGAATCCCTCTTTGGGGGATAATGTGTCATATGTATATGACTGTATCTGTCTACCCTGATTCCTGCTATAGAATTAGAATAAGAGCAGGAGAGGAAGAAGGAGAGCTTTGAGGGTTTGAGTCTTCAGTTAAAACGGGGGGGAGGGGTCAACAAAGCAATTGCATTTCCACCGCTCGATGTATATATGTTTTTTGTCACTTGAATGGTAGTTATTCTATAATCCAATTTCAAAGGCCCTAAATTTAGGGCCCAACTAGCCCATCTCCTACAAATCCAATGCCTATCAGTTGAGTAAATCTGGCTGCTTGCCTGGGAGCACTCCCTATTCTTTCCCACTAATGCTCCATGCTCTGGCTGAAATGGCAACTTCCCATTTCCACTTCTCTCTCCCTGTCTTAACTCTCACATCCTCCATTCAACAAAACCTACTCAATCAAATGCCCTCTTCCTTTGAGCTCTTGTAATATTTTGTCTGTCATTTATCTCACACATCTGCTGTCATCGTGGAGTTGTGGTTAAGAGTTTGGGTTCCTCAAACTGACTGCATGGGCTCTAATAAACACTCCACCACCACTAACTAGCAGTGGGAGTTGGGGAAAATGACTCAACCTCCTGAACCTGTTTCTTTGTCTATAAAAGAGTGAGCACAGTGCCTGCTTCATAGAGTTGAGGATGAAACTGGAGATACACATATGAAATGCCCAGTTAATAAACTGTAGCCAGCAGGAGTAGCAGTAGCAGTATGTATATTATTATTTGTGTTCTGGCCTTAATTTCTTTAGAGAAGAGTAAGTGCCTCAAAGTCAATACTTGCCTTTACTCATAACATAGGTCCTAGCCCACTGCTCTGCTGTCTCCACTATTCAGAGTATGGTCTGCAGACTAGAAACATCACACTCACCAGGAAGCTTGGTATAAGAGCAGAATCTTAGGTCCAGACCCAGACCTACCAAATTAGCGTCTGCGCTTAAAAAAAAAGTCCCCACGTGATTCATATATATGCTAAAATTTGAGAAGCACTGCACTAGTTAAATTGAATTCTGCTGCTGAAGCTATTTTAGTTATTCCAGTATTTCCCACCTTGAAAACAGATATTTAATTTTGTAGCATCATTACTGTTATGAGATTTATTTATAGGATCCTTTAGACCTTGGTTCTCAAAGTATGGACCCTGGATTGGCAGACCATCCTCACCTGGGAATTGTGAGAAATGCACATTTCCAGATTCCATTCTAGCCCTCTACAATCAGAAACTCTGGGGATGAAGATCCTTGCAATCTGTGTTTTAACCACCTTTCCGGTGATTTTGAGGCAAGCTGCAGTTTGAGGACCACTGCTTTAGACCTCTAGGCATATGCTGCAAAGCTACCAGGAATACCACATTAATAATGCACTGCTGCTGCTTCTTGCCTTGTTATTTCATTTCTTCTATAAGATCAAATACTGGAAAGCATTGAGTTTCCTCTCCATGTTTGCCAGATATCCACTGGTGCACATAGCCATCTTACACCTAGCTGGCAAACTATAGATGTGACACTGATTATGGTGGATGAAACACACAGTTTATATGATTAATCTTTAGCACCTCTATTTCATTTTGTTTTATTCTGTTAATATTATTCATTTTTTGAATAGGTGATAGATGCACATGGTACAAAATTCCCAAGGTACAAGAGTTTACGGTGAAAAGTAAGTCTCCCTCCTTCTCCAGTAATATTAGATCTTTTCTCCAAAGTGGTAGACCTTTCATTCATTCCACACATTTATTGAGCACTTACAATATGCCAGGCACTATTCTGTTTGTTCAGGCAGTGAATAAGACATACAAAAACCCACATCCACATGGAGCTTATGTGTTGCTTACCAATTTCTTATAGTATTTGTTCAATAGCATTCTAACTTTCCTATAGCCAGTATACTGCAGTAGTTAAAAATAGAACCCTGTAGTCAAATCAACTGATTTTTGAATCTGATCTTCCCCATATTTTAAGTCATATTAGGTTATTTATTTTCCCACTGTGAACTGGGTTTTCTTAATCTTGAAACGGTGAAAACAATCCTACCTTATAAAGTTATTGTGAAAATTAAATGAGATAATACATATAAAGCACCAAAACACAGTGCCTAGAACATAGTAAATGCTCAATAAATATCAGTGTCAATTGTAATGATGGGATCTCATTCTACTATTCAATAACGTAGACTAGAAATGTTTCAAGTTACTTCTGTTCCCAATAGTCTTTCATTTCCTTTCTTTGCCATATGATGATCAGAAAGGTCACTTTTTTTCAGAGCAAACAACAGTAAATTTCTTAAAACTTCTACATTCTAATCATCAGGTTGTAGTCTGTATGACTATCTGCTGAGTGCTTTTGAGAAACCAATTCTCAGTCACTAGACTATAGACTATATTCCTTTTTATTCTTTCTGATTTAGTTTTTCTTTTAATCCCATGTAATTTGCAGTTATTGACTATTAAATTGGAGGTGATTTTGATACTATTAATTTCATCTTTATAATGTTAAAAAATGCATGCATAATTTGGGGGAGATTCTGCATTTCACAGCAGAGGATTTAAACACTTGTGAGCAGTTTCTGACAACAAAATTTGGTATAGTTGTCTTCAGGAACTTGCTCTAGGATTTGAGTCTCCAGCAAGATGGGAAAACAACTCTTAATCCCTGGAAAAGCAACAAATATATTCCTTGGTGAGGCTCTTAAGGTGTGAAAAAGATTAGAAGAAAATTACACACACACACACAAAAAAAAAAAAGGAGAAGAAAAGAAAGAAAAGAAAAAAAGAAGTCCTGGGGCATGAAAACACTTTTATACTTTGAAAGATTAAGCCAAGGGCAATTCTCTTTTTTCAGCATGAAATGGATCATTAGTGGACATAATGAAAGATAGCAGGGAACTTCGGTTAGATATATCCCACTGGAACCACTGACTGAAAATCTAGAAAGGAATGAGGGTATACCTGTTCAACTGACAACAAGTCCTAATAATTATTTAATATGTTCTCTTTTTTTTCTTTGTTCTTGATTGTATTTTGTATCGTTTTCATGGAAGACAAAGTTTACAGATCTTGGAATGTTTGATTATGGTACAGGAAATCTCTTCCCTTAAACTAGTCATGATATAGGAGGGACCAGGAAGTGTGGATAGCTGAGAAATTGATGTTACTGCCATGAAGAGCTTTTGTTATTGGTTAATGGTGGTAAGAATGAGGTAAATTTTTGAAATTTTTGGGTTGTTTAAAGAATATTTTCCAGGCGCTGGTACTTTATTGGCAGAAATGGATTAGCAATAAGAACATCAGTGCCATAAATTGTAAAGTCAATACTGTATAGGTGAGGTCACCTATTATAGGCAAAGTCATTTGCCACTGGACTTTGTCTATACTAATCACTTAATGTGCTATTCAGCTAACTCTAATTTATGAAGGATGTATTAGACAGCCAGTTTGTGACCCCCTCGGCTTACTTTTGGACCTTGTCATTTCTTATTACTCTCTGTTTTGGTTATCTATTACACTATAACAATACAATTCTAAACTCAGTGATGTAATTTATCATTTCCCATGATTCTGGTGGTGAACTGAGCTCAACTCAGCTCTTGGGGTCTTTCCGGGGATTTCAGTCAGATGGCAGTTGAAGTTGTACTCATATCTGAAGGTTCAACATTGCTGGATGTCCAGGCCATCCAAGATGTCTTCTTCATTCAAATGCCTGCCACCTCAGCTAGGATGATGGCTGGAAGAGCTGAGGGCTGACTGGGTGTCTCTCTCTCTCTCTCTCCTTTCAGCCTTTCTATGTGGCATCTTTATTTATTTTTTTAAAGATACTTAAATTACATAAATGATACATAAAAAATGTAATGGATTCCCATATACCCTACTCCCTAACCCTCCCACACTTTCCCACATTACCAACATCCTTCATTAGTGTGGTACATTTGTTACAATTGATGAACACATATTAGAGCATTGCCACTAAGCATGAATTATAGTTTACATTATAGTTTAAAGTCTTTCCCACACAATTTGGTAAGTTATGACAAATATATAATGGCCTATATCTGTAATTGCATTGTCATTCAGGACAATTCCTCCATGTGGCTTCTTTATAACATGGTGGTTTCACGGTAGTCAGATTTCTTACATTGGAATTTGCTTCCCCCAGAGCAAGTGTTCCAAGAGATAGAGGCAGAAATTGAAAGGCTTCATTGGATTCAACCTCAAAAGTCATGCAAAATCACCCACTGCATTCTGTTGTTCAAAAAGTGAGCCAGCCCAGATTCAAAGGCAGACACTATTCAAGGGCATGAATATTAGGAGATATGGTTCATTAGGGAGTGTGATGTTAGAGAAATTGTCCTCATAAGAGTCCCCCCACTTCTAACACCAGTTTCAAGTTTTGGAGTCCCCAAGACCACCCTCTGGTTTGATAATTAGCTAGAAAGACTCATAGAACTCACTGATAACTTTTATACTCACATTTACAGTTTATTACAAGTAAGTATACAGATTAAAATCAGCCAAGGGAAAAGGCACATAGGACGGAGTTCAGGGAAGTGCAGGGCTTCCGGCTGTTCTCTCCCAGTGGAGTCATGGGCAGTGCTCCCCTCCTGATGTGTGACAGTACACCTGGAGTATGACCAACCAGGGATGCCCACCTGAGCCTTGGTGTGCAGAGTTGTTATTGGGGTTCCCTCATGTAGACATAGTTGACTGCCCATGTGACAGGTGACTGACCTCAGTTTTCCAGTCCCTCCAGAGGGACAGTAAATAACTGCATGATTCATCGTGCCCACCATAAATCACAAGGTGCCCAGGTGAGCAAAGACTTTCTTCCTAAAGATCACCTACCAGGAGCTGAGGACAAAGGCCAGACCGCTCTTTGGGTAAGTTTAATTCTTTACTACACAGGGTTCACCTTTGAGGATTAGCTACCCCACCCTCTTTGCCAGAAAATAGTCAAATTTATCTGTAATACAACTGTGACTGTTAAGCCACTGCCCTAAACGCTTCTAGGAAACATAAAGCCACACAAGTACATTTTAATAAGTGAAAAGATGTGGCTTTTGGATATATATCCATATCTATATCTGATATTGTATGAGTGTTGTCCATTAAGAGTTAACTTGGTTGGCTTATAACTGTTGGTCAAAAGCTACAACTAATCAAAATATTTTTGGAATTGCCTTTAGAGGCAGTTAACAAGTCACTCAATACAGTTCATCTCATTCCTGTCATTGGAACAGTAGTATGTTGTTCTAGTCAATAGTTATAGGATGTTTTGTTGTTGTTCATTCATTCACTCAATCAACAAATATTTGTTGAGTACCTATGATGAGCTAGGTCCTTTGTTAGGCAATGGAGGACTGGGACAATATACTGCTATGGTTGGATTTTATCTTTACTAGTTAAAATAGTAGCAATTTAAATAGCTATATGAGTTCATGTATTCAGATATTTGTGCACTAGAGAGAACTGTGTTATAGGATAATAGTGAAAGTGCTGACTAAAGAGAGCTGTGTTGTAGGATAATAGTAACCAGTTAGTGCTGATTAAGCACTCACTTTCTGTATTATCTCATTTAATCCTCCCAAGAGGTCTTAAGGTAGAGGCAGAGTTAGTACTCCTCTTTTGTAGAGGCTGAAATGACTCAGAGCAGTTAAATGGCATGCCAAAGGTCACCCAGTGAGGACATGGGAGAGCCTGGGTTTGAACCCAGAATATCTAATATATAGCACAGCATTCAAATAATACCATTGCCTTTATTTCTAAATTCTTTGCCTTTGCAGTAATGCTTTTACCATTCTAAAATGGTAAAAGCATAATTACTTATGTAATAAGGCTATTTTATTTTTATTAATCTTTGCCCAAATATATCGACAACCTCCTCCCATCTCCATGCCTGACCTGGCTTCTTTTGGTTTCATAGTGATCACTTATGAATGAAGAAGGATTGAGAAGGAAGAACAGAAACTTACTTTTACTGAAAGTTTGCTGTATGCCAGTCATCAAGCTTAATATTTGAAAACAGCACTCTTTGTCATGTAGATTTTAAAACAACAAAAAATGACAAAGCAAACGTCTTTAATAAAAGCCATGGTTAATTCTAAAAACATTTATGGGGTACTTCCAATATGTCAGGCCCAGCACAAATTTGGTTCCTAACCAACAGGATCTCACCATCCACTGGGAGACTCCGCAGATGATAAGAGAAGGCCAGTGAGGGGCACCTAACTTAACAGGTGACTGCAGCATGGGAGGAGTTCTAGAAAGAGTTAAAGATTGGAGAAATTACTTAGATGAAGAAGGGGAAAAGGTTCCATCAAGAGAATACAGCCTATGAAAAGGTTCAAAGTCTAGATCTTAAAGAATTCTAGGGACTAAAATAATTCTATATAACAGGAGGGCAGGGTGGGTGTGGAGGAGTGGCAAGAGTTGAGGTGGCTAATAGTCAAGGGAAGGAACATTCCAATGCACACCTTGCTAGGAAGTTTGACTGAAGGATGGTCATTGAACAATGCTTTGCTGAGTTGGTTGGGATTTCAAATACAGAAGTATGAAAAACAGATTAACATTCAGTTTCTTCTCTTTAACCATAACTTCTCTTTCTATTCTTTAGAGTTAGAAGTTATTCTTTTACCTGAAGATATTTATTCAATATGAACCAGGCATGATAATGGCTCCTTTCTATTTCTTGTAGCCAGGCTATTTTGGTTGATTGTAGCCATGCTGTTTGGATTAAAGCACCAGGTGCCATATCAGTTTAACATTATCTGCCATTTGTTAATTCCTTTACTTATGCATTTATCCAGGAAAAGGAAATTTCTTCTCCACTTCATCAGGTCTTCAGATTCAAATTCTGTATATTTAACATTTCAAGGGAGAGTTGCACCATTATGAAGTGCTGCAAACTCCTTACTTTGAAACAAGACAGTTTCAAAACCCTTTACTTTCTAGCCTAATCTGCCATGTATTCTTTACTTTCTAGCCTAATCTGCCATGTATTCTTTACTTTCTAGCCTAATCTGCCATGTATTCTGAGAAAAGCAATTGAGTGTACTCCAGTGTACTCAGATGGAGGATGCAGGAATCCTGCTAGTTTTCTCCTCCACTGCCAACATAAATAGGGTGCAGCCAGGGGTGAAGGAGGCCCAGGAGGCTGGGAGAGGAAACAGTGTAACAGTGAAGTGATAGAAGCACCTCCTCGTGCTGTCTTGTCTGTGTGGCAACACAGACCCCATTCTCCCTCTGCTTGGCTGTCTCTCCAGGGAGCTCTCAAGGAGGGAGAACTAGCTGCTTCCACAAGTGGACTCGAGAGTTGAAATGACTTGTGCCAAAAGTTAAGCAGAACACCCAGTTGCTTTTTCCAGCTTGTCTTGATTTCTGCTCCTTTCTTCAGACTCTTGATAAAAAGCAAGGGATTTCAGTGTATTCCAAAGCAGTTCTTTGAGAGCTATGGCAGTCTCTGCTGGTGCTCCAGGGTTTCACAGCCTCAACTCAAGGGCGGGCAGGCCCTCCCTCTTTTTTTTTTTTTTTTTTCCTCCTTCCACCTGACAGGGACCATAAATAACTGAGGCTCCTGGTGTTCCCAGCTGAGAACAAAGTTGAAAGTTTGCCTGGAGCTCCCTGCCATTCCCGGTCTGGGCCCTTTCTTTGTTTTCTTCCAACGTTTTTCCTCTACCTGGGTTGGCTGTTTCTTCATTCATATTCAAGAAGAGTCATCTCCTAATTAAATACAGCACCTCAGTCCCAGGATTTAAGGCAGCCTCGGCTACCCAGTTAGGCACAGAGCCTCGGTATCAGATTACGGAAAGTCTACACCGGAGCGGTCCTCATATTTACATACAAATAACTCAAGGGCTTGCATTTATGTCACCATTCAGTCCTGCTAGAGGCTTGCCAGAGGACTTTTTAATCCAATCAGAAGGAGTTTTAAAAGGAAGTCTGCGGAGTGATCAAAAAGGATCTTAATCTCAATTAAGTGTTGCTAGGTTTTGTTTTTTTTTTTTTTTAATGGTTTGAAATTTTGGAAATCTTCAAACTCTGATGAGTGGGAAAGGATGTGTAATTCCTCAGTTGCCTACGAGGAGATCAAGATGCTGAGGAGGATTCGGCGGTGGTATTGAGGACGGTGGCTACAACCCAGGGATTGGTTTGCTGGGCTGGTTTGGAGATAGATTCTAAATCACTGCTTAAGGAATTCCTGAAAATACCAGGAAAACATTTGCTCTCCCCAGCCTGGTGGAAATGGCTTTACCACACAGTAAGCTCTTTCTTTTAAGTTGTACTTGGTATGTGCTCTTTTTGTTTCAGATGTAGTAAATATGCAAACAGCCCAGCTGTAAATAGTTACTAAAAATACTCTCTTGGTACTGGCTGGAAGTAGAAAGTTGATCTGTTTAGTTTTTACATTTGCAAAAACAGTAGTTGGCCGTGTATTTTTAGCCTTGATTGGTAGTTTAGAAGCTGAGCTCTTGTGGTTTCCGGAATTTAAATGAATGGAAATTATAAATGGTTCTGAAAGGTAAAATTGGAGAATAAAAGCTGGAGTT
Source organism: Tolypeutes matacus (assembly GCA_026826555.1). NCBI lineage: Eukaryota > Metazoa > Chordata > Mammalia > Cingulata > Chlamyphoridae > Tolypeutes > Tolypeutes matacus. The sequence continues at coordinate 2,562,417 of JAKSZT010026914.1, read as the reverse complement.
GATAAATCACTTACCTTTGAGAAAACACAACATACATATTTTGAAATTTCTCTCGGCCAGCCAAGCTTTGTGTCCTGAAAGACGGGGAGAGTCATAAAAGAGAGAGAAAATTTGCCTTAGGAACTTCTCCACAGCTGGTGCTACATTTTGAGAAGGATGGGAAACATCCCCGAAGGCAAAAGACAATTGAAAAACCTGCCCTGTCACTCTTGGAATGTGGCTTTTCCCCATGAGGTCATGTTATACATATGTAGCTAGTAAAAGTATTTTATTTAAGTAACTCTTTATACTGCTAGTTAAAGAGCAATTTATTTAGTTCTCTTTTAAACTGCTGAAGTTTCTATTTTCTCTCTATGGAAGGTAAGAGTTGCTTTTCAAGTGATTTAAAGCACTTGGACAGCTATGCTGAGTTCTTCATTTGACAGGTTTAGATACAGTTCAAAACCGAGGTGTTCCAAGATTCCCAAATTGAGCAGTTTTAGTTCAGATAAGTTACTTGCCACCTCAAACTGAGATCCTGTTTGTGCAAAAAGCCTGTTCCCCTCCCACATGTAATTTCAAAGACAGTAATAGCTGTTTTGTATATATATATATAATCCACTTTTTAGTCAGCTGGGGCTTGAGAGGAAGGAAGGAACATGTTTTACAATTGATCATTAGCACCAGGAGCTGTTTAAGCTACTTAAATTCATGGTTGAACTTATGCATTAACTTCTATCTAAGCTTTTTTCCTTCTCAACATCATTATGAAAATTCTCCGGGGACAAGGGGAAGATGAATGTGAGATAATGGGTGATTTGCTGATGGCCAAAGGAGCGGTTTTCTCCACAAATGACACATACTCCTAAGGGAAGCTTCTGACTTTGGCTTGCTTTGTACATCTGCAGGTGAAGATGCAATGACAGGGGACACTGACAAATATCTTGGGCCACAAGACCTTAAGGAACTGGGTGATGATTCTCTGCCTGCAGAGGGCTACATGGGCTTTAGTCTGGGAGCCCGTTCTGCCAGGTACTTTATTTTATAATCCCTATTTCTCACAGTTAATTTTAAACAACCATGACTTGTCATAAACCAAAATCATTTTCATTTTTTACATTTTCCCAAATTGTGCTCTTTGAATGGAGGTGTGAATTTGGTGAAATATTCTCTGCTCAAATATACACTCTCTGCTGTTTTTCTTCATGGTTTTCAGTCCTTAATTTTATGTGATTGAACGTATTAGTTGTTTGTTCTTCCTCCCACCCTCTACCCCCACCATGGAGTCATGCTTCAAGCAGAGTAGCAATAGAGCTCACTGACAAAACTGGGAGAACCACTCTAGGGCACCTGTTTCAAAATTAACTTTTGCTCTATATTGAAAGAAAATCCTATTTCCCAATAAGTGAGAAATACATGTATATCAGTGACCACTGTCCTCTCTTCATTACTGAAAGAATATTCCATGACTGTGACTTAAAAGAGAGCTTTGTTGCAACAAATTATACTGTTTCTTAGAATCATCTATCAAGCATTCCAGTAGCTCTTCTAAAACTATTCTTAATTTGTTTACAAGAGATACATTTGGAGTATAACCGGGACTTAGGAAAGGTCACAGGCAGAAATGCTGGCAATTCAGTCCTTAAAACTGAAGCAGAAAACTTGTGTGTGTGGAAAACTTTGGCTCAAACTTACCTTGTGCTGGTTGAAAGAAATAGGACCTTATCCAGAATTTGGAGACTCCTTTTCCCTGCTGTGGATTAACAGCATGTTTGCTGACAGTCAAGTTATTTTAAAGCTAATAATTAAACCTTCTGAGTCAGAGCCCTGGGGACATTTTCCTATAGTTTCAGGATCTGTTGTAAAAAGTTTCATTGTCTAATAGAAAATGGCACTTCCCACAAAGTAAACTTGGGTGTTTACTCTTGGGGTCGTCGGGGATGGCCAGTTTAGATATTGAATTGGTTTCTTTGAGTTAGTCTTCTTTTTTTTAAAAATAGAATTTTGAACCTCATTTAACTTAATAGAAACGTTGCTTTATAAATATATTTCTAAAAGGTCTTAAAAATCTTATTGTAGAAGGTATCATTAATAAGGGGATAAGTAAATTTTTAAGTATGCAATATTTCAGGTAATCACAGATAGCAATAAGCTACAATTAGAAATCTGCAAAATCTTAGTCTCAAAGGAAAATTCTGCTTTAAGATTTAACACTTTCATAATCCATAAATAGCTGCCATCTCTCCTCTGATAATATACATTTTGTGAATCGAATGTGTGTGTATAGAAAATAATAGCAGCTGGCATCCAGTGAAATATGAGACTAGAATATTGTCTTTTATTGTTGATCTTTTTCTTAAGAGAATTCTAAGGCTTTCACACTTCTAATTTTGATTGCACCATTATTTGTTGCTATTATATGTAACTCATTTTTTTACATTGGCAATCATGTTATGCTCAGAGGCAAAAATAGAAAAAAATCTATAAAGTTGATATTTTTTAAAGCACACTGTTAGAGTATTACAAAGTAAAATATTCTGAGTGTAACATTTAAAAGGAATACATTAAATGTGTACCCATTCAACCATAACATTTTTCCCTTTTCCTTGTCTGATTTTTTTGCTTTCTATTTTTCCTGTTTCTTTTTTTCTAAAAATATTTAAAAATAGTCCCAAGATCAGGTAAGAAGACATGGCACTTCTACAGTGCTTCTCTGCCCCTCCCTGGCTCATTTTCTCATTTTTATTTTATTCACCATTGTGATGTGTGTGATTTATTGTGGCGTGCTGCAATGTGCTTTTTTTTTTTTTTTTTTTTTCCCTGCTTAGCTTTAGAAAATCAGTTTTGTGATTCTGAGAAAATTCGCAAGTAACTAAACCTATAATGAAAAATGTTCCTATGCAAAATTGACTGCATACTTGAGGAATTTCCCTTAACAAATTTTGTATAATGCATGAAGTAATTGAAGAAATTTCACTAAATTTAAACAAAAAGTCTTGATCTGAAGGGCTGTTTGTTTGCTGTTTGCTGTTTTTATTTGAGTTGTGCTAGATATATTTGTATATAATTTTAGACTTCTGTGGCTTGTGTTTTTCTAAAATTTCCTGTATTTAATACTTAAGATATACTGATGGCTACAAATAATATAGGTGACCTTAGTTAAAAACATTTTAATACTTTCTAGACCCCAGTGCAAACAATCTCTAATTTTAGTAGCTGAAAGTACTTCAAAGTATTAAGGATTCAGAGTGAAGTTTCTTGGATACAATGGGCTTCATCTGTCTAAAGTAAGTTGGTCTGGACTGATCAAGAGTAGGAACTTTAGCCATTATGTAAAATGAAGAAATCCTTAAGCCTTTCCATTGACAGCTTCTAATGGTGGGCTCTGTCCTGAATTTGGCACACATATGTAAGATAAAAGATGTAAAAACTGAAATGAATATTAAAAATTGAAGTTTGTCCACCTATACCGTAAAACTGTCTCATGTACAACCAGCATAAACATCATGTTGTGGGAACAATAATTTAAAGAAATGAATGTCCTGCGCGGAGAGTGGAGCTATACAGTGCCTCTCAAATCAAGTCACTGGAATAAAATGGGCCTTGCTATGAGTGGTCAGAAGCTGGACTGTCTAATAATGTAGCCAGCCACATTTAAATTTTAATTAATTAAATTTAAAATTAGGGTCCTCAGTCACATAGCCATATTTCAAGTGTTCAAAAGACACATGTGGCCAGTGAGTACTCTATTGTGCCCAATGACATGGAACATTTCTATCATGGAAAATTCATTTGGAGAGCACTGTGTTAGAGACTAGATAGAGAATTCCTGCTTTCAGAAAGCTTGTATAATAATTGGGAGAAGGTAAGGAGCTGGAAACAGAAGTAACAGGAAAAATATGTTTGCAACTGAAACGGGGGGAAAAAAAGGCAGATTACAAGCCATATGATTGGGGCACAGAGGCTCAAGTATGAAAGTGAACAGTCACATGGCTTACCAGGGAAGCCCCTCCATGCAGGGATAATGTTCACTTTTTGTGCTTCTGTATCCCCAGTTTCTAATATTGTGCCTGGCTCGTGATAGTCACTCAGGATACATTTGTGGAATCCATTAAGTAATGACTCTAGAGAGTGATTCTTCTGGGATCAGAGCTCCCTCTGAGATTCTGTTGAAAGCTAAGACTCTAACCCAGAAGAACGCACCTACCCATCTGTGCCAATACTTAAAATAATGGCTATAATTTGAGGGTCCTGTGTATCTTGATATGAGAGTACCCATCTTGGTGAAATCTTGAGTACAGTATGCAGTGGGGAAAAGAAATCATTTTGCATAAAGCAGGGACCTAGTCTCTATTTCCTTCTTCTGTGCTCTTGTCCCTGTCAAGCACACACAAGGCAAGGCTAATCCAAGTTCTGACTGATTCAACCAGTAAAGATAAAACAAGGCACTTTTTGACTCAGTTTATTACTTAGACAGTGAAAGGAAGATTAGCCAGAGGAGCCAGGTCCCCATGAGCTTTGTCCCACACACCAAAATGGGCGACACCAAAACAATTGGGGCCAGGTAACTGCACTGCTCATTGTGGGAAGCCCCTTTGCTGAGGAGCCATTTCTAGACTATAGCTAAGTGGTTTTGTATTCTGTAGCACTGTTCCAAGAAGGGCAGGGCAGGAAGCTTCATACCTCAACCAAAACAAGAGGCAAGGAGAAACTGTCTGGTAAAAACTGTCTCATGATGGTTCCCAGGGAGACAAGTGGGAGATAATGGCCTCGCAGCAGCTCTTCAGGAGCCTCTCGTCCTCTGTGTTCCCGGGGGATCACAGGTGTTCAGCCAAGCCTCAGATCAGCTGTGACTCAAGCCTGTGCCTGTGTGGCCTATGTGGCTACACGCAGGGCCACTAGGATGCCACGGCAGCACTGGTCCCCTACAGTCCCTTACTCTCCTGGGTTTAGTTTAGGTCAGTGTGGTGAGTGGCACTAAAGGGCATCAGGAGCTCTGCACTCTGGGAAGTTCAGGGAGCATATGGAGGATTTGAGAAAGGATAGAAAGGAGAACAGTGGGAGGGAGGGAGGAAGAAAAGAGCAGAGCAAATGCACTGCTCCTGTAGGAAAGCCAAAGCAATTCTGATTTTTTCTTGAGACCAAGAAGGTGAAGAGGAGGATCATGCAAGGCGTATTTATGACACCACTTCCTTCTTGATGTTTTCCACAAATAGCCACTATAAACCAGAGCTCTCACATGTGTTCAGGCCATATCTAGTTCCCAAGGACTTATAAACAGACACCGTTCACAGCAGACATAATTCCACTCAATAGTGCAAAGCAGACAGATATGGCCCCTGAAAGAGAGAGGAGATTCTGCCATAAGGTCTTTTTTTTTTTTTTTTTACCAGGAGGTCCCAGGGATCAAACCTGGGTCCCTCCATATGGGAGACCGACACCCAACCATTTGAGCCACATCCGTCCCCAGCCATAAGGTCTTAACCTAGGAAAATCTCTACCATGTTATCTAGTCATCTGGTTCTTCTCAACTGTCATGTTGGTTCAGTTGTCATATGAAGCATCCAAAGTTTTTCGTGCATTTCATCTTGCACAGATTAGACACCAATTGGCCTGATTTTAAACCAAAACTTGATCATGAGGTTGCCCGAGCTCAAGAATTTTTTTTCAAATATAAGGGATTTTATTTTTGATGATGTCTTTTCAAGAACTTTTGTTGGTATTTGTAGTCATCCTTGCCTGTTCTTAAAGTTGCATGCATTAATTTTCTTTTATTCATCTCATCATCATCTACCACTGTTGAATGGTTAACTGTAAATACAACAGCCTCCGCTCCTTCAGTTCGGATAGGTCTTACACCTTGAACAGAAGCTCCTATGCACGGGACAGCATGATGATTGAAGAACTCCTCGTGCCATCCAAAGAACAGGTATGCTTTCTTTTTAAAAATATTCTTTGATAAACTTTCATTTGTGTGATTGAATCAAGATCCATGTCCTGTAACAAAAGCCATATTTCTGCATGTTTGATTTTGCACTTGTGTAAATCTTCTGGCACTAGCCATAGTTAAGGAGTAAATCAATTGTTTCATAAACAGAAATATCCCTCTCTCCTGCAGGTGGGTACCTAAAACCCAACAGAGAGCAACTCACACAGTCTTGGAAAAGACAGATATTTTTCTCATCTCTAGGTCAAATCTATTATAAACTTTTAAGAAGAGCTAATCAATAGTAGCTAAAGGTGCTGACATTATCCATGAATGTTTTATTTTGCTAAACAGATTATGTATCCATGCTGGAATTATTTCTTATCCCTTAGTTTCAAAGCTGCCTTTGATGGGCAATCCCAAGATAAGCAATATTTTGCTTTCTACCCAAACCTCTGCTAGGTTCATTTGTCTGACTTCTTCCATCCCAAAATTGTGGTTGAACTGGGTTCATATAAGAAGTCCTGCCAACATAGTCTTGCAGCATATGGGCTCAGGATGGTTAATTGTCCTACATACGTGAAGTACCTGGCTTCAAATGTGCACAGTAGTGATTTAATGATGGATGAAACTGTCCAAACCATAACACTAATATTGAAGGTGACTTATAATATTTGAACAATGTAAATGATTTATGAAACCATTCTGGACTTATTCATTTATAGCACATTGAAGGTAAATTTGAGAAGACAAATAAGTGATAGTAACTTATAGCAAAGTTAGAGGTTAAATAGTGGGTTAATCAGACCTTTGAGACTCCCACGTCTATATGACTTCCAGACATATAGATGTGCATTGTACTTCATAAGGGTCTAGAAAAAATATTTTATTACTTTACATTCCTAGGACTTTCGTAGCAAGCAGGCCTTCCAGGGATGAATACAGGGGCTCTTCAGTGATGTGGCAGACAAAATCCCTTTGTAAAATGATTTTAGGTGTGGTAGCATGTCATGGGTTTAGGTGGATGTTAGCACCAAAGAAAGCACTTGACTCAAAAAACAAAGCTAAGCTTTTGGGTGTGAGGTGTCACCTGGGTATCGGTTGAGATTTTTTGTAGAACCCTCTGCTTGGTTGGCTGTAGTCATTATCCTAGCCTCGTAACCCTGCTCTCTTGATGTTCCCATTGAAATGAGATGTTAGTAGATGTATTGTTACATTTATAAGTATGGAAATGCCTCTTCCCTGTGCCCTAAGGTAACCGCACAAAATGTACACAACTGAAGGAGAAAGGAGACTCCTTGGTATCAGTGATCTTTGCTGTTGTAGAAAATGTGCCCAGTTTCATAATGAAATGGCAGATCGCTGGTTGAACCTAACAAGAGTTTATATTTCTGACTCTATACTTGCTCTGGGGCAAGGGCCTGAAATTGGGACCATAATCACCACATGACCCCACCATACCCACCTCCTTGCCACTGTCACCACCATCGCCACCATCACCATTCCCCCCACCGTCACCATCATCTCCAGGACCTATCACCCCCATCCCCACCATGACTATCACCTCAACACCAGCACTGTCAGCATGACCCTGACAGCCCCACCATCAACTGCCCCCGTTACTGTACCTCCCAGCTTCTGCACAGCAGCCTTAAAGTAAAATCTAAATGTTTGCAGTCCTGCAAGGCTACAGACAGGCTCAAGGGTTCTCAGCCCATTTCCTGTCACCTACTTCCAAGGCCTGCTCACTCAGATAGAATGGAAGGGCAGCATTTGCACAGATCTAAGGATTTGTAAACGCAAATAAAGGACAAAGGGTGCTTTGGAGAGAGAACTGATGCCCATGTTCCTTTAGTTAGTGCTGTTGCTCCTTTAGTTTCAAAAGCACAAACAATTCTGCAGTCCAGTCAGAGGAAGGGAGAGCATAGGATATCCTGAAACCTTTATAAAGAAATCTTAAGTTGATACCCATACAAGCAGGAATTGCTTTCTTTACTGACCACAGAGTATCCATGGACTGCCAGGCATTCCTCGTGGAGCTAGCATGTTTAATAATCACATAACATTACTCATGGCCACATGTATCCGTGATAAATTCACCAGAGATTTGAAAAAAATATATAAAATGCACAAAGACATTTTAGGGACAATCGGGGGCATTTGAAAATGTACTTTTAGGAGATTCTCATTCATTTTCTTAGCAGTGATAATAATATTGAAGCTAGGCAGGAGAATATCTCTATCTAAGGGTATTCATGCAGAAGCTTTCAGGATTGAAGTGTTCATGAAGTCAGCAATTTATTTCCAAATGGTTCAGCCAAAAAGTGTGTGTGTGTGTGTGTGTGTGTGGAGAGAGAGAGAGAGAGAGAGAGAGAGAGAGAGAGAGAGAGAATTAAAGCAAATATGGGAAAATATTAATTGTTGACTCTAGGTAGAGGATGTGTGGGCATTCCTTATACAGTTCTTTTACCTATTTGGTGTGAATGAACATCTTAAAAAAAAAAAACTTGGCAGAAAGGGAAAACAAATTCTGAAAGAGGCTTATTAACATTTTTGGTCCCTAGTGTCTCAGTTATTACAGAAGAGAGGTAAAAGTGGCTAATGCCCCAAAAGAGAGGTAGTCAGAAGAGCCTCCTCGTCACACTGTGCAAAACTAATGAGAAGCATTTAATTCAGTTACATTTACACACGTCGTATTTGAATTAAATGACAAAAAATTATATTTGTTCATGTTTATTTTGCCTCTGTGTATTTGTATGAATTTCAGAAGCTTCTCCAAAGTAATGAGTTTTTTTTTTTTTTTTTTTTGGTACCAAGAGTTTAAGTAACCCACTCCAGGGAACACAGCAAAGTCAGTACTGGACCCCAGCCATGTGGCTCCAACACCTACACTATGCAGCTGCGATGTTCATTATGAGAAATGAATAAAGAGCCCAAGGATCTTAGGCTCTGTCCTCCAGGATCTAATCCTTGTTGACACTGACAATATGGGTGTGATACCATCATCTCGGTCCATTTTTAACATTACATTTGCTTTGAATGACCCTAGAAGTAGTTGTAAGACCAAAGGCTATCTACTGTAGGCAGAAGTGTTCAATTCAATATGATTCCTAACAGAGTTATTCAAAGATGGGCCAAGAGCAGAAATGGATTCAGTGGATGTGGGTGGTTTTCACCTGCACACACCCATTTTGCTTTCTTTAGGTGGCAGCACCAGGATCTAATGGTCAAACTCTCAATCCCACCCATTTCTCAGTCAATATAGTTTATTTATTTATTTTTTTAAAGATTTTATTTATTTATTCATTTATCCCCCCCTTGCTGCTTGTGCTCGCTGGGTCAGCTAACCACGCTGTGCGGGCGGGCTTGCCTTCACCAGGAGGCCCCGGGAACCGAACCCGGGGCCTCCCATATGGTAAACGGGAGCTCTACTGATTGAGCCACAGCCGCTTCCCGTCAATATAGTTTAGAAGGGGCTGAAATCCCTCCTTGATCCCAAGGATGGCACCCAGATCTGGCCAATGAGAGCATTCCTTTTCCTGTATTATAGTGATTATTCTAAGGTGAAAAGTGTAATCTAAGCCAGTCTAATGAGCCTCAAATTTATTTGAGATGTGTATAGTAGACTTTTGGGAAAGAGAAACTCTACTGGGCTTGTCAAGCTGTAAAGATGGCATAAAGCTGGAGCTGCTGGGAGTTACCAAGAAGACGGAGCTTTCCTTGACAGTGAGCCAGCACTCTGGGAGAATGCAGTGTGAAAAGAAACAATTCCCACCATCGTTTGAGTACTTGGATCGAGCCATAGACTTCCTGCTATATAAGGCAGTAAATAATCTCAATCTCTTCCCTGCTCTATGGGAGGGGGTGATATAAACCAGTTTGGTTTGCATTTCTGTCCTCACTAATATGCTTGCTTTTGGTAGTGGCCAAACCTGGTGTGAACAACCACATATCAAGGGCAACAGAGCGTCTTCTGGCATCTCAAAATGCCTCTCAACTTTGAGACTCAGTTCCTGTATGCTTTATCTGTAGAAGTAAATATAATATAAAAATACTGGGAAAGTGGATGGTATGACTGAAGGGGAAAACTACAAATTTGTGTGTTTCAAACAAAAAATTTCAGAAAGAAGTCCCTTGCCTATTGGCCTGTTGACCATTGCAGAATGCATACTTTCCATTTCCTTTCACTTTTCTCAATTTAGGAGCAATCCTTCTATGAAAAGAGAAAAATAGGGCAGCTGCCCAGCCTTGCTCCTTCTCTGATTAGATTGCTTTCCTTTGACAGACTTTCTCTTTCATACCAGATTTGCCCTCACAGTTTATACAAAGGGGATGAGTGGTAGAGCTTTTAGTAATCGCCAATATAGAGGGTTTAACCAAAGTTTTGTGTAAATAGTTGCATTGGCTGAATTTTGACTGGGGAGGTAATTCTGTAATTAATATTGGGGGCCTCATTATAGCCAACAAGATGTGGAGGCAGCTGTCACAATCTTCCACCCCACACCTCTCTTCATTTATCTCACGACCTAATATTCTGGTCCTTTTTGATGGACTTGGTCTTTTTTTTGAGGCTAAGGATGATTTCATGTATATTCAGTCATATATTGTGCTACACACCACTTGATATATTAGCAAGTGGTGTGCAGATTGAACGGTTCTTCAGGAGAAACAGTGCCTTTTTTATTTTCCAAGATCTAGGCAATTTTCAACGATCTCAGTGATGGAAAAGACTTATCCAAAAGGATGGCTGTGCCAATATTCAATTTTTCCTCCCGTACCTTCTCCACAATCCCCTCCCCTCCAAGCTTTTGCTAAAGCGGTTTCTTTTGCTAAAGCTAATTTTTAAGGGGGGCTTAGAAACATACATGGTGGCAGAAGGTAGCCAGCTCAGGACTAAAGATTTGCTAGAGATAGTCCCCTGGAAGATAAGCACCATGGACTAGTGACATTTAATACTCTGCTTTCTCTCTTCAAAGTGCTTTGCCAGCATTATGCAGGTGATCCATCCAGCACCTCTTGCAGATTGGGCAGCAAGATTACCGGTTTTGTTTTTAAGGTCGAGAGGTTGGTATGGTGACATGCTTAAGGTAGAATATTTAGTTGAGACGTCTTGAACTGGATGTTGATGTGTGAGCAGTTATTCAGGCTTCAACATGCTAAGCTTCCATGTTAACCTTGATTCACTTTCATTTGTTGAAGTTCATAGAAAAATTATCATAAAATCAAAATAGATTTGGAAATTCCAGAGAACCATGCTTCATTATGGTGTAGATTCTAACCTGAAATAATTTTTAATGGTAGTAATAATTGACTTCAAGAAAAGAAATAATTTAGAAAAAAAAAACAAACCTGCCTTCCCCCTTAGAGTAAACCTTTAATTTTTATTTTGTTCTATTGCTTGAAATTGGGTTTTCTTTTATTGAAGCCATTTCTTAAAAGAATGTTTCCAAGTTATGCTGGATGTGCAAACAGACCTATGATCTATTTGGGTACTAGTTTGCCATCTCACTCAATATCCATTGTAGGTCATAGTAATTATAATGCTTAGTGTTGGACTGCCCACATTTTTAAGGGGTCAAAAAGTCATCTCATTTCATGCTTTCAGCCACTTATAGTAAACATTATTGTTACTACTTTACAGACAAGGAGACTGTCTAGGGTTAAGAGGGTTTATTTAAATTGCCCAAAGCCACAGAGCTACTAGGTGGTAGAGCTGAGAATAGAATTTAGGTTCCGGTGGATGGTTGAACCCGTTCTCCTGCTGACCATGGCTGTACTGCCCCTCTAATAAGCAAAGCATGGCAGATCTTTATAAAGTATATAAGCCATGGAAGGGGTCTATGTTTAGACAAGTATATGCCAGCAGCAAAAGCACCACTAGGATTGTTTGTTAATCCAATGGGCTTCTCTGACTTCTCCCTTTGGTCTGAAAGACATGCACTATCCTAAAATGCTGTGTGGAAGGATGCAATGTTACATACATTTAAGAAACAAATTGTCTTCTATTATGACAATCTAGAAGTATTAGGATGATTACCTGTGCTTTTTTTTGCATAGTGATTTAGAATTTTCAAATCACTTTCCCATTTCTTGGGTCATTCCATTTTCACAGTGAATTAGGGCCGTTACTATTATCTACCCATTACCCTAACGCAGCAGTGGTAGTTCAGGAGGTATTTTACTTGCCATTCACTGGGCGATGCAGTGATAATACAGCCTAACTCAAACCCAAGGCATCTTATTCTTTGTCCAGGGGAACCAACACCCACATGGGTTCCCTCTGCCTTGGCATATTCCAATTTGTGGTCACAGGGTGAAGTTATCCTTGACAAGCCTTTGCTCTCCTGCTTTCCCAGTCTGGTTATGTCATACAGCTGTTATTCAACTAAATTGTGTTTATGATTTTCCTGATTAGATACAATGGATTTTGCATGTGGCCTGTAATTGTGAGTCTACCATGTGCCAATAACATTAACATGTCAAGACCACGATTTAATTTGTGAGACCACCTTCTACAGGCTTCTAGAGGCAACAAAGCTGTCAGGCAATGAGCCTGCCCATTCAGTCCTGGGTCTTAATTTATCACCCAACACTAGGGGCTGATGGTCAGCAGCCTGGAGAATTACCTAATATTGGATATAATTGGATTTCTCTTTCTTTTTTTTCCTTGCAAACACTTTCTTGCCCCCTGCTTCTTTATTCAGTGCCTGGACATTTATTCCCAGACCTGGGCATTTGGGTGTGTACTCATTTAGGCCAGTGTGTACTTGCTCTCCTCTTTCGTCTGATGAATAGGGCTAGTGAGAAACTATTTCTGGAAAGTATTAAGCTCTTGGAGACAGTGATATCATCTTTACTCAGGCTTTGGACTCTAATGAATAATGTTTATTTTGATTTTAATAGTATCCTTGACATTATTCCCAAGATGAAAAATACTGTGCTCATTCATATTACTTTTGACATGAGAGTAAAAGGTCTTATTAAGTCAGTGTGATTTTTTTTTTCCCTTAAAGTAGTGTTCTACTAGAGCCACCCAGTTCTGGTAGTCAACTGTGTGTTGCAAAAAGAGAGCTGTGGGCTTTTCTTTGATTGGAAAAGACTACTCTCCGAGTAATTTTTAAAAGTCTCTTTGGACCTCAGTTTTCCCATTTGTAAAATGGGTATACTATTACCACACTTGGCTTATAGGTTATGAGGATTCAGAGAACAAAGGCATGTGAAGGCCCAGGTGTACTTGACATTGAGTAGATGCACAATAAGTTGTTGTATTGCTGTTCACAAAGGAATTTAAACATTTGTGTCAATAAATAAGACCTAGGCATTTATAAGATGAATTCTTATAACTGAATGTAACTGAATGGGCTCTATTGGTTTGATATAAGCATCCAGTATATATAACTGTAGAGATCCTATGCAGGGATTCGGAATATTTTTGTTTGTTTTTGCTGTATTTTCCTCACAAATTATCAGATTCTAACAAATGAGATAATATAAATGAAAGCCCTTTTAAAAGCATAAAAGGCTTTAAACATGAAAGGAGACATTATTATAATTCTATGCCATCATTGGCAGTTTTTTTTTTTAAATAACAAATCAATTTTATTAATATATATTAATAAACATACAACTCATCCAGAGTGTGCAATCAATGGTATTTGCTATAATCACATTGTTGTGCATTCATCACTTCAATTATTATTAGACCATTTTCATTATTTCAATAATAATAGTAAAACATAAACAAACAAGAAAACTCCTCACCTCTCAATCCCTCTATGCTTCCCCCACTGTACATAGCTGCTGTTTCTGGCTATTCTATCCAAAGTGTAAAATAATGGCTTGTGTATAATCACAATGTTGTACATTCATCTTCTCAGAAATTTTAGAAATTACTCCAAAAAGAAAGAATCTACTTCCCTTAGCATTCCTTCCTCAGACCTACATAACCATGAATCTCCTTTCATATTTATAAATTGATTTATATTTACATTTTCTATAAATGGAATCATACAATATGTAGTACTCGGTGCCTGGTCTCCTTCACCTAGTGTAATGTTTTGTTTTGTCTGATACTAACATTTTGTACTACTGACTTACATTTGTTGAGCTTCAAAGAAAAACAGTCTTATAAATGCAATTTTACCCATATTCCTATTTCATATATTTATATTTCACATAATATATTTAGTTCATAATAGGGCAATCATACAGTATTTGTCCTTTTGTGGCACAGACTTTCAATGTATATTTTCATTTAATCCCTATATCAATCGTATCCCCAGTTTGAAAATGAGGAAACTGAAGCTGAGAAAAAATTGAGGAATATGCTCAGAATCACAGAACTAGCAAGTGACATTGGGGTATCTCTGAAGGGGCTTTCAATAAGTAAAGAAGGAAAAGTCAAAATGATAATATGTTCTGTAGTCCTGATGGAGGCCAGGGTGAGGGCTGGTTTAGTGTCTGAGCCAAGTGAGTCTGCTAATTGAACCCCTGAACTGGGCAGGCACCCCACCCAGTGGCCAGGATTCCTGGAATATCCCTCACCAGGAAAAGCACTGGGGAGCAGTGGCTAAGCTCAAGCCCAAGAGTCTGGATCCAAACAGACCCTTCCCAGCTACCAACCCAAATCACACTCAGATAAATCACCCCACATTTCCAGGGCCAAAGTGAATATAAAGAGGGAGAGCCCCATAACTGAACTGCCTTTCCAAGAAAGAGAACTCGGGAGTGGAAAAGAAGTGTTTCCTATAAACAAGTGGCAATGGCAATTTCCAAATGCAAAGTTGTGACTCACCTTCAAAGCCAAGCTTTTCTATGAAGCCCTGAGAAGACTCTTCCTTGCGCTAGGAAATCTAAGAGCCATCTCTACTTTGTCTCTTTTAACTATCATCATATGTGTTGTCCTATTTATCAGTTTAGATGTCTGTTTGTTCAGTAACAAAATGGAGGTAATGGTTTTCATTGGTACTATGGTGCCAAGTACAATAACATGTCAAAATATTTTGAAATTTATGTTATTAAAATAAATGTTCAAATTTCACAGTTCAGTTTCAAGTAAACCCTAGTCTGTAGAAATAAGTGTTTGGAGACGGGTAGCTTGGAAATGAAGCTACCAATTCTGTCCCTATCTATAAAACCATAGGTTCAGGTGAATTGTCCTGTTTTGGATTTAGAGAGGTGCACTGTAAGAAGAGCATTTTGTTTCCCTGTATTCAGGTTATTAAATATAAGTCTGTCCATAACTCTGAGGAAACCTCTATGAGGGAAGAAAGAAATCCAACCTCATGAAGAGGAATTACTATGGAACCTAAAAACATGGTTTGCGACATGTAGTCCATTGTTTTGATCAAGTACAGGCATTTATATTATACAAAGCTTCAGGGAGCACCAGCATTGTGAGGAGAGTAAAGGAGTTAAGAAAGGACCCAAAGGGATGTGGAATCCCAGTGTGCTGGCACACTCCTGCCTCAATAAATACTACATGATGGTGGTGATACTTTTTGTGTGATATGATTCATTGGTTCAATAATTAATGTCCCTTGTGCAAGTTTCTAAGAGTACCAAAGGTAAATAATTTACTATAAGTACGAAAGACGTGTGATATTTATTTACTAGAACTGCTTAAAGAGTGAGTCTTTTGTGAAATATAATCTCAGGGCTCCAAATGTAGGAATTGTAATTTACAAAAAATAAAAATGAGCAGCACCACCCACTTTATATTAAATATTTCGTCCTTCTCTGAAAGTTGCTTGATTGGGGTTTCCATAGCCAGTACATGTAATTGGTAAATGAGGCCAGATGGAGACCTACAGCTGATCTTTGGTAAGCCCACATGGACTGTGGGAACTTTCAGAAGTGGTTTATTGCTATTTTGGGTCAGGACCTTTGTTCTATAGTTTTTTATTAACACCATCAATTACACATCTATCCACTGAATGTTTGCTTTCTTGTTGAATGCAGAAAAAACTGTTCTGTATTCATTTTATATTTTCCTAGACTATAGGCAGCATAGTGACTTGTACGTAAGTGCTCTACAGATTCTTTTAAAATTTGATTCTAATCAGGCAGAAAGTGATGTGTGTCAACTTGGAGGAGACAGAGATAATGCAATGAGGACACACTTATTAAAGATCCTTTTTCAATAATATCATTAATATAGCTTCCATAAAACAAAACAGGACCATGTATGTATATATACATGTAGAAAAAAATTGATTTCAGAGCTATTTTTTAAAAGTCCTTGTAAATTAGAGTAATAGATTTCAATATTTTCAAAATTATGTACATATAAATTAAAAATTGTATAAGACAAACTTATTAGAAACATACTTGTTAAAAAATTAGAATCCCTATATATACCTTCAGTGTCCAATTTCTCCTTTCCATAGATGTAGCGGTTTTGGTATTATTTATGAATTCCAAAAATAGATATTGGATTATGTTTGTAAACTGGTCTGTTCCTCTGGGTGTATTAGATTGTATTAAATTCAGAGGTTTCACTTTTACTTGATTAAATAATGATTAAGGCTTTGATTGGACCATGTCGGTCGAACCATGAATCCCCGCCCCCTTGGTGGGCAGAGACTCATAGAGAAAGCACACAGCAGAGGACAGAGTTGGAGTTTTAATGCTGGAGCCCCAGGAAGTAAATACACAGAGAAGCAGATACGTGAGGAGAGAGAGAAGGCTCCATTAGACGAGGCCCCGGGAAGAGAGAGAGCCATTTGCCTGATAGTTTACAGCTGGCCTTGTGGAGCGAGCAGAGCAGCTGAGCCCAGGGAGAAACGAGCCCCAGGAGAGAGATGAGACTTATCCCAGCCTGTAGCTGACATTGGAAGAAGCTGGGACCACAGAGCCATAAGAGGAAGAGGAAGGCTGAACCTTTGCAGATATCGGCAGTCATCTTGCTCCATGTGGCAACAGACTTTGGTGAGGGAAGTAACTTACACTTTATGGCCTTGTGACTGTAAGCTTCTATCCCAAGTAAATACCCTTTATAAAAGCCAACAGATTTCTGGTACTTTGCATCAGCATCCCTTTGGCTGACTAATACAATAGGCAACTGCTTACAACACTTTTTGATGACTCTCTTATCTTGTGCTTCCATGTCCCTTAATAATATGCATTTGTTGCTACTTGTTGACTTCTTTTCTCCATTTCAGGCATTATTTGTTGACTTCACAAAATGGAAGATGAAGCTTTAATTTTTTTATATCTCCCCTCCCCTTCCACACACACTTTTTATTCCTCTTTTCCCTTTCTTCAAAACAGTTCTATTTTATTTTGGTTGTAACAGTGTTTATATTATTTCTATGAAGTGTTATTCACGGATGTAAAGTATATTATGATTGCTGTTTCTTTTTGGCACAATATTTTGTTTTCTCTAGGGTTTTTTTTTTTTGTTTTTTTTTTTTAATTTGCTTGGTGTTCTCTGTACATATCACTATTCCAACCCACAAACTTGACCCTAGTTGGTCAAAACCTGTCTCAATAGTTTCACAGCCATTAAGTGTTCTATCAGCTTCATCTATTTAACTCATCTTTTCTAGAGCTTAACTGTCTAGCTATTCTTGGCTTTCTGCTCACTAATAAGCTCTTTGAGTGCTCTGTCATCTCTGATTTCCAGTGAAGGGTAAGCTGGGAATTTTCACTGGGAAATCGCAATCAGCAGATTAGAATCCCCAAAGAAAACTTTTCCCATTTTCTGCCTGGAGTCTCTGCCCCTAGGTGTCTGTGTTCTGGGAGGCCAGTAGGGGAAGAAGGCAGGGATCTGAACATTTAGTATGTATACTTTCAATTAATCCCCATTTTCAGTACGGTATCTCTTGTCTTCTATTGTATTATCACCCTTCAGTCAAGAGATACTTTTTAATTCCCCTCAGAGTATAAATCTCTAGCTTGCTGCTAAGGTTTGGGAGGATGGTGATTACTTGGCTACTCATAACCAGCAAGGGGATTCAGGGGATCCGTCACTTTTTTTCTTCTTTTGAGGTTCCCGGGGCCAGGGATTGAACCTGGGACCTCGCATGTAGATAGCCGGCCCTCAACCACTGAGCCACATTGGCTTACCTGAGCTGGCTCTATCATTTGTTTTGGTTGTTGTTTATCTTTGTTTTTTCATGTGGCACTGGGAATCGAACCTGGGACCTTCCATGTGCCACATCCATTCTCAGTCACTTTTTTAACAGACTTTCAACCAATCCTTCTGTTTATCTGCTGATATCTTTTCTCCTATTCTCTCTGTCTGTGTATGTGAGTATATGTGTGTTTGTATTCATGTGTGTGCATTTAAATATTTTGACTGCTATAATACTGGGTTTTCAGTAGCAAGCAGATCGTTAGCTGGACAGAAATTGAGGTAGATTTTTTTTCTAATCTGTGGGATGATATCTTCAGATTTGGAATTTTCTCAGCAATTGTCTCTTTAAATTTAACTTCTGCCTTATTCTCTTTCTCTCTTCAACTTCTAGGAGTCCAATTGTACATATGTTAAAAGGTTTTACTGTGTTCTATAGGTCTCATGCTGTTTTCTGTGTTTTCCATTCTTTTTTGTCTATGTTTCATTTTATACATTTTTCCAATGACTTGTTCCAATTTACTAATCTTATTTTCTATTGTGTATAGGGTCCAGAACTGGCATTTTATTTAGAACTGAACAAATGCCCATTTGGTTCCTTCTTACGTATATCCTAGGGCTCTGTTGAATTCTC
The DNA here is from genome assembly GCA_026826555.1 of Tolypeutes matacus. Lineage (NCBI taxonomy): Eukaryota > Metazoa > Chordata > Mammalia > Cingulata > Chlamyphoridae > Tolypeutes > Tolypeutes matacus. The sequence continues at coordinate 2,543,802 of JAKSZT010026914.1, read as the reverse complement.
CACCTTTTAATGTATTTTCTCTATCTTTTCCTCTATTTTCTTATACATTCTAGTCATAGTTATTGTAACATTCTTGTTAGTGTGCTTCAATATTTAGATGACCTGGAAGTCTGTTTGTAAGGTCTCAAGTTTTTGTTTTTTATTTTCATTAATGTGGTCTACCCATGCTTGGCAATCGTTGATTAGTACTGTCACAGTGTATACAAATTTTAAAGATACTTAATGATGATATATTCCTCCACAGAGGATTTACCCTTCTTCTGCTAGGCAGATAGAGGCTGCTGATCATTTTAATTCAGTCAAGGTTTTACTGAAATGAGGCTGGTTTGCTGCTCTGGTAAAGCTCAGACCACCTCTGGTTTGTCTCTTGCTCTTTAGGGTCCTTATCTGAAATCCTGAGATCTTCAAGTCCCCTCCCCCTTGTAAGTCCCCAACTTTTCCTCTTGAAACTGCCAAAATGCTCCACTCTGCTTTTCAGAGATTTTCTGGTTAGATTTTTAGCTTCCTGTTCTGCACAGACCCAAAATTCAGCAAAGGTCCTTTTTTTTTTTTTTTTTTTTTAACATAAACAATTACTGTTTATTCTTTCTTTTTTTAGATTACAGAAAATTTACACCGAAAATATAGGGCATTCCCATATATCCTCCCCCTCCCCCTTTCGCCTTTTCACCTATTAATAACACCTTATGTGAGTGTGGTACATTTGTTATAATATTTGAATAAATATTGAAGCATTGTTACTAACCACGATCTATACCTTACATTATGGTTTACAATTTGCACTGTGCAATTTTAATGGTTTTTGACAATGTATAACGGCCTGTAACCATCACTGCAAAACCATATAGAACAATTCCAATGCCCTGTGTTCTGCCTATTCTTCCCTCCCCCTCCCATCAGAACCTATGGTAACTACTTTCTTTATATCAGTGTTACAAGTTCTTCCTTTACTACAATAATAATAAGCAAATGTTCTTAGCAGAAAACTGTAGTGTGCTTGAGAATACCCAAATATCCACCAAAACTCTCCTGGTTTTTCTTTTTGAACAGTGGCCCCTGATAGGTTCACAGCCCATATTCTACCTCCATTGATAATTGTCAAATGCCCCCACATTAGAAATGGCAACAAAAGGTTAGCTCAACCCTTCAAGATCTCCTCTACCTAGTTTGGTCCTCTGCTCTGGATGCCTCAGCTGCAATCAGACATGATTGCCATATTTCATCTGACTTCCTTGGCACAAGCACTAGACTGCTGTTAGCCACTCTATCCCACTTGGGAACAGAAGTCATCAAGAGTGACTTATTTTATTTTGCTGTTGAGAATTGGGAAAGAATTTTACAACTGTTACAGGATTAATTTGGAGATGTGTTGAAGTGCTTAAAATGATGGTTGAAAAGTATTTCTGTGATATTCCTTTTGCCATGCAAATTACCCAGCACACATTCTTACAAGATTGAGAGAATACAGTGTATCAATACACTTTATTTCTTATCTTTCTTGTACTCAGACTTCAATGTAGGCCTTCATATGTGCATATTTTGAATATTGTAATATCTGGAGTCTAGAAAAATTCAGATATATTTTGTAGATGCAGAGTGTCCTGTGTGGGTAGTTGATTCAATATACCATTTTATTTTTCAGCATCTAACATTCACAAGGGAATTTGATTCAGATTCTCTTAGACATTACAGCTGGGCTGCAGATACCTTGGACAATGTCAATCTTGTCTCGAGCCCTATTCATTCTGGGTAAGTCACCTTACTTTCATTTCTCCTTTATCCTATTAAATTAACATTGTATTATTGTTTACAGTTATAAATTCATATTGAGAAGCTTTATATGTATGAAATATTGATCTTCTAAAGGACTTCATTAGTGAGTATATGCAAATGTGACATGTATTTGTAGCTCATTAGAAAAGAGTATTTTTTCTAAGAAAATATGTTTAATTTTTTTGGTAAAAATAGGGATAGAAAGAAAATGGATTAAATTATTGGTTGCAGCGAAATTTCTTGGCTATTCTGGTACCTCTTCTAGGTCTTTAGTTTTCCATTTTGATAAAAAAAAAATTGTAAAAAGTTATTTGTCTTAATTTTACCTTACTATTCAAATGAAATTTTGTCTCTGGGTATCTGATTTCCTTACCAATAAAAAATGAAATATGTAGGTATTTCTGTTAGTTTACCTCTCTGTTTGATCACTTTTGTGCTTTGCTTCTAATGATAAAATTTCACTTAAATGTTTAGTTTTTTAAATAAGCAGTGAGTTCTAATGTCTCATTTTTTTCCCCATATGATGCAGATCTTTGATTTGCAAAGGATTTGTTTTGTGTGTTCCCCCCCCCTTAAAAAGAAAATATACATGGAAATCCCAGTGGGTTCCATGTAATATTTTAGGTAATCTAAGCACCTCTTAAAATATATATATATAAATAACATTTTTGTAAGCAAATACACATATATGCATATATATTTATATATCATTTTGCAAATGTTTGTATGTATTGTGAGAATTTTTATTTTTACCCATAATAAAAAAAAAAAAAAAGAAAAGAAAATATAAACTTGAACCTTTAGGTCAACAATTGGCATTCCTGAAATAAAATTGTGCTTACATTGTATTAAATTACAATTCTAAAAACAGGAAAAAAGAAAGAAAAAGATACAAATGTATGTATACCAAAAGTGCTCTAGCAAAAACCACGTCAAATAGGCCCCTCATTGCTGCCTCGTTGGTCAGCAAAATTAGGGAGGAGGCTAGTAGGGGACTACTGAATTAATAAATCAAGGTATTTTAGACATTGGATTCTCCACTTGTAGATAGTTCAAACCTGGGATAATTGATATCCATGCAAAAGGAATAGAAACAATCCATTAAAATGACTAAAATCTCAAGGTATTATTTCCTCTCAAACTGGCCAATTAGGCCATAAATTGCTTGTGATCCAGGGCAAGGGCAGATTAATTTGAAACTTGAAAAGTTAATAACAATTAACATTCATAAAGTGCCTTATATTTTATGAATTGTTTTTTGCTGTTTCTAATTAAAATAAATTGGAGGAGCTAATACTTACCTAATGCTTTTCATGTACTCAGCATTGTGCTTTTTACTTGTATTGTCTTCTTTAATATGTATTAGAACTTTACAATGACATTCTGAGATAGGTATTGCTCATTATCCCCATTTTACAGATGAGAAGTCTCCGACTCAGAGGAATCTGCAGGTTACTTAAAGTAACATTACAGATTTGTGGCTTCTGATACCACAACCTAAAAACAAAATAAATCAGTTCAATATCATTCAAACAGTGATAATTTACATGAAAGTGCTTTATAAAAGCTATAAACTACATGGTGGATTCTGAGTCTTTGACTCATTAACATTATATTTCTTTACCTCAATTAGAAAATCCTTTTGTTATTATAGTGAGATATTTTTAAACTGCTTAAAATATTATTCTATTTATATTGGATACATATGGGTCCAAAATTGGTAAGGTTAAAAAAAAAAAAAACAGATTTGAGAAGGAAAAGATAAAATACTTGAGATACATTCAGCGGGCAGATATATTGAAGAGTCCTTTGAATCAAGCTTGATGAATTGCCACTGAGTTACTAAGACCTAGAACCATCACTTTATACACTCTGCATATGAAAGAAAAGTATTAGCGTCTGAATTAGTAAACTGAGAAGTTGGGAAAGTATAGGATAAGAAAATCAGAAATAAACTTTCCCATAGATCAACGAAGTATTTGTATATGCAAATTATCTCCCTTTCCCTTTGAACTTTATTGAAGACAGTAGACATGTGCAGCAAGGCAAAACTAATGGCAACTAGTGTGGGCTTATTTGAAAAGGAAAATATTGTAGACTTGGTGTATATTTGGAAATATTTCACTAATTCCAGGTCTGTGGGGTAGTTTATATGGCCACATGGGGCAAATATTTTTCCAGGTTGTCTCACAAATGCCAAATGCCTTGGTTTCATTTTCTGATGGTTTTTATTTTTCCTTTGCTTATCATTGACATTTTCTGTTGCTTGCTTCTAATTATCTTACATTAATTTTTCCCATTTGCTTTTTAAATTATTTTGCAGCTATTCTTCTCCACTTCCTCAGTATGACTCAAGGTGATAACTGTGTCCTTTATGTGAACCATTCTTTTGTATTTTTAATTTATGTGAATTTTTCCCACAATTAGATTGTGTCAATGTCTGTTGTGTATAAGCATTTGTCATCTGCTATTCCTAAAACTAGAAACATTCATTTGTTAGCTTTAGGATCATCTGTAGAGTTCATGCTGTAGTTTAAAATATTAATGAGATGCAAATATAATTAAACATCACCTTTTGTTTCTCTAAGTTATGTTGCATGAAATTTTATTTTGCACAATACGTAAGGAATGAGTTTGGAAAACAAATCACTGTTTCATAATGTTATGGAATAATAGGACCTAATATCCTGCATATCATATAATTCCACCATTCCCCAGTCGATTGGCACTCGCTGAAAACCTCAGAACAGCCACTGATCATTAATGAGCAGCAACTATGTCTGGGTGCTATGCAGAACAGAGAAAGTTTCTTCTAATTTGTTGTTAAATTCATCTTAGTTTTTTTTCCATTTGGTTCTGATATTCTTTAAAAGCTGGGATATTTTTATATTGATGCTGATAACCTTCTTAAACGACCTTCAAACTGCTCAGCAACAAGCTGTTTTGTTGTTGTTGTTGTTGGGTTGTTTTTTGTTTTTGTTTTTAAGTTTTTTGTGTTTTTTTTTTTTTTTACTATCAGTAACCAAGTCCGGCCTAGACAGTTTTTAAGTGCTTAGCAAAATAGTTTTTTTCCGTCGACTTATTCAATAAACACTGATTGTATGCTTCCTTTTACTATATGTGGGCACTGTGCTTAGCACTGCAAGTCGAGTAGTGACTGAATCACTATCTGTATTTGTGAGAGTCAGCTGTTGCCAGGGCAAACATTACCCTCTCAGTGGAAGCACACCAGTCTTTATTTTTATTCATACAACTGAATTCTCAAATCCAGATGTTGTCTGAATCCTTTTTAATATATTCTGTGACTGTTATTCCCAATCAGAAACCCAGAAATTCATTTTAAATGCTTGGAACGATCAGACTTTGCCTTCATTACTGACTTGGGGCAATTGTTAATTTTTCACATATACATATGAAAATGTAGGCATCCCAAAGCAATTTCAGGTGAGCCTGGTATCATCCAGCATTGGAAAAAATCACTTTGTCCAAGTGAATAAGTACCTTTGTCTTTGATTTAGGGAGGAGTTTTTGTTTTTGTTTTCTTTTGGTTTTTGAAGCGTCAGTCTTTTTCCCCTGTTATCTTGAATATCATAGTGTCTCAGTCTCTCAAAGTAGGTAGAAAGTGATCGAAGACATAAGCTAATCCAAAGTAAAATGGTTATATCCAAAATGAGCAAAAGGATGTGAAGGTGATGTCCACTTTACTGATGGCCAGAAATGTTGCTGAAAATCTGACTGGCTGAAAAATGATCCCTTTCCTATTTCCTCTCTCCATGAGGTTCTCAGGCCAAATTGTTCTGTTGAAGGGTCTTTCAAAGTCAAGAGGTACCACTGTTTAGGAAAGTGTTCCTAGCTAGGACCCTTAGGTCTTAAAATCTATTTGCAGGGTGCTAGCACTGTTTTTTAGATAAAATAAACAGTAGAATGTTTTGATGGATGGGATTTTTTTTTTCTCAAAATATTAAGGTATTCAATCAGTTTTCTAAGTATCAACATTTGGTGCTGTTCCAGTAATAAAATATATTTTCAAATGTGAAAATTAGAGTGTAAGGATACATGTTTCTGTTCCCCTTTTCTGACCTGCACTCTGTCTTTTTTGTGTTGGTCTCATTGATTTATGTTCACCAAAGTGCTCTGTAACACTGGTGACTCCTGGAGGGCTTTTGTCCATGAGCGGGTGATAGTTGTCAGGAATCCCAACATGCTGTTATGCAGACATGATGCAGATGATTTCTTTAAATTTCCATATCTACACGCAGACAAATATTTTTCTTCACTAGCTTTAATATAAAGATGAATGACAATTATATAATTTAGAAACGTTTTCTAAAAAGTCTCAGTTACCATTATGTGTACTGTTGTGCAAATACTCAAATGTAGGTAATTTCAAACAATTTTTAGCCCAAATTTAAACCGAAAAAATTAAATTCCTTTCCATCAAAATTGCCTTAGCAAAAGTCGTTATCTTCTGCTTTTTTCTTAAGTTCTGCTTTGTGATAGTAAAAATTAGAGTGTTGGTATGATTAAATACCCATTCATTTTATGAGTTGTATGTGTTAAGATATACTGTGGAGTTTCATCTTACTTGAAAGGGAGACAGATTCCATAGTTAGCATCTAGCCAAATCCACTTATAGTTAAAGTACTCCTTGACTGTGCCTTAAACCACCCACAAATACCATGTATAGTGGTGTTTTTTATGCATGACAGTCCTTTAATTGCCAGTTTTTATTTCAACTTTGAAACATTCACTATTCCTTCGATTTGAGCATATGATAAAAGTGGTTGGCCACATTCCACCAAAAATTAGTTGTGTTTCAGTTTTTGTCCAGCACACAAATTAGAAATGTTTGATGCGACTCCACCGTATTTATTTCCAATTTATCTTTAAAGAGAGGAAACGATAGCTGCATTGTCTGTCGCTATAGGCTTTAATATTTAGTTTTAAAACCTTTCTGTGAAGATGGAGTACTTCTATACTTGATTTGGCCTCTGGTCTTCTCCCTGCAGATTTCTGGTTAGCTTTATGGTGGATGCACGAGGTGGTTCCATGAGAGGAAGCCGTCACCATGGGATGAGAATCATCATTCCTCCACGCAAGTGTACTGCCCCCACCCGAATCACCTGCCGTTTGGTAAAGAGACATAAACTGGCCAACCCACCCCCCATGGTGGAAGGAGAGGGATTAGCCAGTAGGCTGGTAGAAATGGGTCCTGCAGGGGCACAATTTTTAGGGTAAGTGGCTTTGTCAATTTTAATCTTGGCCCTCATACCACCTCTTTGATCTTCTTTACCTATGTTACCTCAAATAGTTAACCATTAAAACTACTTAGTTGGACCATTTTGACTGAGTATACCTTGTGTAGTGTCAAAGGTTACAATGTGTAATTCTGTGAAAAGCTACTAGACTGAGTTTGTTGGTCAAAGCTTAACTCAATTTGTTGGCCAAAGCTTTTACTAACCAAGAAGCATGCTCTCTGCTTAGTGAGTGCATGGAGCCCCTGTAGTCTCTGTAGAAGTCAAGGCACCATCGTTAGGAAAAAATAGAGAAGCCAGAATCACCACATTGAATAAATAGCTACTTTGAGTTCATGCCTTTAACGATAAATTTTTAGGGAAACAATGTACTGTGATATGGTATTTTACAGAAAGGAAAAATAAATGTAATTCATTTTCTGAGGTGGCACTTGGGTGCAAATTAGGCAGGCTCTGTCATGACTGACAGTTTGTTCATAATTTCCCCTTCTTGTTTCTCTTCCTGCTGCATGGATGTTATTCAGTAAACTGCATCTTCCTACCAATCCTCCCCCTGTAAATGAGGGTGAGAGCTTGGTTAGCCGAATCCTGCAGCTTGGGCCTCAAGGAACAAAATTTATTGGGTAGGATCTTTATAGACAAGATACAGAATGTCTACAATTTTTTTCTTTTCATTTTCAATTTTTTCTGTCACCCCCATGGTCTTATTCTTGTCTTTTATTTTTTAACTTTTTTAGTGCTTTCAGTTGATGTGTGTCACTGAAAGAAAAAGAATATCATAGTGGCTTGACTTAATGTAGCACCGCTACCGATCTTGTGCTTTTCAAGCATGTGGAATTCACTGCAAGCATTCTGCTTTCATAACTTTGTGCTTTTGTAAACTTTTCTTTAATTTGAAATGTTTCAACTGCAAATGATACTTTTTAAGACTGATTGATAGTCTTTAATTTTCACCCAGTTTAAGACAAGGTGTTTGCAGGCTTTGAATCAACATCTGCTATAAATGATTGTGTGTGTGTATATATGTGTGTGCAATTACATTTAAAAAATAAATGCTTATGAGCATCACGTAATCTTTACTTTGAGAAGGAAAAATCATCAATAAGTAAACTGATTTTGAATGATGTTGAGGATACAAAGTAGAAAACAAACTAAATAGGCAACAGACTATTCTACTGAAGTTAAGTTGTTTTGTTTTAAGCTGAAATGTGTTGGTATTTGTTTGTTCGCTTGTTTGTTTGGTGTTTTGCCTTGGCAATCTGCATGAGGAAACCTGTTATGAAAAGTTATGCTTGGCTTTCACCTTGGTCAAAGACTCTTGTTCATACCTTTGCTCCAATATTGTTGAATGTCATACACAAAGCCACATTCCTTAAATATTTACAGAGACAGTATCTGACACATTAACCTGCAAAGATTGTATCTTGGTCTCAAAAAATATTTTTTAATGTTAATTAAGGTATGGTTAAAAACTATGGTAAACATCTTTAAAAACTCTTGAAATTGTTAACATTGTTAGGAATCTTTATTTTGTTTCTATCAAAGAATAAAGACACTATAAAATTATTTTTAAATTTCCTTAATTTGAATGAATTATTTTGTAAAAAAGTAAAATTATATTTATCATCTCCATTTTAAGTGAATGCTTTAAATATTCATATATGTTTTTATTTGCTATTTGATCTTTACAACTATTATCCCTTTTATGTGTTTATCTATTTAAGCTTGTCTCTTTTGCTATCATATATACATAAACATTTAGGTTAAGAGATGAGGTTACATACAACCTCTGTAGGAGAATAATGATACTGTCTACTTAAACATCATCAAAGAAAGCTGCACAATCCAACTACATAAACTGTATGTGATTGTGATCTGCTTCCTTCCATTCATCTTTTTAAATCTCTATCCTAATTTAAAATTTAACTAAATTATTTTCTTATGGCTTGATTGGCTTTCTTCAATTTGCAGCCATTCTTTCACATTTCTTTGCAAAAGGACACTGTCAAATTTTGACATAGCTTTATGTGATGATTTCAAATCACAAGTGCTTTTACAGAAAGTTTAAATAGTCCTCTTAAAGTTATATTAGAGCCAGGAATTGAAGCTGCCCGCTACCATTTCACAAATTGAAAAATCAGAGAAACTGTCTAAACTATATAGGCCATAAAAGTCAACTGACTATTGGAGGGAGTGGATTACTATATTGATTTTCTTGCCAAGGGGGGGAGGCAGATATCAGTAATCTTTCAAAATAGGAAATGTACAGAATTTCTTTTCTGAAGAAATGACTGTGTCCTTTTAAATCATTAGCATTTTATATAATATAATACCCCTATCATGTTTTTTAAAATAGATCAACTTTCTTTCTTATGGTCTATTTTAGTAACATTCAATTCCTTGATTCAAAATTCTTGTTTATATCTGCTGAATATTTCCCCATTAAATCCAATGCCGAACAGATAGTAGGCCCTCAAGAATTGTTTGTGAATGAATGAATGATGGCATGTTATCAGGCTTCTAATATATTATTATTTAATTAGCATATGATTCTGCAGCTTTGAAATCATTCCCAACCTTAGTGGCACCTCTGGTTTTCAAATGAATATTGTTAATGAAACTTTTTTTAAGTATGCTACTATAAGTGAATTTAAATGAATACCAAAATAATGTGGATTTTTTTTCCAGCCCTGTCATAGTGGAAATCCCTCACTTTGGGTCAATGAGAGGAAAAGAGAGAGAACTCATTGTTCTTCGAAGTGAAAATGGTGAAACGTGGAAAGAACATCAATTTGACAGTAAAAATGAAGATTTAACTGAGTTACTTAATGGCATGGATGAAGGTAAATATGTGTCTGTAAATGTCAGCAGGCAGAAGTCAAAAGGAATGACCAGACTAAATGCGATGGTGTCTGAATTTCACAGGTGTTTATTTTAGCTGGGGCTTGGGTTTCTCAGCATTTACTGCTGTTTTCTGTGTCTAAGGCTTGAAGTTGCACTTAATCTAACCACTTCCTGGCCAATACAAATGTACAAGTATTCTGATGATTTTTTCATTCTTTAACCAAATAATCATTCCAAAATCCAAGTTTTTCTGAATCAAAAATGGCTAAAGAAAGGGTGAAATAATAATGGAAGGTATGCAAAGCATGTAGAACATTTTTTAAGAAGAGACATTTACATTTTATTTCTGGAATTATTATTTCCAGACCCTTTCTTTCATCCCATTCAGTTTTCTCCCAGACTATTTCAATGCCCTTCATGAATTTTTAATTTGTCTTGGGGCATAATCATTTTAAAAATGAGTTTCAGGCTAGTTACTGGAGTGTGAAGTGTTTCGGTGTCTTATTCTTTGACTTAGTAAGACTTGTAGATAGCTGAAAATGTCCCTTCCCTGTACACAACTTCTTCAGGCTCATCTGAGTCTTAAAACCAGGGGAGTTTTTCTTAGCAGACATTGTGAACTGACTGGTTTTGAGAGTAAGTACTTGAAGCAGAGTTTTCCTTTTTAAAAAATGTAAAAAACAATTAGAGACTTAGCTCACCATAAAATAAAATTGATGTTGGAAAGAAAAAACTCAGGGCTGATCTTTACTTTAGCTTCACTTCTTAATCACTACAAATTCAGCAATTTTTTAAATAACAGCTTTTTTGGAAATATAACTCACATACCATAAAACTCACCCTTTTAGCCTTTGCTTTTTAAATTTTTTCATTGGGTCTTGGAATGCTTCTGCATAGTCTCTCGTGGTTTCAGAGTGTGGACAAAGGAGCCATTTAGACCCACATTTAAAGGGATGACCTGTTTTGAGGGATGACCTTGGGCAAGTTTTCTGATCCCTGCAAGCCTCTGTTTCTTCTCTGAAATGGAGATTACCTTCCTTACTTCAAAGGGCTATTGTTGAGAATAAATGAAATAATCATATGAAACGCTTATGAAATAGTATTTGTCACATAGTAAACCCTTGATAAATATCAGTTATTGCCATTATCATATTCATTCTATAGAAATAATTGTGGTGCCAAAGAGTTTTGTGTAAGACACAGTTAATCACAGCCAACCATGAATCTAAAGATGTGTTTCCAGCAAGGTAGGAAGAAACTAATAACTGTTGAGATTCTAGCAGCCATGAAGCCCTGATAAATGTCGCTATATAAGAAAATTTAAAAAGAAAGAATAGCACTGCAAAGTAGATCCTTTTTAATCCATTTTACAGATGAGGGAACTGAAGTTCAGAGAGGTCAAGTAAGTTATCTAAGGTCACCTTCCTAAGTAGTAGGGCTGGTGTTGAAATCTAGTTCAACCTATTTTCAAATACTTTTAACTATATCCCATTTATTTTAGAAATGCATGTCTTGAGGAGAACAACACAAACCTCAAATTCCACAATACAAACCACTAGATTGAAAGGTCCAAGAGAATGGTCATTTTTAATAAGTTCTGATATTTACATTATATACCATATACAATGTTAAAATGATTTTGATGGATTTTGATGGATGGAATTAATATTTTGAATATTTTATTACCTTAACTTGTTTTCAAGTATAGAAATAGCATAATTGTTTTAAAAGGAAAATGTCAAAAGAAAAACAAACAAAAGTTTTTAAAAGAATGAAACCTAAGACAATGAATTATCTTCTTCTGGTAAAAGAATAGGGAAGAGTCAGAATAAGAAATGGAGAGAGTATGATAAAAGGTTTTTCTCTAGAGGTTAATTTTTATTGTTTAAAGGAAAATAAAGTCTAAAAATATTTTCAGGTATCCAGTATTCTTAATGCTAAAATGGATCGCTGATTTTTAAAATGTGACATCTACTATACTAGGATTTTTTTTTTTTTTTTTTAATGGATAGCTACCTCCAGGACACGCACTGTGATGATTTAGGCACTTACTAAATCCTGGGTGAGTGGATAGAAGGATGAACTGCAATAGAATATGTAACTAGCTGGAGGAAAGTTCTCATTAGTCCATTTCCCCTTCTCCTAAGCTCCATCAGTGTTAATCTCCAGGAGAAGAAAATTAAAGAGCATTTATGAGAGAGAAATTCTGAAGAGGTAACAATGTTCTAGGAATAATACTGAATATTCTATAACAGTGCTGTCCAATAGAACTTTCTACGATGATGGAAATGACCTATATCTGTGCTGTCCAAAATAGTAATCACAAGTCATATGTGCCTCCTGAGCATTTGAAATGTGGCTAGTGCAACTGAGGAAGGTAATTTTTTATTTCGTTTGGTTTAGTTCATTTCACATGGCCAGTGGCTATCTCAATGGACAGTGCAGTTCTAGGAAGAACATTACATATTCTAATAATACATTCTCCCTCATTTTGAAAAAAATTTTTATTGGAAGTACCAGAGATTGAACCCAGGACCTCATACATGGAAAGCAGGTGCTCAACCACTGAGCTACATCTGCTCCCCTCTCCTTCATTTTTGAGCACATATTATAGTGTGCTCTGGCAGCAGAAGTAGAATTTTTTAAAAATTAACTTTATTCATGGAATGTATTTCCCTGATTTCATGCTGACATATCTTTATTCTCTTTTTAATAAACGAGTTTTCAAATAGAAATTAGCCATATGTTGGCTTAGATAAATGATGCCCGAGATACTGCCATACTGAGGGCATCTGTCAGACTTTTATAGAAGCATTGATGTAACCCTCTGTCCTGGATTCTACATGTTATCTTGGAAATAAAAGATAGAGTTTCTTTGCTACATTTTTAAAGGCCAGATAAACTTTGGTTCCATTTTAGAGAATTAAAAGGAAATGTAAATACGGGTTTAAAGAACCAAACACTGTAGGCCGCTAGAGCAAAATTGAGGACTAATTTTTTTCAAGGCACAGTGGTTTTCTCCCTGTGTTAAATAAAGTTAATAATAGTAATACTACTAATAAAAGAATCATTGTACACTTTATAACTGGAGCTTAATAAATCAGATTTCTTTCTTTCTCTTTTTTTAAATCAGATTTCATAGCAAACTCAAGCCCAACCTTCTATAAAAGTCTCCTATCCCCAAAGTCACTTCATCACTTCACTCCTATTGGAGCATCGCCCTGCCCCCCTAAAAAAATGAGGCAAAGATAAAAATCTGGCCTTTAAAAACCAACCTTTTCCCCCAAACACATACAAATTATGGAAAAAACAAACAAACAGAAATCAACCTGTTTTCTTCCTTGAAGGTCCAATTAGTCAAAGTTCTAGTGGTGAGGGAAACATAAGTGCAGTTTAGGAGGCTTCATGTTTTTATGTTCTTCTACCTTCTCTACTCTGTCCCTTCCCTTTATCTGCTTGGATGTTTGTTAATTAGCAAGATAAAAATAGTGCATGAAATAAACCAATAATCAGGTCATTCAAAATATCCTTAAAGAAAAGAGAAAAAAATTGTTCTACCATTATTTTATTTAACCTATTAATTAACTTAGTTCATAATAATTAAATCTTATTTGTCACCTATGGCAAGTGACCCGTGGTAATGCCTGTCTTATTATAAATGTCTACTTTTTAATCTCCCATTTCCATAAATGAATTCTGTGTGCTATTTTTATAACCAGTCCTGTTGCATATTCTTCTCTGGAAATCTTAAAGCCCAAGTATTTAGAATCATTTTAGTCAATATTTCGACCACCAAGTTTTACTAAACAACACAGTTGTAAAGATCAAATTATGGCTCTATAGCATTTTAAAAGTTGCAAACTTTTCATATAAATAAAACTGCAATGAGATATTACTTCACACCCACTAGGATGACTATAATTTTTTTAAAAGCAGAAAATAACAAGTGTGTGGAACTATTGGAACCCTCATGGATTGCTGCTTCAAACATAAAATGGCTCAGCCACACTGGAATACATTTTGGCGGTTCCTCAAAAATTAACTATAGAATTACCATATGACCTAGCAATTCTACTTCAAAGAATTGCAAACAGTTACTCAAGCAAATACGTGTACATGCATGTTCATAGCAGCATTATTCACAATAGACAAAAGGTGGAAAAACCTAAATGTCCACCAAGGGATGAATAGATGAACAAATTGTGGTATATCCATACAATGGGATGCTATTCAGCCATGAAAAAGAAATGAAGTACTGATACATACTAGAACATGGATGAAAATAAAAAATATTATGCCAAATTAAAGAAGCCAGACACAAAATATCATATATTGTCTGATTCCATTTATATGAAATTTACAGAATAAGTCAAATCTATTGAGATAGCAGATTGGTGGTTACCAGGGACTGGGAGAAAGGAGGGAATGGGGAAAAACTGCTTAATGGATACAGAGTTCCCTTTTGGGGTGGTGAAAATGTTTTGAACTAAATAGAGGTAGTATTTGCACAAAACTGAGTGTACTAAATGCCACTGAATTGTTCACATTATATATATATATATATATATATTTTTTTTTTTTTTTTTAATTTCACCGTAATTTGAAAAAATGTTTCAAAGCTTTTCTATGTGCACAAATTTAGTTGTTAGGCCATTATATATTTTGTCACAACCTACAAAATTGTGCAGGACAGAGTATAAACTATAATGTGAACTCTAGTCCATGGTTAGTAGCAATGCTTCAATATGTGTTCATCAATTGTAACAAATGTCCACACTAATGAATGGTGGTGTTAATGTGGGCAAGTGTGGGAGGGGTAGGGGTTGGTGCATATGGGAATTCCCTATATTTTTTATGTAACATATATGTAATCTAAAGCTTCTTTAAAAATTAAAAAAAATTTTTTTTAATTTAGTTGTTAAAATAACTCCAAGGAAAGACAGGTTCAGGGAAGAGCTAATTTTGCCCAGTGTAATGTCATGGTTAAGATATGATCTATGGAAGTCACTTAGACCAGAACTCCCATCCTGGCTCCACCACTTACTAGCTGTGTGACCAAGTACTCAATCTCTCTAAACTTTAGTTTATCTGTAATGTGAGGATGGTGATATTACGTACCTAATGGCGAACTTAATGAGGAATAGATGAGCTAATATACGTAAAGTCTTAGTGTGGTGCCTAGTACACGAGCACCACCCAATCAGTGCCAGTCATAGTCATGGCTGCCACATTGCAGCCAATACTGCAGCAGTGCAGGCTGGTTCTGCACAGGGGCTCCAGGCTACAAGAGCAAGTCGGGCTGAAATCCTGTCCCTTCCACTTGCCAAGCCATCTGTCCTGATGCTGACCTGCAGGACAAAAGGACGCTCTTCTAGTTTGCTCAGAGCTAACTGTCTAGTTGCCAAGCCATGTACTGGCAGGGCTGTGTCCACCCCGAGGGGGTACTCTTTTCTGAATTTCACAAAGGCACCATGTGAGCTAGTGGAAGCCCTGGTCATGGCTGATAATGATGACATTAACCCCATCACCACCACTCCATCAGGAAATATGTTAGAGCTAGACTTCCAAATTCAGAACTTCAGACTTCAAATATAGGCGTCTTTCCACAACACTGCTTTGCCTCTGTGTGTTCTCAAATGAAGGATGCCTATAAGCATGCTTTGTGTAGAACAAAAATGTCACATAAATGCCAGCTGCTATTCAAATTTTCCATTACTAATCAAGGGCACCCTTTTAGTTCCTGTGTGACTCAAAAGAATATGGCATGTATTCAGGAAAAAGTGTAATTGCAAAATGAGGTGGAATGAAGAGTTATTTCTATCACCACCAAGCCCAGGGGCAAAAGTATCAATGGTTATGTTAAATGAAGCAGGTGCATTAGCAAAGCCCTATTGAAGCAAGAGGCTAGAATGACAGGACAGTTGGTCTGGGTGTGAAGAATCTGCTATTACCACTAATGTATCATGTGGCAGGGACAGTTATTCTTTCTGGCAGTAGACAGAGCTCTTGTTTTATACATTTGTCAATTTGATTTTTCTCAGTAGAAAAATAAGATACTGTAAAACAGAAAACAAACATGCGTTCCCTCCCCCCCCAAATACGTTATATTTAAAGTGTACCAAATTGAATCTACTTTGTAAGTTTAATTAAAACCTTACTTATAAAGTTAATTAAACATGTTTAAAATTGTGTCCAAAGTCAGACCCCAGGGGGTGTTTTGCTGTTTCTGGTTATGCTGGACTGGGGACCATTTACTAGTAGAAGGCTTCTACCTCCTTAGATGTCCTTAACTTAGAAATTGGAGAGCTTGAGAAATGCTGTAGCTACTGTACTGTTACACAGTCCAGAAGCCACTAGCTACACATGGCTTTTGAGCACTTGAAATGGGGCTGGTGCAAATGAGATGTGCTGCAAATGTAAAATACACCAAATTTCAAAGATTTAGTACCAAAAAAATTAAGATAGATCTTTAATAATTTTACATTGGTTACATGTTGGAATGGTAATATTTGGGATTTATTGGGTTCAAGAAAACATTAAAATTAATTTCACCTCTTTCTTTTTTAGTGTGGCCATTAGAAAATTTAAAATTGCATATGTGACTTGCATTATTTCTTTCAGAAAGCGCTACTCTGAACAGTGTGTAGTCTTTGTTTGACCTACTAGACTTTCAGATCAAAATTGTTACTACCTAAGCATTACATATAGTTATGAATCATGTTGCTATTATTTTAAAATCCCCAATCACTATATTGGAACCACATGTTGCTGAAGTTCTCTGAACTCAGTTTTATAATGTTAGGAAAATATTTTCTTGCTTCTCATTGCATAACTTTCAGATGAGACCGTATGAGATTTTTAAGCTTTTTAAATTAGTAATTATGCTATTGTTTTATGGTAAACTGAATTAGGCAAGGGAAATTGGTACCTATAATATGTAATAGAGACTAAATTTGTCATAATTTACTATCTAACAAGATAAACAACATTTTAGAATGGATATCTCAGAATTACCACTTAGATCCATTTTGATTTAACTTTATTTTCATTCATCATTTATCAGTCATGAGACAAACAGTAATCTTAAGTGTTAAATCAGATTGTGGAAGCACTTGAGAGCTGAAAAGTGAAATATGTAGCTTTATGTTGTACATAGCACCATCTGTTGGAGAAATCTAGTAACAGTTTTGAATTCCAAAGTAGCAAATTAAAAACTTAAATCAGAATTGTGGCTGGGGTGGAAAAAAAACAACAAAAAAAGACATACCCCAAACCACTCATTAAATCACAACAGGATACTAATTTGCTTTCAGTCCATGGCCTTAAAAATTGGCATTTAAAATTAATTCATTGAATGATGACCATCACATTGCAAAAGGAAAAGAAGCTGTACCAGAAGAGGTTCCCTACAATAACTACTCAGGAAATGAAAGTTGGACCAAAGCAAATAAACATTTATATTGTCAAGTGTTACATGTTTCTTTGTATAGGGATTTGTCAGTAGTTATATGTCTTTAAGGAACTCTAGTGGGTCAAAATAATGATACCCGCTCCACATGGCAGGCAGAATGGGACTCTTAGCCTCCAAGGACAGTGAAGCAGGTCTGAAGTCTGAGAGAAAGGGTGTCAGTCTCTATTCCCTTTATTTATTTATTTTTTCAAAATATTTTATTTATTTATTTCTCCCCACCCACTTGTTTGCATTCGCTGTCTACTGATCTTTTTAGGAGGCACCAGGAACCAAACCTGGGACCTCCCATGGGAGGGAGGCACCTAATCACTTGAGCCACATCCACTCCCTGCTTGTTGTGTCTCTCATTGTGTTTTCTCATTATGTCTTGTTGCGTCATCTTGTTGCGTCAGCTCGGCACACCAGCCTGTCGCATGAGCTTGCTGTCTTGCTCTTCTTTTTTTAGAAGGCACCAAGAACCGAACCCGGGACTTCCCATGTGATAGGTGGGGGCCCAACTGCTTGAGCCACATTTGCTTCCCCTCTATTCCCTTTAGCACTGATGTGAATCAAAAGGCCAGTGAGCTGTACTGGTCCCTTGGAGTTCAGTGCCCTTGTATGTGTTGGCTTTAAGATATTATATATGATCCTGGATTTTGAAGACCAGGATTATAGTAATTGATTTTTGCCTGGATGTAGTAATAATTTAAATAAAGAGTTGAAGAAAGTGACATAGAAACTGAAGCAATTTCTTGTTATTTGCACTAATAGAAAAGTTAAGCAAATGTGGGGGGAAAAAAAAGAAAAGAGAAGCAGGTGCAAAGACAATGAGGCTCTTTATCTGCAATCATGGAGGAAAAGCTTGGAAGATTATTCCACTATGGCCAGACATCCCCTACTCCACTTCTCTTCATCCAGGAAGCCTTCCCTAAACCCCAGGCTAAGCTGAATCCTGGTATAGAAGCCCACAACACCTGGCCTGTCTTCTTCTGTAACATGCAACTCTAGACTTTTCTATTTTTCCTAGTGGACTATAAAGTCCACAAGGGCAGGTACTGTCTCTGACTTGTTGGCTGTCATGCCCATTGTGTGTAACAACTTTTGGCATAGTTGTTACTTCATCATAATTTGCTGAATGAATGAAGTAATGAATGAGTTATATCCAGGCAAACACCTCACTTTTGGAGACACATTTCCTCAACAATCCAGTGACCCATCCCAAGACAGCTGTGTGTGGCATGGGAAACAAGCAAGTTTCTGAAGGCAGGCAGGCCACAACCTAATGGGGAGTGGAGGGGAGGGCTCTGGGATAAGTTACAGTCACTTTGCACACAGGGTGCAAAGAAATTTTTTTTTTTTTTTTTTTAATGTATTTTTTATTTTACTGGGAGGTCCCAGGGATCGAACCCAGGTCCCTCCATATGGCAGATGGACGTCCAACCATTTGAGCCACAACCGCCCCCGCAAAGAAATCTTAAACACAGAAAGTAGAGTTCAAAAAATAGTCACATCTCTTCCTGAAAATTTTTATACTTCATAAGCACATAATGATTATAAATGCTGTGTTATAAAAATAACTCATAAAATATTGTCAGAAATTATATGGATTGCTAAAACTGGAGGGAAAAACAAGCAGGTATATCACTGTTTCCAGACATTCTGCTTCATTAGCACTTAATGCATTTTGCAAATGTGAAGAACAAAGAAAGTCCCTCAGTAGTTAAAAATGTAAAGTGGTGCTGATCAAACAGACTTAAAGCAGTTGCCAGAATTGAATGAGTTCAATTACTAACATTGTAAAGGTACATGAGACCTCTTTGTATTTTATTTGCCACTTCCTGTGAATTTATATTTCAAAATAAAAGTTTTTTAAAAATATAAATGTACCTACTGTTCTTACATTGAGGAAGAAGGGTCAGATTATATCATTTGATTTTTTTTTCTACAATATCATGAGTAGACTCCTTACAGATGCCATGTATTGAGATGGAGTTGAACTTTAATTCCAACGAGTTGAATGTCTACAATTTTCTGAACTATTTCAGTGAAAATATCACAGATGTTCTGTTGTTCCAGATATTCTATGGCTACAGTTGAGTACTACAGATTTATCTTTCATTTTCTCCGTTTTACCCCCAGTTTATCTGATATATTTACTTTTTTGTGATAGGTGAAAATTTCTTTTAAAATATTGAATGAAATGGAAAGAATAGCAGTTTAGATTTATGCACTGTGGAAATACAAGGCAAAGACAGCGTGAGGGTTTAAAAAAAAAATCTACCTTGTGTATTACCTTAGATATGCCACACTGACTGGCCCTCTGGCTTTCCTCTACTCCAGAGCTGTATGACTTTGGAAGAACATGTAACCTTTCTTTTTTTTTTTTTTTAAACACTGCCTCATTCTATGGAATTTTAAAGAGGCATTGAGAGACTTTATTATTTATTTATTTTTTTTAATTTTACCGGGAGGTCCCAGGAATCGAACCCAGGTCCCTCCATATGGCAGACGGACACACAACCATTTATTTGAGCCACATCCGCCCCCCAACATGTAACCTTTCTAACTCATCATGCAATTTGTGCTCAGTGGATATATATCATTTATTTGCCATATCCACCTCAGAAACTTTACTTATCCTTATCTTATAGATGAAGAACATAATGTACATAGAAGTTAAGGAACTTGCCCAAAGTCTCAAGCCCAATGGTTGCAAAGCTGTATTTGAATTCCAGTGACCTTCCACAGACCCATTCTTGCTAGCTTGCCCTTTTGAATTCTAACATTTTAAGACTCCAATTTTTTCCATTGTTCAATGTCAAATACCCCGTTCTTATAGGAGCAAGCTGAGCAGGGAGTTCATCTGACCAGAAATTAAACCCTAGCTACAGAAATCATTACTTTGTGAAACCTTGAGGCATTCTTTCTGTAGAGTATTCACACTTCAACCAGACCAAGACACAGCCTTCCAAAACCTCATTTGGCATGGGAAAGAGAGTCATGTCCTGATTTGACCAAGTTATTGAGACACTTAGGCATGTGCACTTAAGAGGGAGGCAAAACTAGTCAGGATGATAATTTGAAAGTTTTCCAAGGAAGCCACTTAACAAAACGTGATTTCAATCCTATTATTTACACTTCATTGTATTATGGTCTCTGTGACCTTTTATATATTGCAAGACATTTTATGATCCTTATTGCTATGTTGCAAAACCTCAGAGTTACAGAGAATGCTGTTCTACCTCTTACAAATAAACTAAAAGAGTTTATAAGATAATTAAGAAATGTATCATTAATCAGTGAGGCAAAAAAGCTGTAGAACATTAGCTTCTATTTCTTGTGCCACAGAAAATGCCACTGTAATCAGGGCTTTCTACTCATAGAGTGGGCCAATAAAAAGTTATGTCACTTCTTAGACCAGGATATTTGCAGATCCGTTCATTACTCATCCTTTTATCAACCACTCTGTGCCAGGCTGTCTGCAAAGGCACTGTGCTAAATAGTGGCTACAAGTCCACGTCTAATCTCAGCTGACACTGACCAGCTAAGTTTGTGTGGACAAGTTACTTAACCTCTCAGAACATCATCTACCTACCTCATTGAAATGCTATGTCAGTCAAATAATAATTGACCTGTCACAAAGTAGACTTTATTAAGTGTTAATTTTAAACCTTTCTCCTGGCCAAAACTTCCTCTTTCATAATTCACCTCTTATTTTCCTGTAACCTCCTTTCCTCATTTTCTGAGAGAGAGAGACCAAAGTCCTTTCATATATGCCATTATGAATCTTATGTCTATGTGTAACCATTTGCCCTATAACAATTTATGTCCTCTCCTTTAATTCTTTAGCTATAGTAAGTCCTTTAAAAAAAAAATAAAACTATTAAAAAGTAATGATTATTTTTTGTTGCTCCATAAGCTTCTCCTCATATTTAACCATCTCAGTCCTTGAGTTGTTTTTCATAGAATTCTGTTATCATGTTTTTGATGATATGGGTCTGTTGGGCCAGGTTTGGGTGAGAGTTTACTAAGACCTTGTTTCCCAAATGTGTCAAGTCATAGAGTCCCCTTGAGTATGAAAAAGAGATTTCCAGGTCGACCTAATGCCTATCAAATCAGAATCTCAAGGAGAGAAGCCTGGGAATCTGTACTTTTAACATGTAGCACTGGTGTCTCTTATAGTCTGATCAGTTTTGGCCACACCCCACTAGAAGCTCAGGAATCCATGGGTTTGAACATGAAGGACGTACCACATTTGTGCTGCGGATTATTCGGTTGCACTTTTCTCTTTATGTTAAGGGTAGGAACAAAGCAAAGATTCTTGTTAATGTAAATGTCTGTATATAAATTCATTCCCAGAAGCAACACATTATATTATCAGATTTTATTGCTCTTTGTCTGGGAATCTGCTTTCTCTGGTGGGCCTTTTTCGTTTGAAACACAGGGAACTTTTCAGAAGACTTTTATATTCTCGTGAGCTCTTAATTCAGTTTGGGTAAGCATTCATCAAGTAAACAGTAATTGCTGAGTTATTAACACATGGACATAATAGCTAGACTTTTCTGACATTAATAAGTAGATTAAGAAGTTAGACTAGAGTCACTTTTTTATGTACCATTTTTAAAAAATAATAATAAAACTATTAAAGGAACAAGCAATAACCAGTCTCTACTACTATATGTATTTTAGAGCAAATTTTAAAGAATTATATGGATATTTGGTGTGGAAAGTGTCTGAGTCTCATGAATTCCCAGTTGATTTCTTTGTTCTATAGGTAGTTGTTGAACATCTACTATGTGCCAAGCTTCAATAGCAAATGTCATTTAATTATAATTTAATTGTGGTTATTTTGCATTTTATGAAAAGAAAACCTAATTTAATACATAATTACAAAATAATTTTAATACAAATTTTCTTAGACTCAAAAGCCTTGGCAAAAGGTACCCACAATGCTGGGTAAAATGGTCAAAAGTCAGGGCTTCATGGTGGCTCAGTGCCTACAGCCTGTGTTTCATTGCCTTTTGTAGTCCTCACCAGCCAGGTTGGTCTTTAGTTACCTGTTTTCAAGCATTCAGCCAAGATTATTTTGTTATTTTAGTTTCCTTTTTTTTTTTAAGGCAAGAAATCAGAGGTTAAAAATATACTTGAATCGACTCTACATTAAAACACTGTGATAGTCTGTTTCATTATTGGCACTAGTTTTAATAATATTATTACTATATAATAATACATGAGTATATATTCATTATAATACATTCCTATTTTCCTCTTCCCTTTCCCTCGTTTTTATGTAAATTCTATGAATTTATGTATATACATGGAAGGATTTAATCAGTAAATTGTTATGAGATCACAGTTTTTATGACTCATTTCACTTAATATGTCTTGGGAGAGCTTTACATATTAGAACATATAGTTCTACTCCATTCTTTTTAATATTGCACAGCATTCCCTTGTAGGGATATAGCATAATTTATTTAACTTCCATCCTATTGATGGTCAATAAGATCCTGTGATAGATTTTCTAGGCATAGATTTCTGTAGTGAATTTATTAACTGGTTTTCACACCTCTTTTTGCCTCCTCACACTGTTATCTACATCGTTTCTTTTCTTATTTGTGCAGATATCCTAGCATTTAATAGGCCAGCCTTTGCAGCTCTCGAAGAGATTATGCCTCCTTTACAAACCAATATTTAATTAATCCTTTTTTGAATCTTTTATATTTTCTAGTGACTTAATTTTATTCTCAGAAAAAAGTTATAAACATTTTAGGCACACATGTAAATAGAATATAACCTGGTTAAATGAAGGTATGATTTCTCCATTGCATGCACCGGATTGGGAATCTATGTAATTCAAGAAGGCAGTCTGTGTAAGATTCTATTTAAAGAATAGTGTGTGGGGACCCTGATGTTCCCACCTGCCTACTGCAGTGCCTGAAACCCCCACATTAGTTGTTGAGGTTTATCCTTGAAATACCTGTTAAAATACACCTTGAAGGGTGATAGTTATGCAAGTTTTGATGTTGTGAGAAGAAATGATTAAACCTTTGAAATAGTGGGGACAACACAGAGGGTCCTGCTCCTCTGGCAAATCTAAAAAATGTCAGAAGTTGAGTGTGTCGGGCACGGATCAATGTGTCTTAGGACCTTCTCCGTTTATATAGTTAGGAATCTGAGCATCTTCGTTTCCCACGGCTTTGCTGCAAATCCGATGTCCATGCTCGCTTTGTACTGGGGGTGGCTTTAATGGTTTATCAAAGGTAATGATACATAGTGTGCCCAGGCTGCCTCTGCTAAACTAAGTGGCATTTCCTCCCAATCCGTTGCTATTACCGTTTCCAGGGGTGATGCAGTTGTTTCTATCTCAAATCCTTCAAATGTATTTGCCCATTCTCGCAACACTGACACACTAACTGTGAAGAGGTGCACGTTACTGCAGGTCTCCAGAAGATGCTTTGCTCCCTCTTGTGGGCCCAGACTGATCTTGAGTACATTTCATGCTCCCGGGATACACGGCTTGCTATGTGCAGAATGAGGAAATATTTCTTGTTTGAAGGATATAATTTTCTGGCACAGTCTTCTTAAATTGTTTGTGCCATAAGGGGTGCTGAGCCATTTCTGAAGCAAGTTTGATGCTGAAGTGGAGAAATATCTATGTAGTTGCTGCTGCTATTGCCACACAGCAATTTAAGCAAATTATTAGGACTTTATTAGTTGTAGCATTTGTTACAACTCTGGGAGTTCAGGCTCTTTTAAATTAGCCAAATCACAAGGTGAGAAATACATCTTTTTTAAAAAAATCTTTATAGCTTTTTTAAAAAGATTTATTTTGTTTATCCATCCCCCCTTGCTGCTCGTGCTGGCTGTGTCCATTTGCTGTGCATTCTTCTATGTCTGCTTGTCTTGCTTTGCTGAGTCATCTTGCTGCGCCAGCTCACCGTACCGCACAGGCTGGCTTGCCTTCACCAGGAGGCCTAGGGAAATCGAACCTGGGGCCTCCCATATGGTAAACGGGAGCCTAACCAATTGAGCCACAGCCACTAACCAAGAAATACATCTTTTTATGGAAAACTTTTATTTCCTATCAATAGGTTAAAACTCCTGCAGAATATTCTCCTGAGCTCTTCTTTGATTCCTTCCTATTTTCCTATCCCTAAACTTCTTTTTAAATTCTTTACCTTTATCTTCTTCTACTTTCCTTCACTGATGACTTAGCAGTAAAGTTTGGAAGAACAGAGGGGAAGAGGAACATTAGGAAACAAAAAGCATTATTCCATTTCTCTTTTTAATCTGGGTTGACCCCTATTTCTCTTCAAGTTGATGGTTAATTTGGCCTGCACATCTCCAAGTTCAGTGGTTGAGCTGCAAAAAGAGAAGTAGATGTCCTTGATCCAACTATCTAACATACATTTGGCCATTCTACAAAATTTTATTTGGAATAAGCCATGATCTCCCCTGAGTATCTAATAAAGGAAGTAGAAATATTAATAGTTAAGGGACAGTAGGGTAGTGTGCCTTACGTATCAGGGGTATAAAGAAAGGCTTATGTGAGCAGTTAAAGTTTGGGAGTTTTCCTTTTTGGTTACAAGTAAAATATCCCAACCTATTTAAACCCCAAAGTCATAATGTCCCATGCCTCACCCTCTTCCCATGTCCCTACCTCCAATTACACTTCCCATTCCACTGAGGTGCTAGAAGCCTAAAAGCTTTCTTCTACAAATTTCTCTTATAAAAATAAACAAACATGTGCAGGTTACTTTATTCCCCCAAAGAGGATCGTAGTATACAAATTGCCCTCTGCATCTTGCCTCTTTTCCCACTTTCTCAACTTTATGTTGGTGAATTGCTGCATGACCCCTCCCTCACTTCTTCCCTCTGGTCTCTTCTGTGGTCTCACCCTCTCACAGAGGCCTTTCCAATTCATCCCATTCTAATGCAAACCTCTCCCCCAACCCCTGGCTCTCTATATCCCCACCTGTCACATTCTATCCCTTCATCATAATTTATTATGTTTTTCATATTTCCTGAGTGGTGTATCCTCTCCTCAACCCTTAGACTCTAAGCTCAATGTGAGTAGTGACTTTAGATTGCTCTCTACTTTATCCCCAGTGCTTAGAACATCCTGCACAGAGTGGGCCCTTGGGCAGTATTTGGTAAATGAATGAATCTGAATCATCTTAGTTAATAGCTATATCTAGTGTCTAGAGTGTGGATGTACCACAATTTATCTCACCATTCCACTCCCTTATGGAAGGTTATGCAGACTGAGTCAAGCTTTAGTTATTACGAGCAGTGCTGCTTTGCATATCCTTAGGAAGGTTTTCAGAAAATGGGATCCTTAGGAAGGTTTTCAGAAAATGGGATTGCTGGGTCCAAGGGTAGGTGCATTTTCATTTTAAATAGGTGATGCTAGATTACTCTGTGTCAAAAGATCATCATTCACACCCCACCTGCAATGAATGAAAGTACTTCTTTTTCAAGCTGCCCTTGGTATTGAACATATTCATCCTTCATTTGTCCTGTGTGCCAGTATCTTTCCTACTCTACCTTTTGTCTTTCCAGTTTACTACTACTATCATGAAAAGATCTTCATTTTCATATAGTCAAAAATGCATTTTAAGCTTCTGGGTTTCTTGTTTTGTCTAGGAAGGTCTCCCCTACTCAAGGCTAAAAGAATCTTTTCCTGAAAATTTTGGTACTATTTGAATTTTTTCAAATAGGTAAACCTTTTAACAAGCTGGAACTTATATATGATAAGATGAGGTGATTTAGCTTTTTCTTCTAAACAGATTTTCAATTATACTAACACCATCTTCTAAATAAAATTTTCCCCACTGATTTGAAATTTAAATATATGAATTTAATTCATATATTAAACATATATATAAAAAAGTAAATATATATGGACTTACATATATACTATATATGTGTGTATGTTGAGTGGGTGTGTTTGTGTATGTATACTTATATAAAGTTGAATCTATTTCTAGATTCCTTATTCTTATCTCCCTGACCCATTTGTCTCTTCTAATATGGTACCATACTGTGTTATTGTGGTACTCCTAAGTTTTAATATCTTATAAGAAAAATTCTCCCTCACAGTCCTGCTTTTCCAAAATATTCTTGGCTAGTTCCAAATATTTATTATTTCAGGTAATTTTAAAAATCATTTATTCAAATAAACCTACCAGAATTCTCCATAAAATTGTTTTTGAAAGAAGATTAATCTGGCTGCACTATGGGGGGATGGACTGGAGTAAGGGGAGGTGAATGGCAGGGAGACGGTTAGTAGGGGGCTTTGTCATCTAGGGCAAACCAGACCAGTGCCTGAACACAGGGGATGGCAGGAGACCGAGATGTTTCCAAAATACAATCAACTAGACTTTGACCATTAGATGTGAAGTATGAAGGAAAGTGAATGAAATCTATTAGACTGGAGGAATGGACAAACTGTTAAGCCTTTACCAGAGTTAGAACTACAGGTAAAGAAGTAGATTTAGAGGTGGACAGAGGGGAGGAAGGGATGCCTATTTGGAGATATATGGAGTTTGGTGCATGAGGACCATAAATGGGGAAACAAATTGGTGATGATGATGACAATCATTTGGGTAATTAAAAAACATTTGAAAGAGGTTTTCATATTCAGTTCTGTAGTATTTCAGACATACTTAAGTCCTAATTCATTTTCTTGTGAAGCCACTTCTTTCTCCAACTTTTGGCAGCTCGAGGGCACATTGTTACATTGTACATAATCCACAGGGTGAGGTTTCTCCTCTTAAAGAGTGGAAATATGTCCTTTTGTAGTAAAATGCCAGTTGATGAAGATGTTTGTTCCTCCTCAGTAGAAATATTTTTCTACAATTAAAGTATATGAAGAACTGTAATATTTTTGCAAAGCTTGATATAATTTTAAGATCACTGTAGTTTCTCTTTATAATAAAACTCTAGCTGTTGAATACACATAATCCTGACTATTAAAAGTACGTATAAGGGGGTCGGATGTGGCTCAACTGGTTGGGCGTCTGTCTCCCATATGGAGGGACCCGGGTTTGATCCCCGGGACCTCCCGGTAAAAAAAAAAACAAAAAAAAAAAACAAAACAAAAGTACATATAAGTTTGTTTTGAGGTATTTCATGGATATGCTTATTCTCATGGCTTTTTCATTCATTTGTCTTTTCAGAACTTGATAGCCCGGAAGAGTTAGGGAAAAAGCGAATCTGTAGGATCATCACTAAGGATTTCCCCCAGTATTTTGCAGTAGTTTCACGGATTAAGCAGGAAAGCAACCAGATTGGTCCTGAAGGTGGAATTTTGAGCAGTACCACGGTGCCCCTTGTCCAAGCATCTTTCCCAGAGGGTGCTTTAACCAAAAGAATTCGAGTGGGCCTCCAGGTAATATTCACAAAGGGTTGTTTTCCTCTGTATGTGTACATACAGCATGTTCTGCCTTGGAAAAAGTGGTCATAACTCATCTTTAATGATTTGGCTAATTAATGCTTTAGGCAATTTTGGGAATCATTAACTTTTAAAAATGAAAAGCATTAAGTATAAACTTAGCTTAGTGGCTTATTAAATAAGGTATATATTTTAGTTTTTTTATGTATAAAAATATCACTTGTTTCCTGATGAAAATTCATTTTTGTAACCATCCGTTTTTGGTCTTGGTATGTGGAGCAACAAAAGCACCAAAGAACAAAGATACCATTAAAGAAAGAAACCATATTTGGCTTGGCTTATAATATGCCACACCATAAAAGTCAGTAATAGTGAAACTTGCAAGCCTTAGAGTTTTGGTTTGATTTAAATAAATCATAAATGCTGGTTTTTATCTAAACCAGCTGGAACTTGTTTTGATTTGGAAAGCTGACTAGAAATCTTGGCAAGAATGGTCTTTCTTGTATTTCTTCATTTGTTAGACCTTAACGATTTTTTTTCTAGAACAAGGAAAATGACCTAAAAATAATTTAATTTGTGATATTAATATAATAAATAGATTAACTGAAAGTTCATGCTCTTTTTGTGAGCCTGGCTTTTCATGCTTGAGGGAGTTTGGGGGTTCTTTTAGAGCCAACACTCCCAAGATCTTGAAAGGCCTTTGGTAAACAGTTGGAGCTAAAGAGACCATCATACAATTCAATCAAAGTTCTCTTTAATTGTGTCCCATATCGAATATTTTATGAAATAGCAAAGAAACCAAAAGGAAGAAGTTTAGGTTAGCCTTGATTTTTCCAGCAGACTGACATCATTCCTTTTCTACTGGGGAAATTCTCAAGCTGACTAAATCCTGCATAAACTTACTATAGTGTTAGGTTTTTTAGTTTTGGATTTTTTTTTAAACCCCTTCCTAAAATGATGAGAGAAGATAAAGGAGAGAGAGAGATTTTTTTAGTTGGCTGTTTTCATTCTCACTTAAAAAATCAACTTTCTGATGAAAGAAAAATGCTCACTTTCATTTACATCCTTTTTCTGTTTCTAGGCCCAGCCTGTTCCAGATGAAATTGTGAAAAAGATCCTTGGAAATAAAGCAACATTTAGCCCAATTGTCACTGTGGAACCAAGAAGAAGGAAATTCCATAAACCAATCACAATGACCATTCCAGTGCCCCCGCCCTCAGGGGAAGGCGTGTCCAATGGGTACAAGGGGGACACCACACCAAATCTACGACTTCTCTGCAGCATTACAGGTTTGGTTAAGTTCTGTTGCACTTTTTATTGATGCTGGTAGCATTTGTGAGGAGCCTCCGCAAGGAGAATCTTTTCTCCTTGAAAATGTTTGAAACGTTATATCCAACATTAAAAAATAGAAAAGAGAGAATGAAAATTCTTACTTGTCCATCACCTCATCTCTTTTGTCCCTGGAATCATTTCTTTATGGTGCTGAGCACATGACTCTTAAAATCTGGTGATATCATTTTTCTTGCATTCCCTGCTATGAAGTTTAGCAGCTAGTAATAGGGCCCTTTTAAAGCTATTGAGGTGTTATTGAATCTACTGAGCAACTAGGTAATATCTATGTGACCTGGACAGAGACAGTGAATGGAGCAATGCCCTTTAGACTACTAGGAAACTGGGTGAACTCTAGGGAAAATAGAAATTCTCACAGAGCACCAGTAGTAGTAACAAAGAATAGAGTGCATGACTAAAGCATCTCATCTATTCTATTCACCAGTGTAATCCTGTAGACTAAATATGCAGAGGTTAGAACACATTTTGTGATAAGGACCTGGAATCCAGATGTCAGGCCATTGTTTGATTAACCTAATTTGATTTTTAACTAAAAGTCCAAGATCATTAATTATAGGTTTATTTTGGGTTTATTATTTGGAGGGGTAATTTTAATAGCTGATTCCCCCTTTCACTATGAAAAATTCAATGGTTCAGCCAGTACTAAATGAACTGCCTCTTAACTTTCTCAATAATCTTATCTTTTTCTTTTTTAAAAATAGGAATCGTCTATCCGAAATGACAAATCTTTGTACTTATAAAATGCACTTATAAATTGTTGTTACCCCCAACTTTAACCTGTTCGTTCGTACCCAAACAGAAAAGTAATTTTTTAAAATCTAGTAATATCTTGCAAAGGAGAGTAGAGAGGAAAATTACCTTCAGGACATGTTGAAAATGAAAGTGTTGCAGTTTTGCCAGTAACTGGCTATGCAGAAAGAAGGGCATGATAATGATGAAACTTTTACAGAGAGCATTTCCTATCATAAATGAACATATCTGCTGTTATTCTCTCAGGGGGCACCTCGCCTGCTCAGTGGGAAGACATCACGGGAACTACTCCTTTGACATTTATAAAGGATTGTGTCTCTTTTACAACCAATGTTTCAGCCAGGTATGGGAATAAAGAATTCCAGAAAACACTAAAGAATTAGCGTTATTATCTTTTGGAAAATAAAAGTTATTGTGCTCAATATCAGTTTTATTTTTTATTTTTCATTTTGATGGTGAAGTTGGGTCTGACTCAGAAATTTAAAATATGCTAATATAAGTCATTTTTTCCATTTCTCACAGGAAGATATAAAGTACCAGCCTTGCTCCTTCCAGTGGGATAGGATTTTCCTTTCTCTCCCATTTTCCCTCATAAAATTCTTTCTCTTTCCAATGGTAAAGTCATAGATTAAATTTTGGAGCAGGGAGTAGAAAATCTTATCATGGTTATGTGTAAGAGGGGAACAAGAAGTTTATTGAAAAGAAAAGAAAAATAAAATCCTTAGCTTTTTCATGGCAAAGTTATAATCAAATAACACACAGGGTTTGTGTGTTTGAGAAATGGAGTAAACGTTTTTGCTCTTTGTCTCTTTGTTTAAATAAACAAGTTAGTACTTTGGTTTAGTTGCCTTGTATTCTTTAAATGTTTCGAAAACTGGGCTTTTAAATCACTTCATTTTCATACTTTTGCTCTGTTTTATTTTTGTTTTTCTCAGATTTTGGCTTGCGGACTGCCATCAAGTTTTAGAAACTGTTGGGTTAGCCACACAACTGTACAGAGAATTAATATGTGTTCCATATATGGCCAAGTTTGTTGTTTTTGCCAAAATGAATGATCCTGTGGAATCCTCCCTGCGATGTTTCTGTATGACAGATGACAAAGTGGATAAAACTTTAGAACAGCAAGAGAATTTTGAGGAAGTTGCAAGAAGCAAAGATATTGAGGTACCTGTTTTACAAAATACAAGTTCATTTAATTACACTGCCCAGATATGGGGTTTTATTTTGATGCAATAACAGCACTCACTATAAATATTGAGTGCATTAGTGATTTTACTTTTTGTTTAAAAAATTCAGTATACATTCATTCTCAAATTATTTTAAGTGTCTTTGTGGTTACTTTAGGTGGTTAAATTGTAGAACTAATGAATCTAAAGCCATGGTCTCTTTTTTCCTGTGGCTACTTGAGTTATTTTATTTACATGGTCACTGTCTATATACATTACCATGATTTTCCTTTTTCAAACCCAGTCATCATGTAAGTAGCTAAAAGTAAAAAAAATTCAGTGTCTATCAGGTACTTTTCTCAAACATGTTTAAGGTTGCCGGAATAGAGACAAATATATAATTCTGTTTTGTACATGTCCATGATCTTTAGTTTCTAATCACAACTGCTGACTTGTGAGCCAGTAGAGTTAACTTTTTTGTGGTAAACAGTGTCACAGCAGTAAAATCCTAGAAAACAAATGTGACATAGAAATATGCCAGTCTTAATGTTGTGACTTAAAATTTCAAAATTCTTCCAACTGAAATTAACATTATTTTATATATTTCTTTTACTTGAAAAGGTTCTGGAAGGAAAGCCTATTTATGTTGATTGTTATGGAAATCTGGCCCCACTTACCAAAGGAGGACAGCAACTTGTTTTTAACTTTTATGCTTTCAAAGAAAATAGACTGCCATTTTCCATCAAGGTAAACCATCTTCAACAGAAACCCTGTAAATTCCTTTTTATGCTCTTAAAAAATAAAAAGAAAAGGTTCTAATGATTTGTTTAGTTTGAAATATTTCACCAAACCTGAACACATAAGAACAATGTCAGGTTTTGTCCTATTTCTGTCCCGAGTATACTTTTGAGCCAGTAAAGCTTTATAATTAGTAAAATGTTTTTACCTTTAAACAGCTTAGTAATTGATATTTAAGCAAGTTTTTGTAAGACCAAACCAGCTAGAGAAATATGATGCATCATATTTGGTTAATGTACAGTAATCAAATAATGGATGGAATCCTTTAGCATTCAAGTCTCATCCCCATTTCTGATGGAGGCCAGGAAACTTTCTGGAGAGATCTTCCTCTTCAGAGAAGGAAAAAGGACAAATGGTTTTTTACTATTATTGTTATTATCATTATTGTTTGCTATTGTTATTATCACTAAAACTGCCTCTGTGCTAAGGCTTTAGGAAAAAAGTTATTAGGCAGGAAGAAAATGCATAAAACCAGAATACAGAATGGATTGTCAGGACAAGACAAGCAGATGCAGCAGTCCCGTGTTTAGGCTCGGGATTGGGCACTCTAAATCTTGCTGAGTTTAAATGTAACCACCCTGGATATGTAATTGTTATTACCATTTTTTCCTTTTACCTTTTCTGTCTCTCAGACAGGGCTTCCTAAAACAAACGTGCTTAAGTCTTATATAGAAGGGAACCCTCAGAAAAGTCTCTGAATAACTGTCACCTACCCAAATTCTTCTAGATTAGAGACACCAGCCAAGAGCCCTGTGGTCGTCTGTCTTTTCTGAAAGAACCAAAGACAACAAAAGGACTGCCTCAAACAGCTGTTTGCAACTTAAATATCACTCTGCCAGCACATAAAAAGGTATCTTTTAATACTGGTTTATTTCCACTTTCCTCCCCTGGTCTTGAAGAAGTAGGCCCTTGGTATGCAATTAAGGAATGCCTTGTAACATGATTAAAGCTCTTGAAACTCAAGTTTTCTTAGTCTCTGTGTGTAAATTGCATAAGTCTTGTTATTGTGGTGTCAAATTCCTGTGGTTTGTATGATGGAGTCCTTCTGCTTTTGCTGGTAGTTCGTAGATTTTTATGCTTTCAAATAATGTCACACATTAATTTGCCATGGATGTACAGTTCTTGATATTTTTTGTTGCCTTCTTTTGATTTGCTTTGCTTTCTAAATCAGCTTGCGTTTTGTGCTCCCTACTCAGTCCTTTTCATATCCTGATATTCTTTTCCCTGCTGTCCATTATAATATTCCTTGTCTCTGCAATGCATCTTGGAACCAAAAGGAGACAGAGTCAGATCAAGATGATGAGGTAATATGAACACTTCTGCTTTTATTCTATCAGAGGTAGAATAGAAATTGAATCTATGAAAGAAGTATAGAGGGCTGAAGTGTGGGAAATGCCTTATATTTTTGTAGAACTTAGCTTACGTGAGGTAAAAGGGAATACATTTTTCTTAAAGAATGGCTCACTCTTGCTCAAAATGCACACAAGAGTACTTGAATGCATTCAACAAAATTATAATCCAGCTGGTTAAAAAAGAGAACTAAAATTCTTAAACATTTTAAATGTGATAGATTGGCATCTATCTATATATATAGGTTTCATGTACGTATTTTCACCTAGTATCCACTGTGTTGTAACTTTTCGATCACTAGATCACGGTTAACTAACATGAAATTTTACTGTACAAATAAACTTTGTTATATGTGATATAAAATACTAGCTCACTGGCTATTGATAGATATCTGATAAGCTATTGAAAAGAATTTATCTAAGCCACGTATTTTAAGGGTGTAGTTGTTCAATTAACTTTTGAATAAATTTTCCTTTTAAGTTAGTTCCTAATATTTCTCCAAGTTGTATGATAAATGAGTTTTTTTAAACCCATACATCAAAAATAGAATCAGCCACCATAGGACTCAGTAACTTTTCTAATAAAACCTTAACCTGCTTTTAATCTCTGCATCTATACTTTATACGTTTTTCATGTAGAATCAACAGCAGTAAGTGAAATAATAAACTTTCTGTGCCTTTTTTTCCTTGAATGTACTCACATAGAGTGAAGTGTACATTGTGATATATGTGCTTTCAACATGAATGGATTTGGGGGAATTTACTGCTCAGCATCAGAAGTCTCTGTAATGCTCATCTTTTATTTGTAGTTCCCTGTAGTCTGCTGTGTTGGTGCTCTTATTTGCTGAATGATGGTTATTTGGTGGGGACATTGGGGTGGGGTTGCAAAACGCTGGTAAGAAAGTAACATTTTCAAGAGGAAAATGCATAAGAAGAAAATTAAGGATAAGCGAGATATCATCCTGCCATCCCACAAAATGTCACAAGGAATTTGGAAACGTAGTCTTTTTTTTTTCTTTTTCAGACTGAAAAAACAGATCGCCGACAGAGCTTTGCATCTTTAGCTTTACGTAAGCGCTACAGCTACTTGACTGAGCCTGGAATGAGTGAGTTTTCTAACATATTTACTAATCTATGTGGAATTTTATAAGAAGAGACATTTTTTCTATACACACTGAATCTGGGGTTAATTTGGAAGTCTAATGGCAAAAGAAAAACTGCAGGAAAACCTTATCATGAAATCTAAGTAATATAGCATACACAGTTGAAGATATAAGGTTTACGCACTCCTAGCTCGTAGCTTCAAAACAGTTTTTAAGAAAGTCATTAACTATTTTTAATTAGCAATATCCATTACTTGTCTTTAAAAACCTTGATTTCACTCTGGTTGTTAATAGTTCAGTTCTAGGAGATAAATACCAATATGCTTTAAATTTATGCTCAAAAGTGAAAAATATTTGCCCCTATATATTTGAGATGGTAAAAAGGATGATAGAGTTACTTTAGTTGTCATCTCATTTTTAAAATATAGTTAGGTCATTACATCCTAGTCCTAATTCTTTTTCTTCCCACTTAGCAAGAATTATATGTTCCTCCCTTCTTGAGGTAGCACTCTAAATGTTTATTGATATCCTATCCCCCTGCTTCTTTATTAAAATATCAGTTCTGAATAAAGCTGGTCTTCACTGGACTGGCTAAGCCCTTTGTTTTTCTCAGTGTTTGTTCTGGTTCGTTGTTAACTGGCTTGCAAGTATCAAGGTATATATTCACTCATTTGTTCACTCATTCATTCTCTCTGCATACTCTCCTCCCCTCCTCCCACTCCCCCCCCATTCTTACCATTATTACCTCCAGTGATCATCACTATAGTCCTCAAGACAACCCCCTCCAGCTACAGGAACTAAGAGGACTGAGAGCAGCACGGTGTTTGTTTGATGTAGAGTGGAGGGATACTACTTTAAGCATCAGAGCTTCATTTAGAAGAGAATTTACACTAAAAAAAAATTAGTGAATCATTCCTAGCTGTTTCCATTGACTCACAGTTGAGTTCAGGAAGGATTGGAAATTTATCAGCACAAGCCACAACCTTGGTTTCCCCCACTTTTCCTGAATTCATGTTTCTGTGGGTCAACATAGCAAATGAAAAGTACCCCACTACTTAGCTCACATTGTCTTGGCATAATCTTCTGGAGTCTAGCTCCTGAGCTACTGGGGAAGCTTTTTTTTTTTTTTCCCCAAAGATTTTATTTATTTATTCATTTATCCCCCCCTTGCTGCTTGTGCTCGCTGGGTCAGCTGACCACGCCGCGTGGGCGGGCTTGCCTTCACCAGGAGGCTCCGGGAACTGAACCCGGGGCCTCCCATATGGTAAACGGGAGCCCTACTGATTGAGCCACAGCCGCTTCCCCTGGGGAAGCTTTTATGTTCAGATACCAAATGGGGGACACAAGAGAAATGAATACTCCTAAACATTTCTCCAGACCTCAGTTTTCTCCTCTAGAAGAAATGTCAAAATCCTTCCAAAAATGTAAGGGCTGAAATCAACTCCAATAATGCTACAAAGCCGAGGAGATATGTGCAGAACTAGATTGGTTTTCAGTACAACTAAATCTACTGGGTAGAGAAGTTTTCTTTGGAATACTCTTTTGCCCCAGACCTAAGGCCCTTACTGGGTAACTGGTTAGCACACCCAGGCAACATCCTTAAGCTTTGGATAGGTTCCATGGACCTTGAGGTTAGAATCACCTCTGGACAGGTGAGCTTCCATCTGATTCTGGTCCCTAAGCTATTATTTTGTTTGGAGTATGGCTGGGTTGTAAAGTCAGGTGTGTACTAAATCAATTGATATTTTTCCTACTTATGAATGCATTGCTACTTTTTGGTTAAACTCGGTTAAGTTATATGCAGCTTGTCCTGCTTGATTTTTGATAGAAGGAAGAGGGTACTTTGTTTTATGAAAGGGAGCATAAGGCTAGATAAACTGAGGAATGGAGAGAAGAAGGGACTAAAAGAAAACTAAGGAAAAGTCATAACCCCTGAGTTGGTATTAGAACTCCAGCTGAATGCCACCATTCTCTCTCTACCCTGTCTCCCACCCACACTCACCCTCCAAAAAAAAAAAAAAGGATTATGGTGTAATTTATTGCGTGACAACCAGAAATTCCCTTTGTTATAAAGAGTATCACAAAATATGTGTATTTAAAGCATAAAATACGCAACTGCTCAGTAAGTTGGTTGCTCGGTGCAGAGCAGCGTATAAAACCACGGGTGTGGTTCAGAAGACTTTTCTCTTTGCCCGCTGAAGCTGGCCTTCAGTGGTAAAAGAGAGATGCTTTACTAGTTTCTGGTAGCTACTAAAATGAGCTGTCTTGAGACATTGCACTGAGCCCAAATCATCAAACTGAAGGAATCCCCAAACCTTCCATTTGCAGTGTGGCATTTCCAAAAGAGTTCAGCAATATACTATTGAGAATTGTGGTTAAGAGGGATAAATGGACAGGTTTAAACTTAGTTCTTCCACTTTTCTTTAGAATAATATAGAAGCCTAGAAAAGGATGTGTTCTGAATGTTTGAATTTAAATGTACACTAGGAATGAAAATCTTCACCCTTGTGGGAGTAGCTGCTAATCCAAGGACTGAATTGTAGCAATGGCACGGGCACAGCTTGAAGAAGAGCATAAAAGATGAAGCAGATTCTCATTTCCTCTTCGCATTTCACTATTATTCTGAACCAGTGCTTTCTGGGAGCGAGACTGTAATCAACTTTGACGTAGAACTTTAGCCACTGGCAGGCATTCCAAATCACTGTGACCAGCTTGGTTTGTTTGTTAGAGTTGTAAAAGCAGAGAGGACTAAATGCGTGTTTGTTCTTTCCCAGTGAGTGTGCTTACCTCATTTGTGTGTGTTTCTTGCCCCACTGCCAGAAGAATGCAGGTATTACGTCTGTCTTTCAGTGGTAGATTTACCTGATGGTTGCTCCTGTATTTGGGGGTATTTTCCACAAGTCCCAAGAATATTCTGGGAAGGCACCAGAATTAGTATCTTTATAACTGATGAATACATACACACACTTGTATCTCACTGTAGATTCTTAAATATGGGGTGTTAAAAAATATGACTGTGATTTTTATTTCCCCATGATACCTTTTGAGCATTAAAAGTAGAATAGATTATGAAAAAATCTAAGATGAACCATGTGCTTATTATATCCATAATGAAGACAACTATAGAGATGGATATATTTAATTGTAGATATATTTTTAAAGTGCGTTATTAAATATTTTCCTAAAATATCAAAAGGTACTAAGACTTCATATCCCACGGAAAAAGTGTACTCTTCTTTCTAAATGATCTTGTGGAACTATTTTTAAATTTATTATATTGTGCATAATATGGCATACAAATTGTATTACTTCATCGGCTTGTTTGCCATGATATATTGCGCATGAAAAAATGTTTTCAGTTGCTTTGCTTGCTTATGGTAAACATGAACCATATTTTCTGTTTTTTTTTTTCCTCCTTTTTGTGTGTGTGAACACATGCATTTTTAAGTCATTTCATATAACATTTTCTTTTTCCTCCACCAAAAGGAATATACTGCATGGAAAAAATAAATGCAAACATTCCTTTTCTTTGTTTTTTCTTTTAAAATTCTAACTCAGAAAATTTCTTGCTCTTATTGGCTTTTTATGGGTGCGAAGCATAACTGAATTGTGCATGGAAGATACAGATTTAAAATCCAGTGGCTTCACAGTTTGCACATCAGTTGCCTGTCACTTAAAATTTATTTTTGACTCTGCATGAAGTAGGCTTGAGTGGTTTTTAAAAAGAGCTTTAGATATTTAATATATAGCAACACATGTTGATAGGTGCAATCTGTATCACCGAAAGGTTCAAGGAGAGGGAACATTAGAAAATACTAAAATGAGAGTCATATGGTTGCACAAAACAAACAGGCAAAATAGAACGGCTACTGATATTCAAAACCAGCACATAAGAAAGTCAATAGGAAATAAGAGAACAGTTATCCATTGTGGTTATTTTTCTCATCATTAATTCTTTTCACATGTTTTCTATTTTCCATTGTTGGCCTATTTAGTTGCAATGTGCTTTTTCTGTCTTTCATTTCACATTGCTCTGCTTTTTATTTATGTTATTTATGTTATCTATTTATTTATTTATTTATTTACTTTGGATTAGTTATATCTGTAGAATTTTTTTCTCTCGTTTAATTATTCTTTTTGCCTCTTCCATTCTAAATCATGCAAACAATTGTACTTGCTTTTGTAATATTTCAAAGTTTACTGACCAATTTTTTTCTCTGGTCTCTCTGTTTCTCAACCATTTTTGTTGATTTTTGTGTTTGATTTCATTTTAAAATTTAAGAAACAGTTGAACGGAGTGCAGGAGCAACAAGATCCCTCCCCACCACTTATTCATACAAGCCATTCTTTTCTACAAGACCATACCAGTCCTGGACAACAGCTCCGATTACAGTGCCTGGGCCAGCCAAGTCAGGCTTCACTTCCTTATCAAGTTCTTCCTCAAATACGCCATCAGCTTCTCCGTTAAAATCAATATGGTCTGTTTCGACTCCTTCTCCAATCAAATCCACATTAGGCGCGTCAACTACGTCTTCAGTTAAATCCATTAGTGACGTGGCATCTCCAATTAGATCCTTTCGGACAATTTCTTCACCAATAAAAACAGTGGTGTCACAATCTCCATACAATATCCAGGTTTCTTCTGGTACCCTGATTAGAGCTCCTGCAGTCACAGAGGCTACGCCTTTAAAAGGGCTGGCATCCAGTTCTACGTTTTCTTCTCGAACCTCTCCAGTGACTACAGCAGGGTCTCTTTTGGAGAGGTCATCAATTACTATGACACCCCCTGCCTCCCCCAAATCAAACATTAATATGTATTCCTCAAGTTTGCCTTTTAAGTCAATTATTACGTCAGCAGCACCACTAATATCTTCACCTTTAAAGTCAGTGGTGTCTCCAGCTATATCGGCAGTTGATGCCATTTCATCAGCTAAAGTTACGATGGCATCTTCTTTCTCATCACCTGTGAAACAGATGTCTGGACATGCAGAGGTAGCATTAGTCAATGGATCTATTTCCCCTCTCAAATATCCATCATCTTCAACTTTAATCAATGGATGCAAAGCCACTGCCACATTACAGGACAAAATTTCTACAGCTACAAACTCTGTGAGCTCTGTGGTTAATGTAGCCACTGACGCAATTGAGAAAGTGTTTTCTACCACAATAGCAATGCCATTTTCCCCACTCAGGTCATATGTTTCTTCAGCACCATCAGCTTTTCAGTCTCTAAGAACTCCTTCCGCAAGTGCACTCTATACATCCCTTGGGTCATCAATATCTGCAACTACCTCATCTGTAACTTCATCAATAATAACAGTGCCAGTATACTCTGTAGTCAATGTTTTGCCAGAACCAGCATTAAAGAAACTTCCAGAGTCTAATTCACTTACAAAATCAGCAGCAGCCCTGCTGTCACCCATTAAAACATTGACTACGGAGACACGTCCTCAGCCCCATTTCAATCGAACTTCATCTCCAGTTAAGTCATCATTGTTCCTTGCACCCTCTGCCCTTAAGTTGTCTGCACCATCTTCTTTATCTTCCAGTCAGGAGATTCTAAAAGACGTGGCTGAAATGAAGGAAGACCTAATGCGGATGACTGCAATACTACAGACAGATGTGCCTGAGGAAAAGCCATTCCAACCTGAACTCACAAAAGAAGGGAGAATTGATGATGAAGAGCCTTTCAAAATTGTTGAGAAAGTAAAGGAAGACTTAGTAAAAGTTAGTGAAATACTTAAAAAGGATGTGTGTGTAGATAATAAAGGATCACCCAAATCACCAAAGAGTGACAAAGGACACTCTCCTGAAGATGACTGGATAGAATTTACTTCAGAAGAAATAAAAGAAGCAAGACAACAAGCTGCTGGGAGCCATTCTCCATCTCTGCCGGAGAGGGTGCAAGTAAAAGCAAAAGCTGCCTCTGAAAAGGATTATAACTTGACCAAAGTTATTGATTACCTAACAAATGATATTGGGAGTAGTTCACTGACAAACTTAAAGTACAAGTTTGAGGATGCAAAGAAGGATGGTGAAGAGAGACAGAAAAGAATTTTAAAACCAGCAATTGCTTTGCAGGAACACAAACTCAAAATGCCTCCAGCCTCCATGAGGCCTTCCACCTCTGAGAAAGAATTATGTAAAATGGCCGATTCCTTTTTTGGAACAGATACTATTTTAGAGTCTCCAGATGACTTTTCTCAACACGATCAAGATAAAAGTCCCCTGTCGGACAGTGGCTTTGAAACAAGAAGTGAGAAGACGCCTTCAGCCCCACAAAGCGCTGAAAGCACTGGTCCCAAACCACTTTTTCATGAAGTCCCCATCCCTCCTGTCATTACAGAAACAAGAACTGAAGTGGTTCATGTTATCAGGAGCTATGAGCCCTCAGCTGGAGATGCTTCCCAGTCCCAACCAGAGGAGCCCGTGTCACCTAAACCTTCACCTACTTTTATGGAACTGGAGCCAAAGCCTACCACTTCTAGTATTAAAGAAAAAGTTAAAGCATTTCAAATGAAAGCCAATAGTGAAGAAGATGACCACAATCGGGTTTTGAGCAAAGGCATGCGTGTTAAAGAAGAGACTCATATAACCACAACCACCAGAATGGTTTATCATTCTCCACCAGGCAGTGAAGGTGCATCTGAAAGAATTGAAGAAACCATGTCAGTCCACGACATCATGAAAGCCTTTCAGTCTGGGCGGGACCCTTCCAAAGAACTGGCAGGTCTGTTTGAACATAAGTCTGCAGTGTCTCCAGATGTTCATAAGTCTGCTGCTGAAACCTCAGCCCAGCATGCAGAGAAGGACAACCAAATGAAACCCAAACTGGAGCGTATAATAGAAGTCCACATTGAAAAAGGTAACCAAGCTGAGCCCACTGAAGTCATTATTAGAGAAACCAAAAAGCATCCAGAAAAGGAAATGTATGTATATCAGAAAGACTTATCCCGGGGCGATATTAACCTAAAAGATTTTCTGCCAGAAAAACACGATGCTTTTCCTTGTTCAGAGGAACAGGGTCAGCAAGAAGAAGAAGAGCTTACTGCTGAAGAGTCATTGCCTTCTTATCTGGAGTCTTCCAGAGTAAACACTCCTGTGTCCCAAGAAGAAGATAGTCGCCCTAGTTCTGCTCAACTCATATCTGATGACTCTTATAAAACACTGAAGCTTTTGAGTCAACACTCAATAGAATACCATGACGATGAGTTGTCAGAACTAAGAGGGGAGTCTTACAGGTTTGCTGAGAAAATGCTTCTGTCAGAAAAGCTAGATGTGTCACATTCTGATACTGAGGAATCAGTTACAGACCATGCAGGACCCCCTAGCTCAGAGTTACAGGGGTCTGATAAGCGGCCCAGAGAAAACATAGCCACTGCCCCCAAAAAAGAAATTCTCTCCAAAATCTGTAAAGATGTGTCTGAAAATGGTATAGGTAAAGTGTCTAAAGATGAGCATTTTGATAAAGTGACAGTGTTGCATTATTCTGGCGATGTTAGTAGTCCAAAACATGCCATGTGGCTGCGCTTTCCTGAGGACAGATTAGATAGAGGTAGAGAGAAGTTGCTATATGAAGACAGGGTGGACAGGACTGTGAAGGAGGCTGAAGAAAAACTGACTGAAGTGTCACAGTTTTTTCGTGACAAAACCGAAAAGTTAAATGATGAACTGCAGTCCCCAGAGAAAAAGTCACGCCCTAGAAATGGCAAAGAATACTCTTCTCAAAGCTCTACCAGTAGCAGTCCTGAGAAAGTACTGCTAACAGAGCTGTTGGTATCCAATGATGAGTGGGTTAAGACAAGGCAGCATGGCCGTGATGGACAAGGCTTCCCCAGAGCTGATGAGAAGAAAGCATCTGGTCTGCCCAACAGCCCAGAGAAGAGGGATCTTTCCCAGCAGACCGAGGAGAGCAAGTCCACAGTGGAAGCCCAAGAAGATGTTCCACAGAGCCCAGCACCAGAAGGGCCCCAGTCTGGGTTTCAACTCAAACAATCTAAACTTAGTTCCATTAGATTAAAATTTGAACAAGGCATACATGCAAAAAGTAAGGACATGTCTCAAGAAGACAAAAAGCCAGATGGCCAATCCAGAATCCCAGTTAAAAAAATCCAGGAGAGCAAGCTGCCTGTCTACCAAGTTTTTGCTAGAGAAAAGCAGCAGAAGGCCGTAGAGCTCTCAGATGAAAGTGTGCCAGCACAAAACGATTTTATGGTATTGAAGGCCAAAGATGAGCATGCCCAAAGCAATGAAATTATTGTAAATGATTCTGGCTCTGATGATGTGAAAAAAGAGAGAACTGAAATGTCAAGTAAAGCAATGCCTGACTATTTTTCTGAGCAACAGGCTAAAGACTTGGCATGTCACGTACCCTCAGATTTAGCAACTAAGGAACCATGGGACAAAAAGGTCTTTAGAACATGGGAAAGTTCTGGAGCTACTAACAATAAGTTGCAGAAAGAAAAACTTTCACATGTACTTGTTCATGATGTAAGAGAGAATCACATTGGTAACCCTGAGAATAAAATCATTGATCAAAGGAATGAATTTATGTCTGTGACTGAGAGAGAACACAAATTAACAAATGGTGTTCTCTCAGAAATTAAGGAAATGACTGTGAAATCTCCCTCCAAAAAAGTCTTATATAGGGAATATGTTGTTAAAGAAGGAGAATGTCCAGAAGGATCTCTGGATCAACTTTCCAGAAGAAGTGAGAGCTCAGCAGTGTCCCACATTCCAGTCAGAGTTCCTGATGAAAGGAGAATGCTGTCTTCTAATATTCATGATGGTTTTTGTGAGCAGCCGACATTTCCAAAACATGAACTATCACAAAAATTACCCCAATCATGTATGAGTAAAGAGACCATTGAGACACAGCACTTTAATTCTGTAGAAGATGAGAAAGTTACATATTCAGAAATCAGCAAAGTTTCCAAACATCAGAGTTATGTAGGCTTATGCCCGCCTCTCGACGAAACTGAAATCTCCCCCACCAAATCTCCTGATTCTTTAGATATTAGCCCAGGAAAGGAATCTCCCTCTAGTGATGTATTCGACCACAGTCCCATTGATGGATTGGAAAAAGTTGCACCATTAGCTCAGATAGAGGGAGGGAAAGAAATAAAAACGTTACCTGTTTATGTTAGTTTTGTACAAGTGGGGAAGCAATATGAAAAGGAGATACAACAAGGAAGTGTAAAAAAAATCATAAGTCAGGAATGTAAGACAGTACAAGAGACCAGGGGGACCTTTTATACAACTAGACAACAAAAGCAACCTCCTTCTCCCCAAGGTAGCCCAGAAGATGATACTTTAGAGCAAGTATCCTTTCTAGATAGTTCTGGGAAAAGCCCTTTAACCCCAGAAACTCCCAGTTCAGAAGAAGTGAGTTATGAATTTACATCCAAAACACCAGACTCGCTCATAGCTTATATACCAGGCAAACCCAGCCCAATCCCCGAGGTTTCTGAGGAATCAGAGGAGGAAGAACAGGCCAAGTCAACCTCCTTAAAGCAGCCTACAGTGGAGGAAACAACAATTGAGCGTGAAATGCCTCCTGACATGAGCAGAGACTCTAACCGAAGACCTAAAAATAACAGAGTTGCTTATATTGAATTTCCCCCTCCTCCACCCCTGGATGCAGACCAGATCGAGCTAGATAAGAAACATCATTATCTCCCTGAAAAAGAGGTGGACATGATTGAAGTCAATTTACAAGATGAGCATGACAAGTACCAGCTGGCTGAACCAGTCATCCGCGTGCAGCCACCCTCGCCAGTTCCTCCTGGGGCAGATGTCAGCGATTCGAGTGATGATGAATCTATTTATCAACCAGTCCCAGTTAAAAAATATACCTTCAAATTAAAGGAGGTAGACTTTGAACAAAAAGAAATGACAAAATCCAAAGATTCTGCTGAAAAGGCTACCATCCAGAATGAACTGGAAACTAATGGATCTGGAAAAGATAATGAATTTGCCCTTGGCCTTGATTCACCTCAGAATGAAACTGCCCAGAATGGGAACAATGACCAGTCCATCACTGAGTGTTCCATCGCTACCACAGCAGAGTTTTCTCATGATACGGATGCCACAGAGATCGACTCTCTGGATGGCTATGACCTGCAAGATGAAGATGATGGTTTGACAGAAAGTGATTCTAAACTCCCAAGTCAAACCATGGAAATCAAGAAAGATGTCTGGAACACAGAGGGCATTCTGAAGCCAGCTGATCGCTCTTTTAGCCAAAGTAAACTTGAAGTTATTGAGGAGGAGGGAAAGGTGGGACCAGATGAAGACAAGCCACCTTCTAAAAGTTCTTCATCTGAAAAGACTCCTGATAAGACTGATCAGAAGTCAGGGGCCCAGTTTTTCACACTAGAAGGCAGACATCCTGACAGATCAGTGTTTCCTGATACTTATTTCAGTTACAAAGTAGATGAAGAATTTGCCACTCCTTTTAAAACAGTAGCAACCAAAGGTCTAGATTTTGACCCTTGGTCTAATAGCCGAGGGGATGATGAAGTTTTTGACAGCAAATCACGGGAAGATGAAACTAAGCCGTTTGGTCTGGCAGTGGAAGACCGTTCTCCAGCCACGACCCCTGATACAACACCAGCCAGAACACCAACTGATGAAAGTACCCCAACTAGTGAGCCTAACCCCTTCCCATTTCATGAAGGAAAAATGTTTGAGATGACTCGCAGTGGTGCAATT
The DNA here is from genome assembly GCA_026826555.1 of Tolypeutes matacus. Lineage (NCBI taxonomy): Eukaryota > Metazoa > Chordata > Mammalia > Cingulata > Chlamyphoridae > Tolypeutes > Tolypeutes matacus. The sequence goes on along the minus strand of JAKSZT010026914.1, from coordinate 2,498,852 downwards.
GACATGAGCAAGAGGGATTTTGTTGAAGAGAGGCTCCAATTTTTCCAGATTGGTGAGCATACTTCTGAAGGGAAGCCAGGGGACCAGGGGGAAGGGGATAAAAGTATGGTTACTGCCACCCCACAGCCACACTCAGGGGACACCACTGTAGAAACCAATCTAGAAAGAAATGTAGAGGCACCTACAGTCGAACCTAATCCCAGCATCCCGACCAGCGGAGAGTATCAGGAAAGCACATCCAGTAGCGGCTCCCTGGAGAAATCAGCAGCAGCCACTAACACGTCTAAAATTGACCCCAAGTTGCGCACGCCTATAAAAATGGGAATTTCTGCATCCACCATGACTATGAAGAAAGAAGGCCTTGGAGAAGTAACAGATAAGATAGAAGCTGTGATGACCAGTTGTCAGGGACTAGAGAATGAAACGATCACGCTTTCAAATACAGCAAATAGCCAGATGGGCATTAGGTCCCAAGAAAAACATGATTTTCAAAAAGATAATTTTAATAACAACAACAATTTGGATTCTTCCACTACACAGACAGATAACATTACAAGTAATGTAGTTGTGACAGAACATTCTGCACCCCCTTGTTCCACAGAGAAAGCTAATCCGGTGAAAAGCTCATCAGGAAGAAAGACAGGGGTACTGCAAGGACACTGTATAAGAGATAAGCAGAAAGTTCTGGGAGAGCAGCAAAAGACAAAAGAATCAATAGGGATTAGGCGAAAATCCAAACTTCCTGTAAAGGCCACTTCACCAAAAGATATCTTCCCACCAAATCACATGCCAAACATTAAAGCGAGTAAAATGAAGCAGGTTAGTCAATCTGAGAAAACCCTTACTTCTTCATGTGTAGATGTGAAATCCAGAATTCCAGTAAAAAACACACACAGGGATAACATAGCTTCAGTTAGAAAAGCATGTGCCACACAAAAGCAAGGGCAGTCAGAGAAAGCCAAGGTCAAACAGCTTCCATCCAAGTTGCCAGTAAAGGTAAGATCCACCTGTGTCACCACTACCACCACCACCACCACCACCACCACAGTTAAAGTTAGGAAAAGTCAGCTTAAGGAAGTATGTAAACATTCCATTGAATATTTTAAGGGAATTAGTGGTGAGACCTTAAAGCTTGTGGAACGCCTCTCTGAAGAAGACAGAAAGATGCAGTCCGAGTTGTCCGATGAGGAAGACAGTACTTCAAGAAACACGTCGTTGTCCGAGACTTCCCGGGGTGGCCAGCCTTCAGTTACAACGAAGTCTGCTAGAGATAAGAAAACAGAGGCAGCACCTTTAAAATCAAAGAGTGAAAAGGCCGGCAGTGAGAAAAGGAGCAGTAGAAGGACTGGTGAGAATGAAGGCAGTCAGGTTTCTCGAGCACGCTTTGCTCACATCCTGGAGAACGAGCCTAGTTTGTAAACACTTTCCAACTCGTAGACCCTAGTGCATGAACTGTTGTGGTTGCCTGTGGAGTGACTTAACTGTAGTTTCTCATTCTGTCATTGTCATCTGTATGTGCTGTCTTATATATTCTTCTTTCTTCCTTTAGTCAAACTACACTGTAGACAGCTAAGGAAGCATGCTGAAGATATTGGTGTCATTCAAGATGGCAACTTTTTTTTATTGTGCTAATGGATATAATCCTGTCAAACTAAAAGCACAGATGTTGGCATCCCAACATGGTGTTTTCACCAAGACAACAATTCTGTAACTGTTGTAAAATAGCTAGCTTGTCAGCATGTTCAATTCCATTACATTGAGCATCCATGTAGTCTGACATATGGCCTGATGCAGGTAAAAACCAAGTGAGCCATGTGAAAAAAAGAAGTGTTCATGTAGGTGATTTAGGACACATTTAAGTGTATGGTGTTAGTATTAGTCTCTCTGTAAAATCTGAGTACTGCTAAAAGCAATTTTCCAGTATTGTATCTTTCTCGATGATTATTTTAACTAAGAAATTGTAAACCGTAGGTCCACAGAGTCCATGTGAGCGGACAGATATCAGAATGGCAATAGTAGCCGATCACCTGGGCCTTAGTTGGACAGGTAAGTGTATACGCCCCCTGAATGAAACAAATAGTTCCTTAGTTTCTTTGTCTAATTCACAAGCGGATCATTATAAAAAATAAACAAAAGGAAAACCATTTTTTATCACCCATAATTCTTTCTACCCAGAGATAATTACCAATTGTACCTTGTATATTGTGTTTTTCCAAAGCTTTTTCTATGCATATACTCTAAGGAATAGAAATTTTTTTGCCTTATATGTAAGCACTCTCTTCACAATGCCATTTCTGGTAATATAGAAAACACTTTACCTCATAGCATATTTTTTTTGTGGCATGGCATAAAGGAAAATAAAGCTAAGGCCAATAAATTTTAAATAATCTAAATTCTTTAACATGATTTATGCCCTTAGGACAGCTGTCTTAGGTAACAATTCAATTAACACGTGCCTGGATTTCACAAATGTTAGTCATTCATGAGTCTTCACATTTTTTTTTTTTGCAATATATACATACTATGTGTATTTACCTGATGCTTTTCTTTAAATGGATTCACTTTTGTGCTCAAAGATTTTATTTAAAAGGAAAACTATTAGTTTAAAAGAAAACATGAATAATTTGTAATACATAAATAAACAAGAAAACAAAGCAGTGACAGTAAGTTTGAATTTTGAATAAAGTAAAAAATAGGAAACAAGTAAACAAATCTACTCAATTTACAAAAGTAGTTGAGTTCTTCTGTGGAATGAATGCAATCATTTATGATTAGTGTTTAGAGAAGGAATATTTGGCTTGATTTGGAACATTAAGGATGATGATGAGTTTCTGTATCAATGTGACATTTCTGTTTTGTTGTTTATGAATCTGAGAAATATTAAGTTTGTACTTTTTTTAGTGCATGGCCAAAACCCACAACCTTTAAAATAATAAACTTGTAACATCCAAAGTTATCTTGCATACTATCAGTGACATACATTCCATACTTGGGGAACAATTATCTACCTTATTAAAAGCAAGAACATGAAACTAAATAATGGAAAACAAGTTCATCTAAATTGTTTGCCTTTGAATGTTCTCAGCCCTTTCCCCACACCCCCACATATTAAGCCGCCTTCTCTCTGTCCCCAAGTTCCCACCATGCTAATGATCAGAAGCCTAGTTGAGCTCTAAAAAGACAGGTAAACTGAGTTAGCCTTTGCAGATCATTGAGCATTAACAGCAATTCATTATGCATAAATGTTTGTTAATATAGTCATTAATAACATTCATATTTTAACATTGGCCATTGAAATCTGAAAATATACTGGAGCAAATACTGGTTGTGTGGTATTATATGTCCATAAATATTAGATTATTGTCTTTAAGCATATACAGTCCTTAGTTTTTCATTGTAAGTTGTTGGAGAAGAGGTGGCCTAAGAATACTCAAACACAAAACCATTTTGGGCAACATTACACCAGAACTTCTTCATTGCAAAGTTGATACATCACCTCCAAGGCCACCACTACTTTCAACCTTTGACTATCTTGCACAAAGCTGAAATGTAACTTGGTACACTGTAAAATTCTTAGTTACTGTGTGTTTTTGTTCTTCACTCAGTCTCCAGACAATGGATGCAGTTTGGTCATGAGGATTTGTTGGGCGTAAAGAGTATTGTCTCTTAAAATACAAAGAGAAGAACTTTTCTAATTAGGATTATTATATGCTCAATAAAGATCATTAGGAAAATTAAGTACATAGAAGAACAAAATTTAAATGTCTCTCAGTTAACAGTTAACCACTCTTAACATTTTAATGTGCTTTGATATTTTTAATAAAAATCTTTTATAATATTACATATATAATGTCATTTCCTGCTTTTTTGTCATTAGTTTTCTACAAAATTAAATACTCTCTGATCTCGTTTTTAATGGATAAACAACATCCAATAGACATGCCTTACTATGGTATTGTTCTCACTGTGGGTCACAGTGGATTCATGAGTCATGAAATCTATTTATGACTTTGTTTTTGTCTTTAAACAGGGTAGAATATAAAAGAAAATATCTATGAATTAAGACTAAGTTTTGCTCCATGATGATTGGTTTTGGTTACATAAATGCTGTGATACACATGTATTTCTAACTGCAGGCTATGATCAAAAAGTCTGCAAGCCTCTGCCTTACATTAATGAACTCTTCTCCTTTTGTTCAATATTTTTCAGTAGCACAAGCCTGCAGAGAACATTCATGTATATAAAACACTGTGTACAATTCTTATGTATCATCAGGATAGATTCCTAGAAGTGAATATCTTCTTCAAAGAATATGGACTTTTTTGATACTCTGAATTGCATTTTGCCAAATTGCTGAGGATAGTTCTTGAGGAGGATAGAATCTTGACCAAATTCTTTACTAGGGGAGCAATTCTTTTGCCATTTTAAATTTTTTTATAAATTTTTAAGATAATAAACGCATGATAAAATTTTTTTTTCAAATTGTACAAAAAATAAAATACGCAGTGAAAAGTAAGCCTTCTTCCCCCCTTTGACTCCTTGTTTCCCTTTCCCAGGCCAGCCACTAATACGCATATTTATCTTTCTAAAGACACTCTTTGCATTTACAAGATTGAATGTATGGGTATATACATGTAGATCATAGAAAAAGACCTCTTTTTTTTTTTCATTTTTTTCATAAGTGACAGCATGTTATATATGATCTGGCCTGCAGTCACCATGTAGCCTCCCAAGTAGAGTTCATGAAATATGAAGGCATATAGAATAGAATATTATGTGAGTAAAAGATGTACTTTATGAAGATTGCCTAGGGCACACCCTGTCAGCATCTCTTGTGTCATCTTTATGAGCTGTATACCCCCACCTATCTTGTATGCAGTTTGTTCAAATTGTAGAGAATAATGTGGCTGAATTAAAAGAATCAAGCCACATCCTCTTTGTAAAAGATCAAGGATCTTTATAAAGTAATCTCTAAAGGGAACTGATTATATATAACTAATTCCATCAAGAAAGTAATCATAGCCTGTGTATATTTGATCACTACTTTCCTACGAAAATCATGGATATTAAAGATTAATGCTCAAGGCTGTACTTAGGCTCACTCTAAAATTCCCTTTATTTGTGTAGCAGTTAAACACTACTTTTATGAAATATATGCAATAAACATAGAATATGAAATCTTAGTAACTCTTTTCCTTTTCTACAGAACTGGCGAGGGAACTGAATTTCTCAGTGGATGAAATCAATCAAATACGTGTGGAAAATCCAAATTCTTTAATTTCTCAAAGCTTCATGTTATTAAAAAAATGGGTTACCAGAGATGGAAAAAATGCTACAAGTATGCTGAAATTCTATTACTATAACTTTCAAAACTGCATATATCCAATATTTTAGATAAGCCTACTGATTCATGCAAATACTGTTCTAAATTTTCTGTAATTTTTAATATATTATAGAGAAATTAAAATCAGAGTAATCATAATAGCAAATCCTTTGAAGTTATAGTTGTTTAATTTAATGCCAATATTATATACATAGGCTTTTGAAAGCTTTTCAGGAAGCAATTATTAGGGATTTTTTTTTGCATTTTGTCTGTAGTCCTTAGTAACTATCAAAAATGAAAAAATAATTCTAGTTGTTAAATCATGGGATAGTTGTCAGAAACTATGGAACACTTGGAAGTCACTGTTAATGGCTGGAGGTAGATGGGCAGGGAAGTAGAAAGGGAAAGATCAGATCAAAATAGAGAGCTAAATCATTTATTCAGCTTCATCTATGGTGGCAGAGAATTCTTTAGCATTGTTGGGTTTTGTTTTGTTTGGGAGTGAGGAGTGCTATACTATATGGTAAGTGCCAACCCATGAAAATGTGGAATCATTTACTGTGGGCTTGCCTATGTCAGTCTTACCAGAGTAACTCATTAAAATGTTAAGCATCAAATATGAGGGTGACCTATTTTGACATTTTTAAAAGATGGGAACTTGTTTAAAGTTCTATTAGATCCCCTTGTGACTAAAAGGAGTCTAGCTAGTTGGAGGCCCATATGCTCTGTTACAGTATGGAGAATGCTGCTGTCACCGCATACAGCTTCACAAAGGAATTCTTAAGACCCTGAATGTGTCTACCCGCAGGAGTAAGCATTCTGGGCCCTCTGGATAGTGGTACAGCAGATGTGAAGTAGGGAGGAGCTCAAATGGCAGGAGGGATGCAAAAGCCATGCCTTTGTATGGATATTGTACTGACTGGAAGAAAATAATTTCTTATTTGGGTTTTCAACCTTTTTTTCTCCTTTTCAGCTGATGCCTTAACTTCCGTCTTGACAAAAATTAATCGAATAGATATAGTGACTCTGCTAGAAGGACCAATATTTGATTATGGAAATATTTCAGGCACCAGAAGTTTTGCAGATGAGAACAATGTTTTCCATGACCCTGTTGATGGTAATTGAATTTAGTGTTCATATTTATTTAATCATTTGCTAAAATTGAAAGTGCAGTAGAACAAGGGAGTCATTTAAAATCAACTAAATTGTGATTTGCTTGACTTAATTTCTCATTTTCACAGCATTTACTCTTCAAGAGTCTGCAAATAAACATTGATCAGAGCTAACTTGGTAAAGGTCTCTGTTATATAAAACTACAAATAATGAGCTATAAAAGCATAAGCTATCTGAAAGAGTTGAAGTTTCAAATATTTTATATGACCAAATGGAAGAATATTTAATATCTAGAGAATATATTGATTTTTGTCATGTTTACTTTTTACATTAACTAAAAAACTAGTGATCTTTCTTACTCATCTATAGTTAAAAACTTAGGAGACATTTTTACCAAGCAAGCAAGATATTGGATCAAGGTTAAACATATAGTATACAAATCTTAAGGTAAAATGATGATTTACTGCTCAGGGACCAAGTGTTAAAATATGAATTGAAAAAGTCTAGTATATGAAAGATGTGCTTGATCTAGCATCATTTCAACTTCTTTTGTTGCCCCCCCTTTTTTTTAAATCGTACTTTATCCTACATAAAGGGCAGCATAATTTTTATTTCAATGAGACAAGATGTTACTAATAGCATAAAAATAATTCCTCTTTATATTAGCTTAATTTGTATAATAATAAATTGGGCTTTTTTCATCAGAATATTAAGAAAACATAATAATTATCCTATTATGTTTTTAAAGATGTTCTTGTCTTACCTTCACAAATGGAAAATTATTCCTACAATGAATTTTGAGTAAACAATGTTGATTGTGCAGAGGCAGGAAGAGGAGAAGGGATATTTTTCAACCGTTCCAACTTTTGAAAAATATGATGACTTTCCATTTTCAAACTGGCAACGTTAGACTAACAAGAGTCAATAATTTCTACTGTCTGCATATATTATGTGGCAAATGATCTCAAATTCTTTGAAAGCTTCTGCTTTCTAAAGTTAAATGTCAACAGAAAATTAAAGCATAGTTTGTTATCCACATAATATAAACATGACCGCTAATAATGTCAAAACTGTTTTCTTTTTAGGCTAATAAATACCATAGGCATTGAACAAAATGCTCTCTAAAGGCTCTGTATTAATACAAGGCCATATATTGGTAACCAAACTTTTTTTGCACTAGATAAAAATTTAGACCAATGCTATTAGATTCTTTTAATATTCTTTATTGGGAAATTTTTTTAAACAAAAGTAGCTCTAACAAAAAAGATCACCAGAAAAAAAATGGAAGTCTTAACTGGACTTGAAAGCTGTGTTTAATTTTAACATTTTAAAATCAGAATATCATTAAAACAAATTCATAAAAGCTTTTTGTTCCTACATTTTAATATTTCATATTCCTTGTTTAAAAAATTCTTAGGGAAACATAGGAAAGTGTGTATAAAGTAAATTTCCCTTATGCTGACCATATACCTCAGATAATCTCAGCCAATTTTTCAACAAGATTCTGTTTTATAGATGACCATAACTGAAAAACATTCACTTACCTATAGCAATTTGAGTTTACAACAAAAAGCCAAGCTGATATTTGTATTGGATTGATGGGAAAATTAGCTTTTGTTTTGTAGACCAATAAATCAGAAAATGTGCTCCGTTGCCTTTTTTTCCTGTCTCTCCTCTTCAATCTTTTGTGGAACTTCCTTTCCTCACCATGACCAGACTGTATTTTACTTTTCTCTCTGCTGATGCAGAAAAATACTTCCTTAGTCCATGCAGCAATGTTTAAACAAGAGAACTGCTCCCTCCTTCCCCTTTGTGTAGGCTGGTTAAGAAACCTCCATGTTTCATATCATGAATATTCAGTGCTCTTTGCAAATGGTTTTCCTCCTGTCTCAATTGTATATAATTTCTTTTTTCTCTTTGATTTGGGGTTCTCACTGACCCCCATCACCAAGTTCACCAAGACCTCCATATACACTAAACCATTTCATCTCCATCACATTATGATACCTGAAAACTTTACATGGATTCTTCCCTGCTTTGGCTGTGCTTTTAAATCCTTTTCCTGACACCTTTTTTAGATTCCCCCCCGCCCCCCCGTGCCCCTGCTCTAAAATCTAATAATCACTTCTTTCCAAAGATTAAATTCATTTTTCTTTGCTGTAAATTTCATGTGAAATAAGTAAGAATTAGAGTTGGGTTGCATTGCTTAAATGTAGAGTTTTTAAAATAAGTTATAAATAATTATTCTCAAAAATTCGTTTCTTGTGGTTTGCTGTATTCAGTTCACCACAATATGGATTTTGCATGCTAAAAGTAGGAAGATAGTTAATTTGGCCATGGAATAAATGTATTTTATATGATGACAGCTAACCGTATATTGGATTAAATTAGTCTGCTTATTTAAGTCACTGTATTAAAATACCAAAAATTGAGAAATAATCAGTATCTTAATTAATGTTCTATTTTATTATAGTTTGCACTAGGATTTTTATTTCATTGAATTAACATTTAATTGAACTAAACCAATGAATTTACCAACATTGTTCTGTGATTCATCATTCATTTTCATACCTGATACAATTTTAGTCATTCCATGTGTTTTTGTTTGATGTGCTCTAATTCATTTCAGTCAGTCCAAATGTACTGTCTTCCATAGGTTACCCTTCCCTTCAAGTGGAATTGGAAACCCCCACAGGGTTGCACTACACACCACCCACCCCTTTCCAGCAAGATGATAATTTTAGTGACATCTCTAGCATAGAGTCTCCCCTTAGGATCCCCAGTAGACTGAGTGATGGGCTAGTGCCTTCCCAGGGAAACATAGAACATTCAGCAGATGGACCTCCAGTTGTAATTGCAGAAGACACTTCCTTAGAAGACAGCAAACTGGAAGACTCAATGCCTTTAACAGAAATGCCTGAAGCAGTGGATGTAGATGAGAGCCAGTTGGAGGATGTATATCTGAGTGAGTATCCTCAGTACCTCGCAAGTTTGGCTGGGGTCCCAAAAGATGTTAAACCACCAGAGTCACTGAAACAGACTAGAAAAGTGGGTGTAAGCTCTGAACAGCAGGAGAAAGGAAAATCTGGTCCTGATGAGGAGATGACGGAAGAAAAACTCAAATCTCTATTTGAGGACATTCAACTTGAAGAAGGAGTAGAGGCTGAGGAGATGACAGAAGAAAAAGTACAGGCTATTCTTAAAGGTGTTCAGCAAGCAGAACGGAAAATGTCTTCAATTGCAGGTTGGCAGAATGAGACATCAAGTGGAAACCTAGAGTCCCTTGCTCAAGCTCGAAGAATAACTGGTGGGTTACTAGATCGACTGGATGACAGGTATGGCTCTGTTTAAGGAAAAGGAAAGTTTAAGAGTTTGTTTAAATATATGCTTGTTTGCAATGACTCTTTTCTAAATTACCATTCCAGTTTAGGGATAATTCCTGCTTTAAAGGTTTGTTCATTATGCTAATTGAAAGAAGAAAAGTTACTTTAAATATAATTCTCAAAAATATTAAGAACTTGAAGTAAAATGCAGAAAATTTTAATATACTTGCCAAAGATATATACATTCCCTTTACTACTCTTTTTTTTTTTTTTTTTTTTTACTGGGAGGTACCGGGAATTGAACCCCGGTCTCTCCATATGGTAGACGGACGCCGAACCTCTTGAGCCACATCCGTTTCCCTTTACTACTCTTTTTGAGTTTCTTATTCATCATATTATTCTTTTCATGTAACCAGCAATTAATGTTCATTAAAAATAACTTAAAGAAAAGTCTAAGTCCTTTAAACAGTCTATTGTTTACTGACTGCAAACATAAATATGCTTATTATACAAACTTCAAAAATGTAAATGAAAAAAAATCAGTACAACCTCATCACCTAGCAATAACCATCATTAACGTTTTGATGTATTTCCCTTCTATGCAAATTTTTTAATGTAGTAAGTGCAGAGAAACAAAGAAGAGTCATCTGTCCTCCTACCATGTTAATAAAATCATTGTTAACATTTTATGTATCCTTCTTTATGTTTTTTGACATAAGTATTGTTTTACAAAATTAGAAACATCTAGTACAGATAATTCTTTATTCCATATAATTATGCCATGATAAAAATTTTGTTTATAACCCAAATAATTCCCTGATCATGAATCTGGTTCGTAATTTTATACAATGTGTTACTGGCCTTGTTTTAGAGTAATGAGAGCGAAGTCTGCCATTGGTTCAAATCCTACCGCCATCAGGTATGCACTTTGTGACTTAAGATATGTTTCCATGCTCTAAGAAAGTCACTTTAATATTTTTAAAAATACTGCTACTTACGTCAAACAGTTTTATGGATCGAAAAAGAAAGCATTGTAGCATGCCTACCAAATGACCGGTACAAATAATAGTCTCTTAGTAATAGTAGGCATTATTTTTTATTTATGCACACATCAGTTAAATATATTTTGTTTCAATAGCAACTCGTGATAAACTTAGGTTGGATGCAAGGGAACTAAATTTATTTCATAGCCATCATAATATTTTCATATTGCTGATAAGCTTCTAGCTCAATAGAAATTTCCAAAGAGGAGTTTGCAAAAATTTTGGAAAATGGAAGCATCAATGAATTCTATGTACAGCCTACCAAAGGAACTAATGCGAAGAAGACAAAGAGCATAAATTGCAATGTCTGTGTCCAGATATGGTCACATGATTTATAGTTGCATATCAGGAAATAGATGTAGATATAGGAAAGGTGTTCAATATTATTAAACTAGCTGAAATTCCTTGTTTTATATAGGCTCTGCCAGTGAATTATATAGGAAAAAATGCCAGTGAATCACCTTGTCCCATAAAAGTAGGAGAATGGCAGTGACTTTGTTCTTAGTATGAGTATACATAGGGGAGGAAAACAGAAAAGCAGTGTGGACTGGGAAATGGAACTTTAAACAGAAATCATAAAGGTAATATGTTAGAGGATCTTCACAATATGCTGGAGCTGTTTGACCTTATTACAGCTAGGGTATGCTGTTGATATCTTTTTTTAAAATGAATGTGTTCAGATCATCAGAATTTGATTTGAAAGAATATATATATATATAAACACAATCAGGTATGAATATATATATACACACACCACACACAATAAACATACATTATTCATATAAAACATTGCACCAGTTTTTGCCTTCAGATTTCTACAGGTAATAAGCAAAGACACTAAAAAGTATACACAAGTTACAAAATAAAAAGAGGAATAATCTATACTGAAACTAGTAAAAACTGAAGTCAATTTAGAAGGAACTGCTGAAGAGAAAGATTTTTAATAGTTAAAAGGAAAACTGTCCTCAAAGTAAGTAGAAGCAAAGAGTGTGCATGAACACTGCTCTACAATGGGAAAAGGTAGCAGAGGTCAGGAGTGGAGAAAGATGAGTTTCTCAGGTATTATGGTCAGAAAAACATGATGGCAGGATTTGCCATTGAAAACATATACAAAGAAATGGAATGTGGGGTTCTTGGAGATGCCAGAGTTTCCATCTAAGGAGTTTGTTCTGTTCTTTGTCAGCAGTTTTTTTTTCCACTGGCGATGTAAGAACATTTTGAAATATTTCCTGCTTTTAAATTGATATGTTTGGAACTCTAGGTATGACTATGAACCTCTCAGGATCAGTTTTTAAGACACACAAACCAAGTAGGTATAGCACTTTAATTAAAAAAATAAAAATATCCACGTGACTAGTCATGGTGGGAACTGGTGTGTGTGGGGGTGCCTGGAGCCTGTGTGGCTCCGCCCCACCCACACCCACGCCAGATATCCCATCAGTTTGAAATCCAGTGGCCAAATATTTCATATCTGTTTATGCCTCCTTAAATAGTTAAAAACACTAAAAAATTTAGAGCTTCTGAAGCCCTCATTCAGCCATACATTGCGAATGTAAATTTACACATTTTATCTTTTGCAGCCCTGACCAGTGTAGGGATTCTATTACCTCATATCTCAAAGGAGAACCTGGAAAATTTGAAGCAAATGGAAGCCATGCAGAAGTCATTCCAGAAGCAAAGACAAAATCTTACTTTCCCGAATCACAAAATGATGTAGGAAAACAGAGTGCTAAGGAAACTCTAAAACCAAAAACCCACGTATCTGGTCGTGTTGAGGAACCAGCATCACCACTAGCAGCATATCAGAAATCTGTGGAAGAAACCAGCAAGCTCATAATAGAAGAGCCTAAACCCTGTGTGCCTGTCAGTATGAAAAAGATGAGTAGGACTTCACCTGCGGACGGCAAGCCACGGGTTAACCTCCATGAAGAAGAGGGGTCCAGTGGGTCTGAGCAAAAGGTATGTCATCTGGTTAGCCAGTGTCTGCATTTAAATTGAGATTACTGATGCTTTGCCTCTGTTAATTAATCTCATGGCACTGGACGCAAGGTTTTGTTTTTGTTTTTTTACTATTTCTAAATTATAAATGTGTGAAGTTGTGGCACTAATGATGGGGATAAAGAAAATATGGAGTAAACCATATGTCATTTGATCATGCCTTCATTCATTAGGTAGGAAAAAGAAGGATGCATCTCTTTAGTAATTGTTCAGGATGGAAAAGAACCACAGAGTTGTTAAGAACTAGCTTAAGTTTGAATATTAATTCTGACTGGAATTTAGGTCTCCTAACTCCCAACCAAGTCTTCTTTTATGTAATTTATAGTATCTGTAGCATCTGACTTATCTTGGAGTTCTATGCTGTAAAGGTCTTTTGTCCCCAAAAGCACAGTCTTTCAAGAATTGAAAAAAACAATTTCCAAGCCTAAACTGAGGTGGGCATATGCCACTACCAGTTAATAACAGAAATTTAAAGTTAGAAGTATTATTTCTTATAATTTCTATATCTTATATTTCTTATATTTCTTTATCTAAATTGATAATATTCCTAACACTTGTTTTCAACAATTTTAAAACTTTACTGTGATAGAATTAATTGCTTGCTCTTTGTACTTAGATGCATTTGTGGTAAATTATCTAATAGATAATTTTTTAAGTTCTTTGATGTTGACTATATTTAGTTACTTTTAAAGTTTTAAACTAAAATTATGAATGGTAAATGCTTATTAGAAGATTCTAGTAATCATTTACCAGTCATAATTTTAGTTTAAAACATTAAAAATAACTAAATTTTAAAGGAAAGATTTTTAAGATCTATTTCCTACATTTTTTACTGCTTTTCATTCTCTCAAATTTTATGTCTTTTCATGAGTTATGCAATAGACATATATGGAGAGTTATACATCTTTGGAATAGTAGCACTTAGAGTTTTCCTGTAAAACTATCTCATTTACTCAAGATCTTCTGTAGTGTCTTGGGTGGAAAAACAAATCTTTACTAAAATAATGAATTCTGGATGAATTTGATATTAGAAAAACTTATATTCAACTCCCAGTTTCTCAGAAGCTAATTATCATCTTTGTCACTAATCATATCCTTTCCTTTTCCCTTCTGCAGACCATCTTTTGACATTTTCCCTGCTTATTAGAGGGGAAAGTGAGAGGAAATAAAACTCTAATAATTGCATTTATTTTTCTTGTTAGTTACTTCAAGATTTGGTGAAGGCAGTTAGTAAATGAACAGATGAATATTTTAAGATGTCATTTAAAATACAGGATTCTCCTATATCACCTCACCACCATCTTGCATTGGTGTGGAACAGTTGTTACAACTGGTGAAAACACATTTTTATAATTTTACTGTTAACTATAGTCCATGGTTTAACTTAGGGGTCACTGTATATTGTAGTTCCATGGATTTTATGCATAACTGTTTTTAAAAGGTATCATTTGGGGCACATGATTACTGTACCATCACCAGCAATTAATCATTAACTGAATCAGTTCTTTTTTGTTTTTCTTTTAAGATTTATTGTTTGAGTCTTTCTCAGGCCTTTCTTCCTCACTAGTGTGGTTTGAATATTAATTTATGATTTGGAATTGACTCAGTATATTTAAGCAGGATGAGTTTGGATGGAATATTCCCCCTTTAAAATGCTGTATGCTAAGTATGTTCCCTTTTAAAAGGAGCCCCCCAAAAATATTGGGAGAAGAGATAACCTAGTGATATTTTAACTGTGAAAATTTATTTTGCAAAAGCCTATTAAAAATCAACAGAGAAGTCCTGAAAGCAAATTATAATGTAAATATAAATTAAGCACCAGTATGTGAGTACATGTTTGTATGTACTGGCCATTGGGGAACAAGGCAGAAGTCGTGAAGAGAGGGTTTGAAAATGACAGTCATAACCCCAAATGAAATCTTGGCTGAGTAATAGAAAATAATTACTATTAGTGTGTATTTTCAAGATTTCTTACAAGTTTGCCCTTTTGGTATTGGTCCCACCCCAATGCACGAATGTTTTGTGACCATAAATATTACGGAGTTAAAGCTTTGGAGAGATATCAGCCTGGCCTCACAAGAAATCAAGAGATGTTCAGGATGTGTCTTCTGTGGCTAGACAATAGCAACCAACTAGGTCATCTCATGTATGATCTCAGAAAACAGCCCCCTTTTTGTCCCTTAAAAAAAGCAGGTCAAAAGTCCGGGTGCGGCTCTTATACGGATGGCTGCCTGCTGTTACAAGGTAAAAATCTGCTATTTTCACCTCTTTCTATGCAGTGACCCATGGCAAGGAGTGATGAGAAAATCCCATTTGGCTCCCTCTTTGCCACTTCCTAGACAGTTCTTTGAAAGGAATCCTGATCTGAGATTCTACTGCTGTCTTCTCTACCCTTCACCATAGGGTTGGCAGAGACTCCAAGGAGAAAGTGGAAACACTGGCCATTACTTTTCCTTATTGAAGGGGCTGGTCTTGGATGATTCTTGGTAGGATTATGAGACAATTGACATCTAGATTTTTTTTGTTAGTGTTTGCATAACATATATTCTGCTTTTGAATTTTCACCAAGTGAAAATCTTTCCTTATCTTAAGATTCTGCGTATTATTTTCCCTTTGCCTCATCAAGCCCATTAATCCTTTTTTTTTTAATTATTTTTTTTATTTTACCGGGAGGTCCTGGGGCTCGAACCCAGGTCCCTCCGTATGGGAGACAGACACCCAACCATTTGAGCCACATCTGCCCCCCACCCCATTAATTCTTGAATGCAATTAGAAATTATTTTCTTCTGTCAAAATGAACTTGTCTTACCTTTTCCTGCCTTTTTGAACCATTGCAAAGTCTCCGTTCACAATATTTGGATCAGCTAAATATCCTGAGTTTACGATCTTTATTATTATTTTTTTTTTTTAAAGATTTTATTTATTTATTCATTCATCCCCCCTCTGCTGCTTGTGCTCACTGGGTCAGCCAACCACGCCGCGCGGGCGGGCCCGCCCCCACCAGGAGGCCCCGGGAACCGAACCCAGGGCCTCCCATATGGCAAACGGGAGCCCTACTGATTGAGCCACAGCCGCTTCCCTACGATCTTTAAAAAATTTTAAAATAATAGGGAATTTAGCAGCCAGTATTGTTGCAAGGACTTAAAAACTTGAAAACTGTTTCCTTTGAAACCCATATTATTCAGTGGGATGTTTTGCTCAGAAGAAATTTCCTAAAGTCAAGATTGACATTACCATAATATTTTAAGATATATTTTTATCAAATATTTGTCAAATTTCCCTTTGTTGAAAAGATGACCTTGTTTATTATTTATTCACTAACATTTCACAAATCATTTTATATAGCACTCATACCTCCTGTAGCAATTTTACTTGTTTTATTTCTATTTTTACAAATATAACCATCCATTTTTCCAATGTTGTTAGTTATAATTTCTATCTCCAGGACTATTAGATTTGGGCTAACTAGAAAAGTTATAAAATACCAGAATTATTTTCAGAATCCCACCATTAAAATTTAGAAATAAAATCATTCAATGAACGCCCTGCACCGTGGCATTTAAGTAGAAGCAAAAATCTTTCCGCCTTGAATTAGGAACTGTTTGCCACTTGATATTTTTCCTTATTTCTGTCTTTACTGCCTAAGAACATTTTGTGCAATTTCCGTACATCCATACTCTTGTCTTTGAAATGATTTTCTATCCTAATTTCATATCAGTTTTTTTAAAAAGCCCTCAAACTTTTTTTGTTTTACATTATTCATTTATGTGAATAAAATCTTACTGAGTACCAGCTGTGTGCTTGTAACCAATTATGATGATAAAAAAATCTGTGGCTATAAATACATATATACACACCCCCCAAATTATGCTAATATAAATTATTTGCCTTTATAAAGTTTAAAATGGCTGTTGATAAAGTTGTCACATCTGACCAAAATATTATAAAAATCGGAAATAGTATGCCACTTTATGTAGATCAAGAGAAATGTGGCCCAACTACCAAGGCTATACATTCAAGACAAATGATTAGAGATTTAAAACTAGTTTTAAAAATAAATATAAATGCTTCTGTAAATAATAGTGACATGTAGTTTCTGTTGCCAAAAAGGCTCTATAATTGTTGTTTTTAATTATTTATAGTTCAGTTGCCTGATCTTTACTTGCTCTCTCTATATATACACAAATAGAGAGAGAGAGAAATTTAACTTACACTCCTGCTCAAAAATTTTCTTCCACTTAAATTTATTTTTTAAGATTCTCACAAATATACGTCATGATTTTCCTGAGGACAAAAAAACAAGTAAAAGTAATTTTTTTCCTGATTTCCCTTCTCAGAATGTCTTTTATTTTAAATGTGATGGTAAAATTACACTAAAAATGCATTTATCAGGACTTGAAAGAGTGTGAGAGTGATTCAAGCTCAGAGGAGGAACAGAGAGTCACTACCCGAGTTATTCGCCGCCGTTTGATTATAAAGGTATCTGGAGCCGAATCAATTATGGGGCATGGCTGTATTCTTAGCAACTTCTTTCTTGTGGTTTTGAAAATTTCGCATGGTTGATAACTAAATGGCTCTGTATATATTTTGTTGCACATTTGACAGCTTATAAAATAACACCCAAAAAAGATCGTGTTGCATGACAGTGAGTGTTCTGTCTAGGCCCATGTTTGACCTGTGGCAATTGAAATTGTATCTGAGAATTCTTGGCATTTGTATCCTGCTTTCTTTAGAGAAGTGTTATATGTGTGAACAAAGATTCTATCTGGTGAGAAAGTGGTTCATATCAAATGATATGTGCAATTGAAACCTCAGAGGCTATAATAAGGTATGAGGTAAGATAAAGAAGGAAAAGAATGAAAGAAGGTTCCCTCTCTTCAGTGTCAAAGTCCTATTGCCTAAATGAAAACTTTCTTCATCACTTATCAATGGCTGAGAATTTGTTGTTATAGCCTTGGATGGATGGATGTAACGTGAAAGTCAAGCAAAAACATTTGTAATAGGTTTTCATTTTTTTATGTGGTTTTTTTTTTTTTTTTTTAAGGAGGTACCGGGGATTGAACCCAGGACCTCATATGTGGGAAGCAGGTGCTCAACCACTTGAGCTACATCCACTCCCCTGTAATAGGTTGTTTTTGTTGTTTTGAGGTACCAGGGGCTGGGGATTAAACCTGGGACCTCATATGTGGGAAGCCGGAGCTCAACCACTGAGCCACATTGGCTACCCCGAGTTGGTTTTATCATTTGTTTTGCTTGTTGTTTTGCCAGGTTCAGTCACTGGGAACTGAACCTGGGAGGTAGGGGCTCAACCGCTTGAGCCTTATCCACTCCCCTGTAATAGGTTTTTTTTTTTTTTTTTTTGCGGGGTCAGGGGGGACAATTGCAATATGTTCTTTTTTTTTTAATTATTTTTTTTATTTTGGAAGGAGCTTTAGATTAAATAAATGTTACGTAAAAAATAAGGGATTCCCATATGTCCCACTCCCTCGCCCTCCCACAGTTTCCTACATTAACAATATCCTTCATTAGTGTGGTACATTAGTTACAATTGATGAACACATATTGAAGCACTGCTACTAACCATGGACTACAGTTTACATTATAGTTTACACTCTGTCCCACAAAATTTTGTAGGTTATGACAAAATATACAAGGGCCTGTATCCATCACTGAAATGTCATGCAGGACAATTCCAGTGTCCCCAAAATGCCCCCATTTTATACCTATTCTTCCCTCTCCCATTCCTCTGGACCTCTGGTGGCCATTGCCTTTATATCAATGATAAGAGTTCTTCCATTGCTAGATTAATAATAAGTCTATAGTAAAATAGTAAGTCTATTTAGTCTATTGTTCATTCCCCAATCTTGAGGATTTGGGGATAGTGATGCCCACTCTGCTTCTGATTGAGAGGGGCTTAGATCCCATGGGGCAGATGGGTGGAACTATTTTGCTTGCAGTTGCAGACATTCTCTGTTCCTTAGGGGGGTGTTATCCATCACCATCTCCTTGTTCTTTGTCCTGGGTGAGTCCAACGAACTGGAGAGTAGTTGTTGCAACTCTGCTGAAATTCTGCTCAACTGGCACATGGAAGGACCAAAGATTTAAGTCTCTGGGATATATTTATCAAGTATAGTGCTAATTATGGGTTCAAATAAAAGGGGCAGAAGAGCCATGTGTAGAGAACCAATAAATTAGTCTAACTCTGTTACACTGGGAACCTTTTCTTGTGAAATTGAAACTAAGCCTAGTATTATATACTGCCTAAGAGTTACCTCCTGAAAGCCTCCTTGTTGCTCAAATGTGGCTTCTCTCTAAGCCAAACTCAGCATATAAGTGAGTTTCTCCCCAGCATGGGACATGACTCCTGGGAATAAGAATCCCTGGCACTGGGGGATTATTACCAAGCATCAACTAGCAATGCATCTGGAAAAAGACCTTGACCAAAAGGGGGAAATGATAAATACAAATGAGTTTTTATGGCTAAGAAATTTCAAAGTGAGTCGGGAGGTCATTCCAGAGGTTATGCTTATGCAAGTCTTAGCAGGGTCTCATTGACTGTCACAGTAAACAGTGCCTCAAATAGTGAGGCTCCTGAGGGCTCTAGAAACATCCAGAAACTATAAGCAGGGCAGACAGCTCAGGAATTCAGCACCCTGTCAGTGGGCCTTACTGTGGAATTTATGCTCCCCAGGGTAACAGCCTCATTTATACGTTCCCCTGTAATAAGTTTTTAACTTGGCTAATGTACAAAAAAAATTCAAACTGTATTTTTAAGTATAGGAAGCAATTTTTACCAGACATGAAAAATACAATTCCCCCTTGTTACAACATAGGTGAAAACTATAGGAATATCTCCTTAAGAGAAGGCCTTTGGAAGCACTGGTTTTATGCATGGCTAGGTCCAGGAGAATGCTTTGGGCAGTCTACTGCATGTCTTCACTACCCTCTCTATAGAGACATCATTCTTGATGTTAGAATAATAGTGTGCAGGGAACTAAAAAGCCATTTTTCAATGTACAACTTCAAGCTCATTGGTTGGCTTGGTTTCTCTGGAGAGAAAAAAGGAAAATTTCTATTGAGGAACCGTTTATCAAATTTGTCACCCAATCCTAAAGTGTCAGGAGACCCTGACCCTACAAAGAGCAGAGAAATTGGCTTAGGTGTCCAAAACATCTTAATTCTGCTGCTACTTGCACTTTCATGAAGATCAGATGAAAGGAGAGAAGAAAACCCTTCAAATCTGCTCTAGTACAGTTTTTTCCTGAGACTCTGGAAACACTAGAAAAGACAGTAAGTCTGTCTAAATCTTTTGTTATCTACAAATCAACCCTTGAGCACAATAGGGTGTTTGCAAAATAAAGCATGAATCACTTCTTTGAAAATTCCACTTAGGTAAGCCAGATTACTTATTGGTATCTAGCATATTTGCAGATAGTTAACCTACAATTTATATAACACTTATGATTAGTCACCTTTCACATGTTCCCTGGGATTGGGGGCAAAACACAATTTGGTTTTTCTAAAGTTGTTAAAGCCATAACCTTTGCTCAGGCTTTGCTATTACCATAAACAGTATCTTCAAGAAATTAGGTTTTAAAGTGAAACATCTTTTAAAAAGCACATCAGGAATATTGTTTTGTAACTAGTTTTTAATGCTCAATATATGCCATATCCATATAGCATCCAAAGTAATAGCAGCCCAATATAGAAGTTGACTCTCCTTTATAAAGGACAGAAAAAATAAACTGTTTAATCCTGCCCAAAAATTGGGGGAGAATGGTAAAGGATAAAGAATTTTTTCTCTGAAGAAGACAAAAGCACAACAACGTCCAAACTCCCCAGTCGAAGAGGGCATTTCTTTTGGCCTCCTCAAATTCTAGACATATACCAGCAAGTTAGCTGTTAAGTAATTCTTTTTAGCTTTTAAATAATTTTATTAGTGTTTGATGTATTTGAGTTTAATATGTGATTACTTATATATATTAACATATTTATTAAGAGCTTAAGTTTAAAGGAGGAAAATACTCTATGATGTTATAAATTTCATAAAACAAAGGAGCCTGTAATCCATCCAACTGCCTACTTCTTGAAGTTAGTGTAATTTTAGGGAGGTTGACTGAGTAGAATCAGAGAATGGGTTTTATAACTGGGAAGAAGATTGTATGAACAAGAGAATCACTCAAACAAGCTTTGGAAAATCATCTTTTATATGTGACTGAGAACTGAAAGCTGAAGAATATCTAATTATAATTGAAAGCTATAGGTATAAGAAAAAACTGTATAACTTACATATATAGTGTTATTACTGGTTACTGTTTTCCTGTAGAGTTGTGGGCAGTATAAAATAATGACACTCCAGTTGCTTTTCTCTTTTCTCCATATGCTGGTATCTTTTAAAGGTAAAAGAAAAGCTCAGAGAATGGCAATCGTTTATGTGTTATACATGACACATCTCTGTCAAAAACATAAGAATTTAGGACCAAAATGGGTCACTGAGACTAAACTCAGTTCTTTTCCTAGATGACAAAACCAAGGCTTAGAGATGAATTGATTTATCCAAAATCACATAGGTGGGGAATACCAGCTCTGGGATCAGAACCCAATCCCTAGTCCTCTAGTGAAGTGCCCTCTATACCTGCCTTTTTCACAATACTATGTTCTTTCTCTTTCAGGACAAAAAAAAAAGGAATATCTTTCCCTAGACTGAATCAGGCATTTGGCTATTCAGACCTTTCCAGTGGCATAAAAGAGGGCAGCATTAGGCTGTCTCTATGTATTAGGTCCAGAACCCTGGGAATTTGGCCTGCCTTATGGAGGCTTTCCAACTCTGAACTCTGCCAGCAAATCGATACTGTTTGCCATAGTAATTCCCCTAGCATGTACAATCTCAGAGTTGAAAACTCCTTAGGTGTTGTTCCATCACTCCCTCCCAAAATGAGTTATGATCAGAAAGTACCTCCTAAGGGAAGTAATAGCTGTGCCCAAGATTTCATTACCACAAATCTGAGAAAATTGTCTTCTAGGCCTTTCAATTTGTGTAATAAATGGGATGAAATTGTAATCCTATGATTTTATCTGTCTTTAATTTCATATGTGGATTCCTCCATTTTAAAAGAAGTTTTGTTTTAAAGTATTTAATATTTTCAAATCCATATGGAATAAGTCAAACTAACAAATCTCCCCATTTATTTTGGGACTTTTAAATGGTATCAGCATATTCATTTACTTCTATACAATTTGATAATGTCATAGTAGTTTCAAATGCTTGGAAGCAATTTAAGTATATTTATCAGTCCTTTGCACTTGTTTACATGATTTGCTTAGCAAATCCAGTAACTGCAAAGGTAAAAACTTTAAACCAACTAGCCAAATTTCTGCAAAGTGTCGGTAAGACTCAAATAACTGAGTTTTTACTATGGAGTTCAAATGTATTTTTATTTCTATTTTTGGGCTTTTACACTGGAGTTCTAAATAAACATGTACCTATGTTTTCCCAAAATTAGGCAATTCAAAGGAATATGACGTTCTCTGGCCCATTCCATTTCCCAAAGTCAATAACTGTAACCACTATTCACACACATCAGATTTGTTTTTAAATACATATAACAATATATACAGTACATTTGCACACACGTCCCCGGCTAGTGGGTTTCTTAGAATATAAAAATGGGTTAGACTGTAAGAATTGCTTAGTAGTTACATGCTCTTTGCACTTAATATGTGGTGGATCTCTTTTGATGTCTTTATAAATCTAGATCTACCCCATTCTTCTACTGGCAGATACTTGATTTGAGTACATATATCACATCCGTTTCGTTTTTGGAAAGCTCAGGTTTTCATGCTGTCTACATCAAGACAAATTAGAGCATTTCACATTGTTATTCTTTCATTTTATCCAAAAGTTCAAAATGCAATGCTTCCAGCAAGGGTCCAAAGAAAAGCAGTTTTAATTAAGGTGATAATGAAGAGAATTAAGAGGTGATAATGTGACACCATATGTGCTATAATTTTCCTTTGAGATAGGAGAAAAAAGCGGGAGGAAGTTGCCAAAAATAATGGTGTCAACAAGACTTGTGTGGAAATTTTGTTTACTTAAATGTACAAACTATTCAAGAACTTTAGAAACAAATTAGAGATTATTCTCTCACATTAAAGAGAGGCCTCAGAAATCTCCCCTTGATAACACTTACTCTAGTTTATTACTCCATTTGACAGAATTAAAGATGAATTAAATATATATATATATTTCATTAATTCTTACTTTCAATCCACTCTTTTTTTTTTTTTTTTTTTTTTTACCGGGAGGTACCTGGAGGTACCGGGGATCGAACCCTGGTCTCTCCATATGGTAGACGGACGCCGAACCTCTTGAGCCACATCCGTTTCCCTCAATCCACTCTTATGTAATCAACTTCCCCAATTTAGTGAGTTTCTACAATAGCAGACAATTTATATTGGCCTTATGAAAGCATTAATAGCCATTTAAGATAAAGAGATGTATCTTTACCTTGAATTCTACAGACTCAGAGTCTGTATGAAACAGTTAAAATGCCTACATAACAGAATAGTTCCCAACAACCTATATGGCTTGTTATTTATAAGTGGGGTTTGCTTTTTAGGGTTATTAATATATATCAATCTACTTGTATGTATTCACTATGCTTATAAATATACCTACTTCACATTCCTTTTAGAGACTGTCTTGACAATTTTAATTTTAAGTGGCATCTTTCACCAAAATAGGATCCAGTGACATATCCAGCAGGATTCTATTTTGCTGGATTTTCTTGGAACATTTAAATTATCTACCCAAAGAGCTGAACATTTTCAAGTTGGCCCCAAAATATTTCACTCATTCATGTTTATATTATAGTGTAACCTTTCGTGACATTTTGACATTTTTGCTGTTCTTATTCCTTTGCTTTAAAAATAAAGTAAAATTATGTTTTTCCCAAATATATGAAAGCAACATAGGAAATATCCTCTCATAAAAACTTGTTGAAGATTTTAGTGCATTTTGGCATGATACCTCTATGTTTTTCTAATTTCTTCTTATCTGTGCTAATTGAAACTAGTCATAAGCAAGATTCAGAATGAACTAAACACAAGCAGCAAGAAAAACCTTGTTTTATTTTGGTCCCATTATACCAGAATGAGGTAAAATGACTCATATGTACCACCCATTGTCATACCTATAAACCCATAATCTGTAAGAATATAAAGTCACTTTGTAAAAAGAAAGAAATAATGAGAACAACTTTTGCTAGCAAAACAAGATAGTATTTTAGTCTTTATCATTTTAAACCAGAACTGCCTTTCTACTGATTGTAACAAAATATACTCATAGACTTTTTCACCATTAGCTAGCACTGACAGAATAAGCAGAGCCACTACCTTTTCCATATCAGTAACATGTTGAGTTAGAAATCCTAGCTCTCCCAGATATGTAGCTGTCTTCTTTGTGATTTGCCCTTTTTCCTAGAAAAACCACAGGTGTACAATGGACTGTAGCATAATCTTGGGCACCTTTTCAACAGTAAGTATGACTGACAGGTCAATAGGTTCCTGGAATACTATTCTGCATTTAAGGTGTTTGCTTTATTCCCCAAAACTTTATTCACTGAATACCAGTGAAGAAGGTAAAATATTATAGATATAGCCCTATTTTTGCCCTCTGAGTAGTTTTTTTTTTTTTTTTTTTTTTTTTAATTATACAATCAGAGAGCTAGTAGAAAGATTTTAAGGAGACATCTAAACCCATCAAGCTGCCTCTGAGCCAGAAAATACAAGCCCACCTTGGAGAGTTAAGAATGTATTCTACTTTTTAAACTCACCTGAGAAAGACTTTGACAGTTCCCCCTTCCAAATCAGGTAACAGTCACAAATTGAAAGATATAATCTTGAATTCCTTTGGTACTGATTAGATAATCAGTTTATAAAACCATACGACATCTTCACGTGAAGGTAGTATTTTTAAACTTTGTACTTCATCAGACATTGTTATTCTCATTTATTTTAAGATCTTAAAAAGGCTTGGAAAAAGTTACGATTTCCTCTGTACCCTCAAATTTGCTAGTAGCCCTGTAAAAATGTATATATCATCCTTAGCTAATGAAATTTTAAATGAAACAAACTAACAAAGGGTGACAAATATAATGCCACAGCTAAGGGCACAATCTGAATTCAAATCAGACAAAACTCAACCCACAAAAATCTCCCTCTGGAGATTTGGTAGGAGTAATGAAGAAACACTTTGTGCTCAAAGTGAGATGATGTAATTAAAGCTCTAAACGTTGGTTACATTTTTTTTTTAAACAAATGAAACCTTCTGGTTTGTACATCAATGTATAACTCCATTCTATATGCATACATTTTCAAATTCTTCCTTCTTGGAATTTGTTGCTCACCTTCTTTCTTGTATGTACTTGGGGTTTAATTTTCTGAATGCTGTTAACTGCTAAATAATCATTAGTGGAGTCTGCCTTTTCCTCTTGCCCTGGAGTAGCAAGTAGAATTTACAGCTTCTTTTTCTAAAATTCCACAGAGCATGTGTGTGGTGTATGGAGTGGTGTGGAGATCTGTCCATCCAGTATGTTGCTAATCTCTATGCCACATCCTTTAGGGCGAGGAAGCAAAAAACATTCCTGGTGAATCTGTCACAGAAGAACAATTTACTGATGAAGAAGGGAACCTCATCACCAGAAAAGTAATCATCATTGGGATTTCATGCTTCTCTTGAAATTTAGATTTTCTGCATTAAAAACATTGCTATTTATTTGCTATAGTGTCGCCTCTTGAAACAGAAAAAAAAAAGAAAAATCTCTGCTTTTCACTATCGCTTCCTACAGATCACTCGGAAAGTAATAAGACGAATTGTTATCCCACAAGAGAGAAAACATGATGATGTGGTAATGGAGAGGGACTGCCAAGGAGACAGTAGAGGATAAAAGCTTTGTGAACTCCCTAGAAAATGCTGCTAACAGGCTGGCATCTGCAGTGTGGCAGGCTAAATAAAGTGTTGGCTGTTTTGACGTGTTGTGCATTTGATGAGGGTCCAAGAAAAACACTTCTTAACATTTTTTATGTTTTAAAATTCTTTATAGTTTTCATGGGGATAAATTCATTTATGGGGACTAGAACTTTAAGAAGTTCTAACATCTTCTTAACTCCATTGCTGCCCATCCTCCACCCAGTGCTTTGCTTCTAGCCAAGTGCCTGCCCTGACACTAAGAGAGCATTCTTTAGAGCAAATACATGGGATTTAAACATCAGAAACCTCACTTCAAGATCCTTATGTCAAATCTTTAAACTTACCCTTATTCTGTGGAAAAATCTGAATTTCACCATCATAACCTGAGGAGGTATATGACAGCCCATTTCCAATGTGCCAGTAAGAGAATCAAACTCGTTACTGAGCAGTATAACAGCAAATGAATTCCCAGTTCCCAGAGAAAACATCTGGTTACTTCTTTCTTTCTTTTTCTCAGACCTTTATTATTTTTTTATTTAAAAAAATGGAAACTCAATGATCTATATTTACATAAGAAAGTGAATGGAAAATTTCTCAGAAAGACTAAATTAGAAAATTGGAAAGGATACAATATTTTCCATTAGAAGAGGGTAAAAACCGAGTATGTGAGCAACACCTTTGCTCTCAGGGAAGTGTCTCTCTTCATGGAAGCGAAGCGAGGTCTTATATTATGGGAAAGAGGTACTTAGTCCAGGGGTGAGAGGATGAGGTTGGTAATTCCACAAACTTAAATTTTTAAAATGCCCCTCAAATCAATAGCTCAATGCTTTAGTTCTTGCTTAGTGCTTTTCTGAGAAATTTGGTCTCATTGCAGCACACTGCTTACATTCTGGCCTAAAAAAATCATAAATTATAATTTACTGATTTTTCAAAAATTGGGATTTGAGTGCCTTGAGAGCTTCAGTAATGATTTCTTCTATAGGAAATGGACAGGCTGCTCATTTTTTTCTGATTTATCACTAACCTGCTGAATTATAATGAAATACAGTTATATTATCTTCATTTTGACAGTGCTTTCTATGCACTTTTGCCTTGATGATGCTAAGCTGAGTGGTTAAGCCAAATAGATTGTATTTTTGGACATGAAGTGACAAAATGCTTTAAACTGCTTTTCACTTACCCTAATCCAGCCTCAGGGGACCAAAATGAGAATTGCTTTATAACTAAAACCCTTTCGCCTTGAAATCTGAATGTGTACATTCCTTTTAAAGCAGGGAGAAGGTTATAAGGTGAAGACAAAGAAAGAAATCCGGCACGTGGAAAAGAAGAACCACTCATAACAGCGAACCATCAGTCCAGGTGATAAGTGTTCTCATGTCAACAGCAGCAGGACTTCAATTCCTGTGAAACTTCTAAGTTGCCACTAAACAAGTGTTTCAGATCTTCCCCTTCCTCTCTTTTTTACTTAAGTCCAGTTTTGAAAATCCAACATTAAGTAGTTCGGGCTCTTTTTATGTTTATGTATGCATGCATTCATGCACTACAACTTGATCTAGTTCACACTCCATAAACTTTCTCCTCACACATTAGTCAGGAATTTAAATGTAAATGATGTTTGCAGTAGCAAATGTAAAAAATGATTTTTGAATCCCCTCTTCTGTAACAGCAAATGTTCATTATGACTTAGCCTTTTACAATCAAACAGGAAGACTATTTGGCAACAAATAATTCTTACAAATGCAGTCTGAGATTTTTATTGCTCTAGCCTTTCACATTTTAGCAGAATAATAATCTGAGAATATGATTTCAGATGAAACATAGCAGTTGCCAAATGTAAATTAAATCACTGAAATCCCTATATAATACTTTACATATTCTATAAAAACTAAAGCAATTTAAATAAAAGTTAATGGTAATTGTGTTTTGTAGTTGTTGAAGTTAAATGTTTTGTGAGCTTTGTTTATATCATCTGGACTTTTCAATATAGAGCAAGATATTTTCCTTTAGCATTACTTTCTAAATTTTGTTCTGTTTCTTTCTACATATCCACCGTAAGAAAGGCCATTTGGGGTAAGAAAGCAGATAAGGATTTTTGAAAAGTACTGTGTAAGTCTGTAAGATAAAGCAGGTCACTTATTTAGGGCTGCTCATGAATAATCCTTTTAACTCCATTGGTCAAAGTAACAAAGACCATACAGATTCCATTTTTCATTTTGGTATATCTGATCTTCTCCAATTATCAGAATTCCAGAATTTGGAGTGCTGAGATAAAGAACTAAGAAATCATCTAGTCTCATTGTCCCTAATTTAAATGTGAAGTAACTAAGGCCCAGATAAGTTCTTAATCATACCCCCGCCCCTGCCAAAATTTTATTCATGCAAAGATTTATTTCACTTCCTTTCTCTGAGGCTGTCATTATAGGCTCTGGGAGTTCATTGGTAAACAGCACTAGCATGGTACTTGCCTTCAATGAACTTCCTTTTGGAGATTTAATGGTAACCAACCAATCACATCAATACTTAATGACACTGGGAAAACTACTAAGAAATGAAGAGTGTTCTGGAAATAATATTTACTATACAGACTCCTTCCACGTGTTTTATATATATTTTACATGTAATTCTCACAACCATCCTTCTTGGATAGGGCCCAAAGAGGTTAAGTAAATTGTTCATGGTCAAGTAAGTAAAAAGTGGCAGATGTAGGATAAAAACCCTAGCAGGCTGCCTCTAGAGTCCACACTCTCAACCATGCCAACTGGAGACTTGACGCAGGTCTGAGGTGGCATGCAAGCTTTCCTTGATAAAGTAACATTTAAGCCAAGTTAAAGGATGAATAGCAATCAGATGGGAAAGAGGTGGGGAATTTGACAATGTGTGGGGTAGGTAGCCATCTAGGCCCGAGCACTAGCCTTAAGCAAAGGCCAGGAAGTGAGAAGAAATAGAAACGGGAACCATGAAAACAGGTCAGTGTGGCTGGTAGGAGAGATTTGCCAGCATGTCTGGAGAGGTAGGAATTAGAACATCTAGGCCTCACAAGCCTTTCTAAGGGTTCTGGTGTTTATCCTAAAAGCAATGGGAAACCATTGAAGGTTTTTAGGCAATGGTGGAATGATGCAATTTAAGTTCTTCATCACTCACTATAGCTGTGGAGCACAGAATAAATTCAGGGAGACAAGAATGAATGAGCAGAAAGCCTGTTAAGAGACTTCCAAATGTGGGCTTTGGCAGTGAATATGGTGAGAGGTAGGCTGCATCAAGAGATATTGGTGTGACTTGCTTATTTATTGGATGAGAAGGGTAAGAGATAAGAAAATTAAGAGTAACTTCAGTGTAGGAATATCTAGAATGAACCCACCAATTATGTATATCCTACTGCTGAACCTGGTGAAAAGTCTGCATATTTAGCAGACTAATGAAACACTAAGCATGAGTTTGTTGTATTGAATTAGTCTAGTTAATTTTAAGTGATAAATGAAATGAAATTAGAAGAGAGTTCAGTCAGCTTTAGCAACCTGTTCAATCATAGACCCAGATTCCAAGTGGGAAAGAATCAAAAAGGTGACCCACACCAGCTGAGCCATTTTCTAGAGTGGCATATACCTATTATCTGTGAACAAATGGCACCAAAAGATTTATGGTGTGCTTCCAGGGTCTTTTAGAGTATATTAATATAGAAATGACTTGGTCACTAAATATACAAGAGGCTTTAAAATTATAAATAATCCACCCTGTAAAGAAGTTATCAGGACCTTGATTCACTGACGACACCACTCAGAAGAGAAACTTGGGTTGAAGAATTCATATGAATGCGAATACAACTTAAGCATAAAGCAAAATTAATGATTTGTCAGATGGAAAGAAATAAGTGATTTCACTGCAAGTCTTGATTTCCACTCCAGAAATGAACTCAGAAAGTAAGTCCAAGAAAACTGCCTGGAATTCTAGAACATTGAACGTGTGCTCGAATGTTTTTATAGCCTTGCTGGCTGCCTTTTTTTTTTTTTTTTTTGGTACAGAACAACTGAACAAGTTGAATTTCACTGAATCTCAGATTGTGACATCAAAATTTTTATTTCCCATTTTAGAAGAAGTTGAATTTTGAGCTTTCTGAACTCTGCATCTGCTTTTCTTTAATCTCGAGTCACAGCCATTCTATTTTTAATGTAAGGAAAAAGCTAATGATGACTTAAAACAACAACAAAGGTTTGTCTTGCTTATAGGGAAAATTGTAGTGATAAAGATTTATCACTATAGTATATAGTGATTTATAATTTATAAAGAGCTTTTACCTTTTTTGCCTGTCTTGAGGCAGATGAGGCCGATTTTGTTTGCCACCTCTTACAGATGAGGACACTAAGGCTTGGATAGGTCAGTTGATGTGTCTGCTATCACACAGCTTATTATGAGTAGAGCTAGGAGGTGAATTCAAGATTATAGAGACTCAACCTAGGCTCTTTATCACACTAAGCTGTCTCTCTAAAATTATTTATGAATAATAAAAGTCATCTTTTATCAAATGATTACTAGCTGCCAGCCCTAGGGTAAGATCTTTACATACGTTACCTCATGTAATCCTCAAAACAATGCTATGAGGTAAGACTACTATGAATGAGTTCAAATTTGATTTCATTCTAAGTGGAATTTGAAGCCTTTTGAGGATTTTAAATAAGAGCTTGGCCTGGTTTTTTTTTTGTTTTTTGTTTTTTTAAGAGCACACCAGCTGATGTGCAGAGAATGGACTGGAGGAGGAACATGAATAAATTAAGATGAGCAGTTAGGGGGTTATTGTTGCAGTGCAATAAGCTATACTGGTGGCTTAGGTGAGAACTTGGAAAGTGCTTTTAGGAAATTCATCAGCACTTGATGGATTGGCTTGGGAATAGAGTGGAAAAGAAGGGTTAAGAATGACTTTTGGGTTTCAGGCTTAAGCCACTTGGTAGAGAGAAAGGAGCAGAAATAGAAGAGGAGCAAGTTTTAGGAATATCAGATATTCAAGCTTGGACTTGTTAAGTATGAGATACTTATGAAACATCCAAGTATTAATGTTAGATACACAAATCTGGAGCTCTGAGGAAATACTGGGCCTGAACATATAAACATTTGGGATTCATCACTATAGAGATGTGTATGGAACACCAGAGAATAGATGTGATTACCTAGGGAGAAAGTTGAAGGAAGCAGAGAAGGGGTTCAAGACGGAGCCTTAAGAAACCACATGGGGAGAGCTAGAGCTTAAAAAGTTGCCTCTGACCTCTTCCTTCCTAGAGAGCTCCAACTATGATCCTCCTTTATTTCTTCTGTTGGAGTCTGAGCAGTTCTGTAGACCCTATTCCAATCCAAAATTGCCTACATATTCAGCCTTAGCCCTCTTGTGCATTTGTTTGGTTTTACCTCAAAATATTTTAACCCATGCAGTTTAATATCTGTGAATAAGAGAAATTTTCCTATAAAGGAATGCATATGAACTGACCAGCTTCTATGAATAGGTGACCACACACATTTATAGTCCATTTGCTTCCTATCTACTATGTGCAAAATTTTGTGATACACACTGCATAGGTGGCAGGGTGAGTACAAAGTTTAAGACATTATCCTAAGTGCCTGCCACTCATTTGAGTGACTGCCTGACCACTGTAACTTTAAAGTCTAGTCCAAGATTCAAACATGATCATAAGTAACACAAATCAAAATATACTCTTTAAAATGATCTAAACAAAATGCTAGGAGCATACAGTGGAAGATATAATTAACTCCAACAGAGGAGATCTTGCAAAGCTTCTTGGAGGTGTGCATTTGAATTGGCTCTTGAAGAAAGAGTAGGATTTTGAAACAGGGCGGTATAGAGGATCATACGTGTTATGCTCTGGAGTTTGGCCTTTATCCTGGGGCCAGTGGGGGTACCACTGGAAGTACTGTGGTAGAACAATGTGATCCGATGTGGTTTAGGTAACCTTATCAGTAGTATGGAGAGCTAGTGCAGAAGAGAGTTTGAACAAAAGCCTCGCTTAGGAGACATGGTTGAAGGCCAGAACTGGGGCAGAGAAAATGGAAAGGAGAGGGCAAATTTGAGGAACATTTTAGAAACAGAACCACCAGATTAATTTTATCTGGGGAAGAGGGAAGAATGAGAGTTAAACATGACATCAGAGTTGCTGGCTTTGGAAACTAGTTACATGTAATCATTAACAAAAATATAGGACCTAACACCACAGAAACAAAATTAGGGATTGAGGTAGACTGGGTATTAAACTGGGCCTTCTGAATATTTGTCAAGTGATTTGGAATACACGCCTGGGCTTGAGATCTAAGTGTGGTTTTCTTTGGGATAGCGGTTAGAGGTGAAGTGGCCTGAGTGGATGAAGTTGACAGGAACTTTACTAGCTGTGTGAGTTTGGGCAAATTACTTAATATCTGTGCCTTAATTTCCTCACCTCTTCTGTGATAAAAATAGTAACACCTTAGAGTTGTGAGAATTAAATGAATTAAAACACACACATAAATTGCTTAAAATCATGGCCAGCAAGCCCATTGTAAGCACTTAATAAGTGTCAGCTGTTATTACTAATAATAATAGAGGCAAGAAGAGAGCCAAAACCAACTCCTTGAAGACCCCTGAGAAAAGAGGCCAGTGGACTAAGCAGCAGCCACCTGGGATGCTAGAAAAAAACAGTGGGAGAAGTTGGAACAGCAGGTTTACTGAAATCCCATGCATGTGATGGAGGTTTACTCTTTGGAGAACTTTCACCTATTTCATATCACTTGTTTCTCATAGGAGCCTGGGACATAAGTGAGACAGGTGCTCTTTCCTCTTTACTAAGCAATGAATGAACAGAGCCTGAGAGACAGCAAAATCCCTGAGGCTGCAGTTAATGACAGGGCTAGCTTTCAACCTAGAGCTCCTGATTCCACTTCTAGGAAGTCAGAGAGCTTCGTCCTGAATTGCTTTACTCCAGTCTCAGGATCCTGCCCTCCAGAACGTTTTCCCAGAATTCATTCTGGAGTAGATATATTTTTATGTAGTGGTTTTCTTGTTGTTGTTTTTTAACACTTAAAAAAAAAGTCCTAATTAACCAAAAACCTTGCCTCGAGGTTCCGAGCATGGGTTCTAGAGTCAGGTGGCTTGGCTTCCAATTCTGGCTCCACTGTGTACTAATTGCATAACCTTGTTGTTTAATAGCTCTGTGCATCTATTTCCTTATCTGTAAAATGGAGGAAATAATACCCCGTTATTACTAGGATTCAATGAGCTAACCCATGTAAAACACTTAAGAACACTGACATATAATAAATAATGATAGTGATAAAGTTTTATTTTATTAGTGTTATGTGTTTCTTTCAATGCCAAAATATGGATCCATATTTTCCTAGTATTTTCCTTTGTTTGTACTGGCTCTGTGACCTCCAACCTTTTTAAATCACAGTTCAATAGAAAAGACGCAAACTTGAAAAAAACCCCTTTATTGTTCTTAATTGAAGAACAAATCGACCTGAATTGGGAATTATTTTAAAACTTCCCTGTAGTTGATTATACTGGCATAAAGTCATTAGAATTAATACTTAATGGGGGAAAAAAAATGTTCTTCGTTCTATGACTTTTCTAATTAGAGAGAAGAGAAGGGTAAAGAGAGATGAGCAGAGAGAGAAAGGAAGGACGAAAGGATGCTCTGTGTTCTCAGTAGGCATGTAGCATGGGGAAAGCTTTTGTTAAGCCGTGACCAAGCTAAATCTTTAAAGATGAGTAAAGTTAACCTGCAAAGGTGGATCTCATTAGGGAGTTCAGAAACTGTACTTTCAAGGAGATGGTATTTGAAGCACCATTGAAGCCTAGAGAGAATTTTGCTGAAGAGTAGGGAGGGAGGTATAGGTGAATACAAAGTCATGAGCAAAGAAAGGAACTTGGAAAACAATGTATAGTTGATGACTGGCATGTAGTGTATAGCCTCTGTGCCCGCCAGGTGTGGTCTGTAGACCAGAAGTATTAGCATTACCTATGAGTCTCTTAGAAATACAGAATCTCAAGGCTCACCCCTCACCTTCTGACTCAGAATCCACATTTTAAGATTCCCCAGGTGATGCAGATGAACATTAAATTTTAAGAGGAACTGCTCTAGAACACATCACTCACTCTTAAACTTGGTTGGACATTGCAATCATCTAAGGAGTTTTAGAACATTTTGAAGCTGGGTCTTACCCCCAGAAATTCTGACTAAATTGGTATGGGATGTGGCCTGGGCATTGGGATTTTAAAAATTTCTTCCAGGTAATTTTAATGTGCACCCCAGTTTGAGAACCATTGGCAATTGTGAAACAAAGCATTTGGTGGAGAGTGGTGAGAAAATAACAGTAATAAAAAAAGGCTTTAGGAAAATTTTCTGGTGGCAATACAGAGGATCAAGGAAAAGAAGAAGAGTTAGAAAGCCAGGACACCAAATAGAGACTTAAAAATAATCCAGGGATTATTTTTAAAGGGGCTAGTGGTGCCTGAAGGTGCACATGCCCAGCCCATCTCTGGCAACTGAGGCAACAGGTCTAGAGTAACACTTAGGCCATTGTTCCAGGAATAAGTTCCTCTGACACTTGACCTTTATTTCTGACTAAAATATACTGGATGTTCCTGGGTATAAAGGAAAGGTCGGTTCTACACTTGAGTATACACCTGTCTTGAAGATGCAATATTGGAAAAGTACAACAACTTTCATCTGTGAAATATTAAAGGCCATGAAAATCCATTGAATAGCTGTGCTTTTCTATATTTAAAAATGTTTCTTAAAATGAAAAATACATACATAGTGAAAAGGCTTAAAAGGAATAATTGTTGACTAAATTGTTTTGTGAGTTGGTTTCTCCTACCTTTGGGTTGGAAAGGCATGCAAATGTTTCTATCTCATATCCATTACCTAAACCCAGAAAGGGAAGATGATTCAAAATTCTATTTCTGAAATGTCTTCTTGATGGCTTCTGCTCTCCACCTTCCCATCAGATGGTGCTCTCATCACAGTATATACAAAGCATCAATATATTGTAAGACGATACAGTCTGTTGTGTTTTTTGTGCAACGCTGTACTTGTACAAAGTCTTTCATTCAACAAATGCCCTCCCTGCACCCCGAGTGGTTGGGGCCAACATACCCTGACTGCATGACCAAGAACAAGAGAGATTTATTTGGGCACTTAAAGGGGAACTAACTCTCCCCCCTCCCTTATTTTTAAACCATCACCCAAATCATACACATCAAAATATAAATGAGCAGAATTAGTAGCATTTAAAAGTGGATTTTACATATCCACTTTTCTAGAAAGTAAGGTTTGCGTGCATTGAGGTGCTAAGAAAAGGGCCTTACTTCTCATTACAAAATTAACCTGGGAGGTTGGATTGGTTTATTGATTTTTGGGGAAGAGATGAAGCAAAACAAAGTTTAATTGGATTGTGGCGAGGATCAAACTTCTCTATAAATTTACTAAAAATTATTAAACCATATGTTTACATTAGGTGAGTTTTATGATATGTAAATTATATGTCAATAAAGCTGTAAAAAATGAGAACAAAAAGTTCAACAAGAGAAAAAATGCTGAGGAGTCTTCTTAATGAGAGAGAGAGAGAGAACATTGTGGTAACATTATCATAGGACTGTCTAAGGAGCCTGGTGCCTGGAAGACTGGGATTAAGTGGTAAAAGCAGTGAGAAAATCCTGATCTTACTCTTAGGCACTTTCTGGGACATGATCTGCCCAGATGCGTCACTTTCCTTCTCTGGTACCCCCGGCAGAGTCATAGGACGGCAGGTGTTGAAATCACCCAAGCAGGAATCGATACTTTGCCGGTTCTTGGCTTCAAGATTTAGTGACCTGGGCATGGAGGTCAGTAGCACTTTTAATACAAAAAAGGAAGCCAGAACCATAGTGGGCCAGAGGAACGTGTACTGACATATTCATAAGAGCCGAGGTATCCTGGGTGATCCATCCAAAAACAAAGAAACCTCAGGGGTAAAAGAACTCAAGGTCCCTGGGAACACACTTGGGCCCCAACAGAAACGTAATTCTAAAGATTCTAAAGGTTCTCCTAGACCTGCAAAAATTGTCTGTAGCTTATGTTTGCATGAACAGGGTCGCACCTAAAATTGTTCTTCTTATTCAAGTTTTCTATAAGGGCTATGATCTTGTTCTCAGGCAGGCATTCAAGCATTTGTCACCTTTTCACACTGAACCAGGAGGACTGCATGTAGGAAGAACTTTGTTTTTGGAGAAGGAGTTTGTACCAAGAATAGTACTGCAAGAAAATATGAAAAGCTATGCTGAGGAATGTTGATTTATTTTGACATATTAACACTGGCTGTAAAACACTGGTACTTTTTGCAGGCATCATTTTGTAAGACAACATTCTTGTCTTGTCCTATGAAAGAAGCTCAAATAAAATTAATTCATCCCACTCATGACCGATGAGGGGCAGGAGAAGGGAAAGTATGCCTTGCAATGGTAGAAGATGGAAGCCTTTATTTTTAATTTGCATATGGAAAAGCAATTTCTTGGTAATGAAATAATGACACTGTACCCCATTTTTAAAAGATTAGCTGTTGGGTGAGGGCTAATAAAATATACAGAAATGACTGAGATGTTCTATCCTGACTCCATGTCCCTGACCTTTTAAGTCCATGAGAACCACCGGTCTCTGACATTTAAATGTTGCCAGAAATCTCGGAGAGTATCTGTTCTAGCTTCCTTATTTTGCAAATGACAAGACTGAGGCCTAAAAGGCTGTATATGGCTTGCCCAAGTAAGTGAGTCACGTCAGCATCAGAGACTGAAGTAAAAGTTCGTCTTTCCAACTAGATCCCTAAAACCATAAATTCATTAGATAGGGTTATCTGGAGTCCACAGGGACACCTAGAAAAGGCCACTGCCTTCAAATTGCTTTCCAGTACACTTCAGTACCTTGTCCTCAGAGGCATCAGCAGATAGCCTTGGTGAAAAGCATCATGGTAAACCACCCCATTAGAAAACAGGGTTCCAATCTCAGGTTTTCCTGTTGAATGGCAAAGAATGCTTAGGCAAGTTCTCTTACTGAAAGGAAAAAGAAAACTAGAGAAAGGAAGCTAAACTCACTACCTGTTATTGTCTTTCTTTCCACAGGATCATGTGTTTTTACTGCCAGTATTGAGAAATTCATGGAAGAAATGTCAGCACGAAGTAAAAATTCATGGAGAAGGGTGTGTGTTTGCTGCTTCCACACATTAACCGCATGATTTTTTTTATGCAAAAAGAAAAAGGAAACCACCCACATTTTAATTTAGCATGAGCCAATTTACAGAGCATGGAAATTCACTTTCATTCCCAGGATTGGCACGTGTGCAATTAGCAATGCAGTGTATATACAAGAAGCCATGCTGTTAATAGTTTATCTCAAGTAATTTGGTGTCATCTACAAAAGGAAGAAATTCCTGCCTCCAGAAGGGACAGAAGTTGATGGAATGATCAAATCACAGAGAACACTAAAATTACTAAATCCACAACAGCTCGCCTTATTTTTCTTGGACCCAAACTGTCAGGGTATAAACACTATTTGTTTCTTTTTTAAAACATCGATAGTTTTGCTGTAAATAATAACACTGTAAATTCTAACAGAAAAATAGAATAAATGTGGATAAGGCACTGCCTCTTAGAACACAAACAGAATATTACAAATGCATTTAACATAATAGGGGTCTCAAGTGACTTGGCCCTAGAAGAGGAGGGAGGGGTTTGGGGAGGGGGATCTTCACTGATTCTTGTATATTAGCAGTTGTAATGTTTGTATATGCAAAACTGCTAGCTTGATTTTAAAAAAAAAAAACAAATCTTTAAAATCTGCTGCAAATTTAAATAATTCCCAAAATGAGGGAATTCTGTAGTTCTGTGAAAATTTTTTTCTTCAGATACTAATATTTTGATGCATGTGTATCACCTTATTTTGATTAAATCTTTTCCAATTTTGCAAACACTACAGTATACTGCAACACGGAAAATTTTATCTGTAAACACAAAGCCCTTCATCTAATATTTGTTGCTATTGCCAATTTTTCAATGAAATGACCTAAAAAGAAAAAAAAATAACCTATACAGTAGTTGCTTTAGGGGGAGGGGGGCGCTATCTGTTAGTGCTTACAAGGGGGTAATGCTTGCCGCTTTAGAGGTGGACGGTGCTCACAAGAGGCCCCAGTTGGGGGTATTTAAAATGGACTGAACAGAAATACTTAGCTAGTAGAATGGCAGCACGCTGTAAAATTATTACTGTACCATGTACTGGCTATAAGATGTAGACACCTTTCAGTAAGCCAATCATTTGTAACCATTCTAGCAATGTCATATTAGGTTAATAAGGCTGCTGTGTTTTAAAGGGCATTTTTATTTGGGTTTTGGTGAAATTCTTTAATTTGTTGATTATATTCATATAAAATCAGCATTCATTGACACATAGCTCTAATGACATATGTATGAAAAACCACACACTGGATGACCTAGTCGATTATTTAAGCATAAAATAAATTGTGTTAAACTCTTCACCTATCTGTGCTCTACAGTGTCCTTGTGTTCTCTGACATAAAGTAATTGTCCAACCACTGTCTTCATACGAGTCCAGGCCGGCCCAGTCCACCTCCCCCGCAGTCCTATTGTTTCATTGTACAGGTAGTCCCTAAGTTCAGTTCTGCCCCTTCAAACTCCCAACTTATATAAATTCTGTGCATATGATGGAGGAGCCAAGAAGTAAAGATAAATTGACAAATAATTGTTGTTGACATTTGGTTCAGACTGCCCCTTAAAACTAGGGAATTGGGGCTATTACAGCCAGCAGGTCCAGAAGCTGTAAACTGGCAGCTCCATCAACCATCTGGCCATAAAGCATTTGTTTTATTTTTTTAATTGCATTGTTCATTGTGGTAACATTATATACCATAAAGTTTGCCATCTTAACCATTTTTCGGTGTAGAATTCAGTGGCATTAATTACACTTACAGTGTTATGCAACCATCACCATGTTCGATTTGTTTTATTTAACTGACATTCATTATCAGTGTTGCAAGTTGGGAGATTTCACAGAATAACCCAAATTTCTAACTTCTTTTGAAAAATAAGATTTGGCAACCATGGGGCAACAACCTGCTCCAGCCAGCCACATGCTCTACTGGCACCACAGTCCCAGTCCCACATCTTAGATTTATGTGCCCTTTCTGGCTTGGCAGACATTGGAGTTTGCAACCTAGATACTAGATAAGTTCCACAGGGGCAGGGCCTGTGGCTGTTTTAATTTCTGTTCTAGCCCAGAGCCTGGCTATACTAGTAGTGGTAAGAGAAGTCATCATCATTGTTGCTAAAATTGAAAAATCACTATGTGCCAGACTTTCTAAGTACCTGGCATTTATTAACACACTTAGGCTCATAACCACTCTGAGATATATGCCATCTGTGATATTAGTAGTCCCTAAATCAATATTAAATGAGTGCTTAGAGTCATTTGGCAGTACCATATATTGCCTAGACATTAAAGATTCTTGCCAGATGGATGACTTGTTCCCAGTAAGGATTCAACATCAATGCAGAAAACATATACTTCTTTGCATACAAGAATGGAGCTAAACTGCATTTGCATGGTATCCCAAATTAATGGAATGCACCTCTATCCCCACACCAAAAGTCATCTTATAGTTGAGCAAACTGAGACCCCCCTCCACCCAAATGGTAAAAAGAAAAATGCCCCCAAGGCCTCTCTTTGTGAAACCAAGATCAGAATCCAAGTTTCGTAACTTTCTGTTATGAATTTTTGACAGTCTTTAACAGAAAGGTTATCTATCCTGAACATACTAAATGAGTGTTATAGTACATCTATATATCTGAAAACTTGACTTTAAGGGTAAACTGGGAAAAGTGAGGGGCTAAGCATCAGGTCAAGCAAAATTTCATAAATTTACTTAGAAACAGAAGCTTCTAAAATATAATAATCAATATTCTATATGCATATAAGTATATTTTTTACATGTGTTCATGGATTGAATGGGGTATACATTATATATTCCTAATATAGCCTTTGGTCTGCCAGTTTATAAAAATGTATTTTAAGTTTTTCCTTGATTGACAGTGCTGTAAATATTGAACTGTGATTGATAAATTCTTGATAATTTCTCTGTTTTTCAACTTTATATTCTTGTGTTAAATTAAAATGTATTACCACTATTTTATTGCCAAATATGGAACAATATGCCATAATCTGGCAATATACAGTGCAGAATTATTTCACAACTTCTAAGAGGGATTCTACTTCTCCACTGGGTATATAAGCAGCCACACTTGTTTCCTCTGTAAATGAGGTTTGCCTTTGCATCATAATATTCCATATGTTCATTTTGGTATCCTAGAGTTCCATTAAGACTGAGGTTTTTCTTCAGGGCAAATAAGCAAAAAAAAAAAAAGTTGTTTGCTTTCCTTTATTATTATGAGCAGCAGGTCACTTTTGGCTGGATGACAGGGATGTGTGAGAAGCCCAGAAGTGAATCAAAAGAGTGGTGTCAACTCACTCCTCGAGGCTCTCTGAAGAAGCCAGTGTTCTAAAAGCCAACTTCTTGTCTGGGTGAGCCTTGATATCCTTGATTTGTTGAAGAAAGATGTATAATTTCCTAATCATTTGGCACGGCTTCTCTTTCATGAATTGATTTTCAAATAATCCAGAAGTAGACATTTCCAAGACTGAGATTTGAGCCACACTTTGCAAGAGTTCTTTAAATTATGAGACTCAAGGTAGTGGGTGTGAGTTATTTACATGGTTATCTGGCTAACCATGAACTAATATAAAAACAAAAACAAACAATCCAAAACAAAAACAAAACCCAGTGGACTCTGACCAGCATCCTTAGAAATAGGCCCTGTAGCTTTTGCTTCTTTAATAGAATTAAAGGCAGACCATTCAAAATAGAACAAAGTGAAACTTGCCATTATATCTGCTACTTTCATTGATTGAAACCGCAACTCAGGTAAACCCTGCAGGGAAGAAATTTTATTCTTTATTCCTTGGCACTTCCTGGCTTAGAGAATAAACATCCTGAGGATTGGATTTCCAACAGGATATCCCAGACTCCTCAGCACTTCCAAAGGTCCCAAAGCAAAATTGAGATAAATGTGCTTCGAGGACGTTAAAGGTGGTGAGAAGAACCACTGGGCCACCGGAGGGGCACCAGCAGCAAGAACTGTCAGATTTTTCTTCTGGAATCATCTTGGAAATTCCTGTTGATACCCCAGAGAAGGAGGTGATCTCTTTGCCTAATTTCTGCCAAAATCTCAATTACCCCTTCTCTTCTGCCAACCAACTCGAGCAATGGTGTAAATCTGAGAGCTGGGAAGGAATACAGATCTGCCTGCTTTTCAGCTTTTCAGTATTCCATCATGTGAGGTGCACCACCAGGTCTTAGTACTTGACTGTACACTTCCCAAGGACAGGAGTTTTGTTTTGTTTCTGCTATATCCACGGTGGCAAGAAGTACCTGACACCGACACCTCATAGGTGATTAATAAATATTTGTTGAGGGTATGAACGAATGGATCAAACATCAGAGGACAAGAAATAGTGAATGGGAAATTTTACCCTGTGCACCATCTTGTGCACTGTTTTTCTGACAGGCTCGACAAAGTTGGAAATCAAAGGAAAGCACAGCTTTTAATTCTAATACTTCATTTACTAAGGACTGGCTTGTGTCCACTGTCCTCTACTGGCCCTTTCCTATTGTACAACCTCCTCATTAGCCACAAAGCCCTGAATAATTGGGTTGGACATGCCAATACTTCCAGAGCAAACAGTACACCAGTAACAGTACTGAAGTAGGCATCTCTCCCATGGTCACGGACTGTAGTCCTCATCCTCGTTATTGTCTGGCCACTGGGAAGCCAGGCAAGAGTGCAG
Source organism: Tolypeutes matacus (assembly GCA_026826555.1). Classification (NCBI taxonomy): domain Eukaryota; kingdom Metazoa; phylum Chordata; class Mammalia; order Cingulata; family Chlamyphoridae; genus Tolypeutes; species Tolypeutes matacus. The sequence goes on along the minus strand of JAKSZT010026914.1, from coordinate 2,457,162 downwards.
AGAGCCCATTGGGATGCCTTATCTCTATGAAAAAAATCAGCTTAGTCTTCTCTTTCAGTCATGATATCCAGGCAAATAAGAGTCTGGCTACTTCAAGATTTCTACCTTGATGTTGCTAAGCGCTTGCTGGGTTGGCGAAGGACAACAAAGTACTCTAGAAGTTATAACCAAGAAGCCCTTAGACCACATCTAGCTTGCAGAGATGTTTTGTTTGTACAAGAGTTTGCAAAAAGAATGAAAAGTATTGCCACATATATTTTTTTAATCAGGAGATTTTGGATGAAAACTTGGATTTGAGCTCTCTTTAAAATCTAAAGGAGTACAACGTTGTTTCTGCAATTTCTTATGACAAAAATCACTTGAAGCAATGCTGCATTTGCCACCTTTGGACAAGGCATTTGTTTTACTGTTCATCATGGTCCCTTCTCGCCCTATTCCTCTAAAACCAATCTACTTTATTAATTTCTCTTTCCAGCTCAGTCTCTGTTTGTTCTGGTTGGAGGAAGGAGAAGGCAGCAAAATGATGCCATCCTATTTAAGTCCGTCCTTCTTTTTGGCAAGCCAAAGCCTCTACCTCATTTTCTCTCCCATTGTCACTAGGGCAATGGAATAAAGGAGTAAGCAACTGACAAGGGAAAGATGGATTGTGTGGCTCTCCAAACGCATCCATCCCTCCATCCATCCACCTTATTGAACACCATGTATGTATTCAGTACCTGCCACTTTTCTGGTGCCGTCCCAGGTACCAGATATATCAGGTCCCTGCCCACTGCCTTCAAAGTGAGAAGAACACATACAGCCTCTGTGTGAAGTCTTACACTTAAAGGAAAGGCAACTCTAGAATGACTTGTGGAAACAAAACAAAACAGCTACAGCACATCACAGGCAGCTGCTGAATGAAGCCACTGCACTTTCACATACTTTTCAAGTGACCCTGCTATTCACAATTAAATGGGACTTAAAGTCAGACAAAAATATCAAAATAAATAGAAAACTTTCTAAACATTTCAGAGGTATTTAACCAACTCTACATGACAAAAGAAGCCCATCTTACTTCCAAAAATCTTGGATGTAGGTAAAACCCAGTCTAAACTTTGAACAGTGTTCTTCTTCTCCTTCCATATATGAAGTCCCTTATAATTCTGACCTCTATACAAAGCCCACGCTGCTGATACCAACCCACATTGTTTCTCTGGTTGTTTGCTTGCTGTTCAAGGACAAGGACTGTGTCTTCCATAGTTCCAAGAGTCACACAGAGAGTGTGTAATAAATAGGTTAACATGTCTGATCATATACTTGTTCTCTATGGTTAAGGCTAGTCAGACTCTGACTATGCTGCAACATACATCTGATTGGCTCAGTCTGGGCACACACCTCACCCCCTGGAGATGAGTGCCTGGTTGCAGCAGAGCTAGGGCTGCCTCACAGCCTTGCTGGCCGAGCCTGCTATTGGTGTGCTTTGCATGGGTGGAGTCTGTAACAAGAAGTAAATAAAGGGTACCTAGGAAAAAGCCTGTGAAACCTGAACTCATTCAAGGATTAGGACACATGGCTCTCAAAAAAACATATAAAGGTAGTGGTGACACCTCTAGCCTGGTAGCTACCGTGTTCTGGCTATGAGAAATCTTTAAAGCTCCTTGAATTCCCAAGTTTCATCCACGAGAGTGGTTACACCCTTAAATGTCTCTGGAGGCTAGGCAGGTCATCTAAATTAGGCAAAAGTGTTATAGTAGACTGTACTGTACATAAATAGCAACTGCCTCTCCCTGGAGGTAGATTACACTTCACAGCCCCATTTCCATCACCTTGGCCATGGAACTTGCTTTGGCCAATGGAATGAACAGATGCCCTAAGAGCTAGCAAGATTTTCTTCATGCTCCCTTTCTTCCTGCCCCAGACCTATCATGCATCATTCAGCCAGACTTCTCCCCAGCCTCATGCAAAAGTGAAGGTGATGTGCAACACACAATAATGGACATGCAAGGTGAACAAATTAAAACCTTTCTAGTAAGGCATGAGAATGTTTATTATTTACTAGTATAGCATAACTTTCTATCCCAATTAATATACAAATCAGGTGTAAAATATTAAGAGGTAGTGGGTTAGTGGGTGAGCACATAATCCCTTCAGAGCAGGGGTTCTTAACAGAGGGTCCATGAGCTTGAATTGAAATTCAAAAAAGCATTTTTCTTATGGGGATGTGTTGGTGTGAGTGTGATATATTTATTAAATTATACACAGTATAGTGTGGACTTTGTAAAGGATCCATGGTATTCGCCTGACTGGCAAAGGGGTCTGTGGAACAAAATAGATTATGAACCCCTGCTTAAGAGGGACTGCCTTGTGGGAATACAAGCCTAGCACTGCTAGATTCAAGTATTTTTAAGTGTTGGCAATCAATTCTACTTTTTTCCCACTAACATTGTGTGGGCCAAACAAAATATGCCTATGGGCCACCAGTTTTCAACCTCCGCCATTGGCTCTTAGCATTTGCAGGTGGAATGCATTCCTGGACCATGTCAAGCAAATTTACTCACATGTGATTTTGAATCACACTGATGGGCATAAGCAAATAATTTCTTAGTCTGATGGACCACCTAACATCCCCAACTAGTGCAGCTTGTTTGTTTTGGAATGTTTAAAAAAAAATCTCTGGAACTCTCATTAAGGGTCTGAAGGAGTCCCTTAGCTCTTGCTACTTATGTTTTATTGCACCTTAGTGAAGAACTCATCCTCACTTGTACATCTGGGCTTGATGTAGCTCCTGCCCTACCCCTGTAACTGTATCTCCTGCTATCTCCTCCCTTTCTCTCTCTACACTCCAGTGGAAAAGTATGGTCCATGGACAGGTGTTGGTCTGAGAACTCTTTGTTGCCTCTCTGCAATGAGAGAAGAAACATGGTCCAGAATGTAAATTAACTATGTTACGAGGTATATTCTTTAGTTCAGCTGACTTTTTTTTAAATAGCGAGGTCTTCTTGATGAAGGAAGTGGTGAACAGATTTACAATCTGGTTCCAGTTCCTTATCTTGTGAGTGTTCTTCTCCTTCCAGGGGTTGATGCTCTGCAGAGCACAGTTGTAGCCACACTGGCTTCCTTTCAGTTCCTCAAAATGCCGAGTTCCTTCTCATCTCATTCCTATCGCATTTGTGCTTACTATTCTTTCTGCCAGGAAAGCTCTCATCTCAACCTCCAAATGTCACCTCCTTAGGCCTTCCCTGCACAGTCCCTCTAAAGTAGTTTGACCCTTCCCCCAACCTCCAGATATTCTCTGTCACATCACCATATTTAGTTTCATCATAGCATTTACCATTACAATGGTCTGGTTTGCTTATTCCTACTTGTGAATTGTTCTTCTTACTCATTGCTATACCTGCAGCATCTTTCACAATGCTTGGCATTAGTATTCAACATTTGTTGAATAAATAAATGAGGATTGAGTGAAGCACAAGTATTTTGGCTTACTACAGTTTCTTGTGAATGTTGTGCATGTCAAGGAAAAACAGCAATATCTTCAGTGACTCACTAAAGAAGTGCCAAAAAGACTTCAGTTTGCCTTTGAGGGTTGCTGTGCTTCCACTCCCATTGAGGACTTGCTGATAAGAGCTTTCTAATGCAACTCCTTCTCCATGGCATTTTATGAGCGCTTTTTTACTGGCAGGTGCTGTTATGGTGTTGTTCCATCTTTTGTTGAGGACACAGGATAGGAAGGTTGTTAAAGTTATCTGGTATGTGTTACAGTATCAAATCTTCAGAAAATTCTCTTTGAATAGAGCAAACACAGGCTAGCCCCTGTACTAAACTGGTACTAGAAGAATGAGCCATCTTTCTTACTGAAACACAAATCTTGCTGGGGTACAATAACAGAAAAGAGCTGCACAGGTAACCTTAGTGCCTGCATTATTATATAATAACTGTCCCTTTTCCTGCCCTGGTGATACCAATCTGTAGCTAGAGTCTAAATTTCCCTTTGGCTTCACAAAGGTCAAAAATCAAATGCTACAGGGCCCCATATAAGGCATTAGACAGTAGTGGAGAATAGAAAACTTGAGCACATATGTCCTCTCTAACAAATTGTTAATAAGCAGGCACAGCATTATCAGCTCTTCTGATTGTCAAGAGAAGCTCTAAATCAGTATGAAGAAATGAAGGTAGGGATGTCTATAAGTATTAACATATATCAAATTCAACTCAAATGCTATTTATTTAGTTCATACTATGTCCAAGTCACTGTCCCAGATATTTGTATATGTCCTGGATATATGCTAATCAAAAATAAAAGAGATCAAGAAGTAGGACCCATGTACTCAAAGATTTTTAGTCTAGTCAGAAAACCAAGGTATGTTCTTAAATAAATATAACATGAGACAATATGGGAAGTGCTATGTATTAAATAAGTAAATGTATGTAAAGCACAAAATAGCCCTGGCATATAGTTAGTGCTTCATATGCTGGCTACTGTTGTTGCTATGATTATTGTGATTGTTAATATTATTATTACATTGTCATTGTAACATATGATCTCAGAATTACTCCTGACAAAGTGAACTGGAGAAGGCCTGGCAAAGAGAATTGCACTTATTAGGTACGTGATAAACACTACTTGAACGAATGAATATTTGGTGAATGAGAAGCATCTGAGGTGGAACTTGAGAAATGATTAGGATTTTAACATGTGAAGGAGGGAGGTCTAGGCAAAAGGAACAAAGAGGCTAAAAGAATAAAAACATCCCAAGACACAGGGACAAATTGTTTGGGTTAGAACCCGAGTAGAAAGATTAAGAGGTAAGTATGGAAAAGTATATTCACAGGAAAGACCCCAGAGAGTTCTGGATGCCACTCAAGAAGTTTAGACATCACTTTCAGTCATCATCCTCATCAGTCGTATCTTGTGCGCATTTGCCCACCTCAGTGTGTTCGCACATAGTTTGTACACAATGAATGTCAGGCTGTATAATATATCTGGCTCACCCAGCAAGATTCTAAGACTCAGCAACATGGAGATGGTACTCAAAAAGAGTTCCTGAAAACCTGTCTTTTTGGCATGTTCCATGGGAACCAATCTTCACGAAACCTGAACAAAGCAATATTTCAGCTGTCTTCCAAACAAGTGAAGCCTAGTTTTCACTAAAAGCATTTTTTAAAGCTGGCCAGATAAGGATAAGAAAGCCACTCAACATCTGTGTGATTTAAAAGCTAACCAATATCAACTACAGAGCAAGAAACAATAGCTTTTGAGACCATAATTGTTGACTGACTGACCTTGTGGCAACATGAGCAAACTAAGTCCCAGAGAAGTTAAATGAGTCTCTCAATGTTTCCATAGTCGTCTTGTGGTAGAATCAAGACTGGACACCACAACTTACTATTTTCTGGTTGGTTTACACATGAACCTAAGGAGTCAATGATAGGGGACAATACAAAAGGGCCTCTCTCCAGCTGTATTCTTCTGAGCCCTTTTGTGACTGCAAAAGCATAATGCTCTCACAAGGACTTGTTGTTCCTTATCTTCTAATTAACTCCTGAAGCATTCCAACTTGATCACTCCTTTCTTCCTTTGTCTTCCCCCATAATCCTCTTGTTTGCCTCTCTTCCTATCTCTCTGAATGTTCCTGCTTACTCATCCCCATTGGATCCTCTTCTCCCACCTACTGCTTTTCTGTTGGTATATATAAAAGATCTCATCTATTCCTAAGACTTTAGAAAATATTCACGTGTTGATAATTCCAAGATCTTTATTTCAACCCAGATATCTGCCCTGAGCTCCAGAAACATATATCCAGCTGCCTACCAAGCCTCTCCATCCAGATACCCCACCAGCACCTCCAACTCCTCCGGTCCAGAAGTGAATATGTGCCCTTCCTCTCCAAGGCAGTCAGCTTGGGTATCCCTCTCTTCAAATGGCATCATCATCCATTCCTGTGCCCAGAGCAGATGCCGGAGAAGCATCCTTGACTATGCCTCCTCACTCCCCATTCATACAGTTCAAAAACATGTCCTTCATATCTCCTTGTCTGCTCGATTGTCTCCTCTCCAACAACCACTAGGTCCTTATTTCTCTTTAAATAACTCAACAACTTCTTAACTGGTCTTCCTACTTCTGGACTTTGAAACCATCATAGTATTTCTTTTAAAATCTTTGATCACATTATCTATTATTTCCCTACTTTATGCCCTTCCTTCCATTTAGAAGTAAGAACATACAGCTTTGCTGTGGGACCTAGGAAAGTTACTTAATTGTTCTGAACCTTATTTTCCTCATCTATATAATGGAGTCAATAATATCTACCTCACTGGACTGTATTTAGTATTAAATTAGATGATGCAGGTAAAGTGATTGTCATTCACTAGATGGTTATTATTTATTACTAATCCTAGGCCCTTGATTATCTCTCACTCTTCATGAGGCTAATTCATACTGGCTCTTCAAAATATTTCTTAAAAACCTCTCACAGAAAACGTATTCCTTGATTGACCTCAGGAACTGAGACAGAACTCAATTCCAACATTGTCTCCTTCACAAAGGTACTTTTGGCAATACCAGATTCTCCTACTCTCTGGATTCTCTCCCCTTCCACTGTGATTTAACACTACTTTCTGATTACCTTAGCCATAGCATGTATCACACTGATTCATATATAATTGTTTATTCCTTTCTCTCTCACTCTTCCTTCTCCCATCCTTTCTCCCACAAATTGTATGCTCTTCAAAAGAAGGGATCATACATTATTTATTTTGCTATACTAGACACTCAGTGAATAGGGTTAACTATCCAACATATCCTATTAACAGCTCAGTACTTCTATTTGAGCTGTTTGATTCCCATCCTGCTGTATGCTCAACTGGTTTTTAAACTTAATGTAATTTGGTATAAAATTAATTTCATATCATTAGTACCTGGTCAGAGAGAATTTCTAAAACTGTAATAATATACTTTTCTTCTCATTGCCCTTTCAAAACCATTACTTAACTTGATCCCTCCATCCTAGGAGATAAATAGGGCAGGAACTAGAAAGATGTCTGAAATCACACAGTAAACAAGCGGCAGAACTGGGAAAACCCAGTGCTACTGTTGGTGCAGAGTCATTTCATTTATAACTAGATGCATACCCATAATCAGATGTTTTCTTTAAAATGACAATTGTCTCCATCCATACAAAGACTCGGGAAAACAGGGCCCAATTTTCCATTCTCTAGTTACTTTAAAGACCTTTCTATTTGCCAAAGGGAAAATTTTTTTCCACTGCTTGGACACAGCTTGTGCTGTAGACTAGATTTACTATGGTAAAACCTTTAAAGTTTCTAGAAACCAGGAATTATTCACAACAACCAATATGAAGGTCATTCAGAGTAGAAAAGAGTCAAGGAAGAGCACAGAGAGAGTGTACTGGGCATAAATTGAGGTTAAAATACCAGCCTTATGAAGGTCTTCTCTACCTCATAAACAATTGCCCTATCTTCTATTGTGTTTAGAATTAGTTAAGCTGGATTTTAACTTTGGGTCTGGGTAGAGGTCAGGGGTGACACAATGGGAAACCAAGACTACAATGCATGGGAAAAAAATAGTTTGTTACTCATATGTCCCAAAGAGAGTAGAGTGCTGTGAGGAGTCGTTGGGAAGTGTGATTGGCTTGTATGGCTCAACTAGCGGATGGGGAGCACACAAGCAGAGCAAGAGGGATCCCGAGGCTTGTGGTCCAGGGGTGGATGTTAGTAGATTTCCTGCAGGAGTCAAGGATTGCTTAGTTTAAAGCAAATGGTCCAAGGGCAGTGGGTACGGTTGGCTGGTGTGAGGGTGGTGGCCACAGACGTGGGTTTGAGCTCTGGAGGAGTTTATGCCTCAGAGCTGGGAAGGTTCATTAACTGGAACAAAGGTCATTATTGAGGTAAATGACTTAGACCAAGTGAGTTGGATGACAAGTTAGCACACAAGAGTTTTATTAGTTATGACTTACTATAATCACAAAATGAGTGTTGTTTCTGTAAGAGCAAAGAGTTGTAACTGCCTTGTCAGTTTTAAATGCAAATTAATTTATAATCTCAAAGCAACAGGATTGTCGCATAGCTTTAAATAAGACAATGCTTGTAAATGCCTAGCATAGCACCTAGAACAAAATAGTACCAAATAAATGGAGCATTATTATCATGTTAGTATTTCCCACCATTCCCTGAAAATAAAAACCACCTGGAAGTACTTGTCAAAATATAAATTCCTGGGCCTATCCTAGACCCACTAAATCAGAATCTCCAGCTAAGGAGCCTGGCAAACAGGTGAGAAAAGGTGGAAACCATTTCAGACTAAGGAGAGTTTGGGCTGTTTTAGTGGTTTCCTACAGGTATGAAGATGTGTTTAGCTGGGAGATGGGTCTGGCATTCAGGCAGTCCTGACCTTTCTCCTTTTCTTTCTTCTCTGCACCTAAGTCTTTTAGTCTCTATAAATATAGGAAGTATTTTAACATAGTTTCTGTAAAAGCAGAGAGAATTAATAGTAATCTTGGTTACTGTCTTCATACTGAAAAGAAGAAAGGATTTTAAATGGGTATATCTCTTTTTTGAATCCCCAGTTTATCCTTATTTCATTTGAAAGCTATTGATATTTGAAAGTCACTGATATTTAACATAATCAACCTAGTTTTCCATTTGCTTAGACATTTGGGAAAATCCTGGTATAGAAGAGAATTAAAAAGAAGAATTGAACAATGTAGAATATATTAAAGCTGGTTAATATAAATCAAAGAAACACTTAAAGAATACTATTACTTAGCACTTTATTGATAATATAACAATATCAAGCCTATTTTGAAAGAAGCAAATAAAAATCTACCTGTAATCTTATTACCATATGACTTTTTAATTTTTGTAATTTCCCCTTCAGTCTTTCTTACAATCATATACATTTGTTTGTACATGTTGGGGGTAACTATTCAATGCCTTCTTTCTGATCTGTGCCTCTTCTAAACTAGGAAAACTTCCATAAAGTAACTTAAGCCAATATAGGGACAGAGACCTTTTTATTAATGTTATAAAAGTGCAAAGCTGGTTGCTTTTGACAGTGCAAACAAATCTGAATTTTTATACATGTTGGACCCTGAAAGGAATGGGTAGGTAGCAGAATGGGCTTAAGAGTCTTGGGGGAAAAGAGGTGAAGAGGGAGTCCATAGGGGGCAGAACTCCTCGGCAACAGAGAGGGACAATGGCAGGCACAGCCCCAAGAGTTGAGAAGGAAAACCTACCACACTTGTGAGAGACCAAATGGAATTTGCTGAGCAGAGAAGCCATCCCTATTCCTACCCCCTCTGGGGGACTCCATATGGATCACAATTAAGCACTTGGGCTCCATGGAAAGCCTGTTCTGTGCAGCCTTCTAGATAACTTATATGATATCTCAGCCAACAGTGAGACTAATTTACACAAATGATGCCACATTTCAGATATAAAGAACATGAAGAACAGAGTTTTCCATGCATACATGTTTTAATGTAGTTTACATCATGCTGTACTAGTCATGTGACCTTGGGCAATTTACTTAACCTTTATATTTCTTCATGTGGAAAATGGTGGTGATAGCTGTACCAATCACAGAGAGTGGAAATAAGATTATCCTCTGTGGCAGTTTGATATTATTTATGAATTCCCAAAAGAGATATAGATTGGGGGCAGATGTGGCTCAAATGGTTGGGTGTCCATCTCCCATATGGAGGGACAGGGATTTGATTCCCGGGACCTCCCAGTAAAATAAAGAAAAAAAAAAGAAGGCATGCAGGCCGCCAGGCCCCATGTGCGGGTGTGTCAGGCCCTGCTGAGCCATGCAACAAGATGATGACATAACAGGAGAGTGACACAAAGGTAGAGCCAAGATGAGATGCGCCAAAAAAAACAGGAACTAAGGTGGCATAGGTGGCAGAATGCCTCTCTCCCACACTGGAGGTTCCCAGGATCGAATCCTGGTGAAGGCAGGAGTAGAAGGATGAGAAGCGAGGGCAGGAAACAGACACAGAGAATTACCCAGTGAATGGACACAAAAACAGCAACAATGGAGGGGGAAGCGGTTAAAAATGGATGAAAGTAAAACAAACAAATAAATCTTAAAAAAAAAAAAGAGATATAGATTATGTTTGTAAACTGGTCTGTTCCTCTAGGTATGATATCCTTTGATTGATTTGAATTCAAAGATTTTAAGTTTACTTAATTAAATCAGCTCAGGGCCTTTGATTCAACCACGTCAGTATGGCATGGCTCAGGGTTGAGTCCCTGCTCCTTGGGCTATATAAATGGACACTCAGTCAAGAAGACACACAGGAGGGAAGCAGATACAGCCCAAGTGATTGAGCTCCCACCTACCACATGGAAGGTCCCTGGTTCAGATCCCGGTGTCTCCTAAAGAAGACAGCGTCAGGCAGGTGTGGCAAGCTGATGCAACAAGATGACAAATAACAAGAGACACAAGAAGGAAAACATAATGAGAGACATAACAAAGCAGAGAATGGAGGTGGCTCGAGTGATTAGGCGCCTCCCTCCCACAGTGTAGGTCCTAGGTTCAGTTCTCGGTGCCTCCTAAAGAAAGTAGGAAGATGAACAGACACAGCAAGTGCAAACAATGAGGCCCTGGGGAGAAATAAATAAATAATTAATTCTTTAAAATTATAAAGAAAAAAAAAAAGGAAGACACACAGAAGAAGATACATGAGAAAAGAGAAAGAGCTCCAGAGATGCCAGAGGAAAGTACTTTGTCATGACACAGAAGAGGAGGGAACTTGGTCATTTCAGTCCTGCTATGTGACAGAAACAGCTAAAGCCCCGGGGAGAGCCCTGAGCAGCTAAGAAGCCCTGGAAAGAAACAAGCCTTCCAGCCTATAGCTGAGATCAGAAGAAACTGGGCCCACAGAGCCTGAGGAGGAAGAGGAAGGCTGAACCCTTGCAGAGATGGGAAACCATCTTGCCTCAACACGTGGCAACAGACTTTGGTGAGAAAATACCTCTTATGGTACCTTGAGTTGGACTCTTTAGGGCCTTGTAACTATAAACTTTTACCCCAAATAAATACCCTTTATAAAAGCCAACAGATTTCTGGTACTTTGCATCAGCACTGCTTTGGCTGACTAATACATCCACATAAAGCTCTTCAGAAGCGTCTGGTACACAGTAAGGTATTCCATGAATGTTATCTATTTTAATTATTTGTGTGGGAGGTGGTATGGTTGGTATATTAAATTGCATTAAGCTTAGAGGTAAAACAGAGGGATGTCTTCTCTGGCCTCTGCAGCTTATGAATAGCAGTACAGGTGGGAGGCTCTGACACAATCTTTCCTGCCCTAGGATGTCACATACTGCTCCAGAGGCCAGGGGACAAACCCTGGGACCCACACTCCAAGCCTGCCCCATTCCTCTCCAGGGCTTCAGGGCTCCCACAGCTTCCTCTCCTACTCTTGCCCCCGGAGACGTGGGCCTCCATTCCCAGCCCAGAGACAAAAAGTGAGCATCCTGCCCAAGAAACACTTCTGTCTCCCCCACGCAGTCCCATCCCTCTCTAAAGTGAGGCTCTCACTGCTTTAAAGCAGGAAAGTCCCTCTGAACAAAATACTCTCCAATCACATTCTTGTTCCTTCAAATCTACTTCCTCTGCTTCAAGAAAAAAGAGAAGTGTTTTTTTATTGTTCACAGAAGCATAAAATGTGTGTGTACCTGGGGTGGGGGCTAAATGTTGAGTCATGGGAAACTTGCACCCAGGACCTATTTCTACTAGTTAGGCCCACAAGTACACTAGCAAATTAAAATCAAAGGCTTTTGTTTCCTGGATGGTTTATCTACCTCTTCCGCATTCAGAATTAAACTTCAAAGCTTACCAAGTCGTAAAAGAGAGTGAATTCCCCACCACAATCAAACAGGATATGAGAATGGAAAGCTACCTCTTCCCTCTACAGATTGGGCAGAGCCCCAAACCAGGAGCATCCTGGGTTACAGGTCTGTAGAGAGAGCAGGCCACACTGAATGAGCACAGGAGGCACAGCTCAGGGCCACAGCCAGGGCTGGTGAAAGGTGTTCTCAGGAGGACACTGGGAGGCTTTTGAAAGTCAGAACCTATAGAAAAGATGAGTTTGGCTACCAGGCAGTTGGGATAGGAGGTGAGTCAGGAAACGAAATGCAGGAGTGTAGGCAGAGCTGTCAAATGCTCTCTTTCACTTGGGCCTGTTTCTATTACATCATCTTCAAGTGTGGCAGCTTCCACCCCAGCACATCTTAAAAGGCACCACTTGCTTCAGACACAAGTTGCAAAGTACAAACGACCTCAACAACACAAGTTGTTTTTAATGGGATTGCTTTGAACAGTGCATCATGGCTCTAATTCATCAGAAATCATTCAAAGTCTATTTGCTTTTCACAAATGTCTGCTCTATTTTTTGCCAAGGGACTAGACATTCTTAATTGCAGTGTTTGGTTGCTTTTATTTCTTTGTTACTGTGTAACTAATAAGAAAAAGACAGGGACGTTAGGCTCTAAAGACCTATTTTCTCCTGATTTCTCTGGCTTTCAGGTGCTGTACATTTTCCTTGTATTTAAGTGGAAAAAGAACAGAGTGATAAACTGTGAATACAGGTTAAAGGGAATTTGTCCTGTTGTCAAAAATTCTCCTGAAGACACCAGGCACGTTAGGGGCAGAAGGGAGAAGGCACAGTTTTCTGAGTATAACAGACCTGGGGATCCACATACTGGCTCTCTGTGTTCTTGGACAAATTATCTTTCCTTAACTGTAGAAGGAATACTAACACCATCTTGAAGGGGTTTTTGAGGATTCAAAATAATGTATGTAAAAGTCCTTGACCAGCGACTAGCACATAATTGGTGTTCCATAAATGGCACCTATTGTTATTATAATCACAGAATTTTAAGCAGGAGTTAAATCAGCACTGAACACTGTGCAGACATAGCAAATGAGTCATTTTAAAAGTTCTTTGAGCTGTGGCAGGAATGCAGCATAGCTCAGTAAGAACAAAAAGGATATAAGAGGTGCAGGGAGCAAATGGATTGTGAGTCAAAAACATTCCTTCTTTATCTTCAAATGCACCCTAACTATAATTGCTCAGAAAACTATTTGTACTGAAGACATCTTTCCCATTTTTTATAGAGAAATTAAATTGTTTTTAAAAAATGAGGACTTTCCATTCTTGACAGATGGAACTGAAAATGTCTACCTTTACCTCCTCCTCCAAAGATAAGAGGGAGAAAAGAAAACTTGTTTTTGTCTTGGAAAATGCATACTGCTTAAGATAACTCATTATGTTCACTATATTGACTTCTAATGAACTTTGTGGACCCATGTTAGATCAGAGACCTTACTACCTGTATTGTAAAGAAAAAAAATATATGGTTTTAAGTACATATGTATCCCCTTATTTGTCTAAAATTTCAAATGTCCTGTTGTCATGGAAATCTATTCCCTGAGCATCTGTGGCAGTTTAAGATTATTCTATGAATCCCCAAAAAGAAAGATTATGTTTTTAAACTAATCTATTCCTCTAGGTGTGATACCCTTTGATTGCATTAAATGGAGTTGAGGGTCCTTTGATTAGATTATTTGAAAAGATCGATTTAGGGTTTTTGATTGGAATCAGTCCAGCATGATTCATATTGAGTCTCGCTCTCTTGCTGGGTCTGATAAAAACAGAGACACACAGAGAGACACACATAGACACAGGAATAGGAAGCTGCCACATTTGATCTTGCCATCTGAGAGAGGACTAGAGGATCACTTAAGCACAAATCTCCCAAGAGGCTGGGTGCACGGAGCAGCTCAAGAGGAGATGGTGAGCCCAGAGGGGAAGGCTGATATCTGAGCAGAGATCAGAGGTCATACTGCTTTGCCACATGCATGAACAACAGAATCAACAGTAGCTGACAAAGGTGAGAAAGCACCTCTTATAGTGTCTCGGCTTGGACTTTTCACAGCCTTGGAACTATAAGCTGTTACTCCAAATAAATCCCCTTTCTAAAAGCCAACCCTTTCCTGGTACCGTGCACCAGCAGCCCTTCGGGAAACTTGCCTTCCGCGCAAAGTCATTTCCAGTTTTGGCCACTCTTACCAATCTCATATAGAAGAAAGCAGATTATTCAGGATTTTGATATAATACCGGCATCTGGCATAAGTAACCCATTAGCTTGAACTGAAATAGAGTTGAAAGGAAGTGTTGATGGCTGAAGAATGACAAGGAAGAGGAGGAGGAGGGGGAAATGGATAGGAATAGAATCAAAGAGCAAGGGGGACTTAGGTAAGAAAAGCCACAAGATAAGACTATTATTTTTCCACTGAACTTTTCCAAGGCTAAGGAAGGGTTACTAGTCAGGGTTCTAGGTTAACAACAAAGGAAACCCACCTGGCTAACTTGAGCAGAAAAGGAATTTACTGAAAGAAAGTTTGGCAGTTCACAGAATCATGGGAAAGCTTAAAGCCTTGGAATATGGACACAAACCAAGAGAAGCTAGGAGGCTGAACTTGAAGCCAGGGTCACATCACAAGAGAAGCCTGGTTAGGGAGGCCCTGGAGCTGCTAGGGGCACTCAATGCCACCACTGCTGGCAGTGGTATGAACCCAAAACTGTCCTTGCTTCTTTGTGACACTCACTCCAGACACAGAGTCCTGGATGGGATGGTCTGACAGTCTGTAATTAGATCGTGTCCCTATTGTCCAGGGGTCAAAAGGATCTGGCCTTTTCAACTTCCACAGTTGGAGGTGGAACCTTTACCTCTGGAAAAGTCTGGAAAGACTCACCAACCAGAGGAAGGAGGATTAGATGTTGGGTGGTGCCCCCCAAAGACAAATGTTCCCCCACAGAAAATATCCTTTCAGGGTTATGGCTTATATCCTCTATCTACCTTCAGAGAAGTCTTAAGGAGGTTAAAAATAAAAGATACAGATTCAATGGGTGCTGAAAACAAAGGAAAGGAATCTAGAAGCCAAGGAACAAGGCCAGAATGGCCTTGGGAGATGGGGGTGGGGGTGCTATAAGGAGAAAGAGAAAAATGTTTTCCTATTATATCTGTTACTCTTTTCCCTCTTACATTCTTCTTCCTGTTTTTCTTTCTCCCTCCCCCTATGCCTTTGGTCCAAGCAGTTTTAGTAGTATGAAAAAGTATAAAAAGGCACTCCCACTGCATAGGATTTCTAGAACTTCTTCAGTCTTCCCGGATCAGTTTTCTTGAGTTTTATACATAGCAACGGGGCTATCAACATACAATAACGAAAACTCTGACACATTAACGGCCAAGGTACTAAAGGCAAAAACCTCCAGTCTCTCTAAGAAGTGGTGATTGATTGAAGCCAAGTGCTGTGGTGGAATGAACCTTAGGCTGAGTAAACCAAACATCTGTATTCTAGTCCAAGGCTTTGCCTCTTAGGAGTGAAATGACCACAGAAAGTTACCTAACCTCCACCTCAGTGCTCCAAGTGGTTGGAGTGACAAAAGAGTGCATATGAAAGTCAAGGTGTTTCTGGACAGTCTTACAGATTTGCTCATTTACTTATTCATCTAGTCATTCATTGAGTACCTACTATATGACAAGGATAGTGAATAAGACACAAAGGTTACTTCCTGCAAGATGCATACGTACTAATAGCTTATTTAAACTTTGGTCAGAAACTCAAATGCTGGCCAAGAAGGTAACAGAAACTGTATGAAGCAGCTATTTATGTGTCAGAATTGAGTGGTGGAGTCTGTGATTCAGTGCAAGTCCTACCCAAAGGGCATTCAGTCTGATAAAGGGGACACATAAATAAATAAATAATTATAATAGAGGGAACTGTATGCAATAAAGTTTGTACACATTAATACAAAATAGAGAATGATTTTTTCTGCCCGGAGTGGGGTGGGAAGGGTGTTAGAGAAAGTTTCCAAGAGGACATGATGCCTGAATAGCGTTTTGAAAGACCTATAGGAGATTACAAGGCAGATAAATGAGAGAAGGGCATCTCATACAGATTGACTATCATGTGCAAAGGCATAGAAGATTGAAACATGATGGGATCTACAAGAAGTCTGATGTGATGGAAATCCAAAGGGTAGCAAGGAAGAAATGAGGCTAGAGAGGGTCACTAAGGCCAATTAATGGGGAGTCTATTATTACCATCTATTGGCAAGTAAGGAACAACAAAGGGAATTCAAACAGGGAACTGAGAGGGTCTGGAAGAAGTTGAGTAGAATATATTTTAGAAGTATAAAACTAAAAGCTAAGAGAGCTATTGGAGTTAGGATAACATCACAGATGAGAGGTGATGAGGGCCTATATGAAGTGGCTATGGAAACAGAGAGATGCTAGATCTAAGAACTATCAAGGAGATAAGGTTGAGACAATTTAATAGTTTCTTAAATCTCTGGGTTAGCCTAGTGTGCTGCCATTGAAAGAGGACTATAAGGATCAGAGGTAGAAAGGGGACCAGGAACCCACAGTGTCATAAAAGTAAATAGAGGAGACCATTTTAAATGGAGGTACATGTCAACAGCATGAAATATTATGGAAAGGTCAAAGAAATTAAGGGCATAAACATGTTCATTTAGGTTTTATATTTATAAAGCCTTTAAACATTTTGGTAAAAACAGTGAAAGCAGTATTTTTTTAAAACAAAGTATATTATTCATACATAAACATATAAACAATAAGTGTTCATTAAACATTGTGAACTTACAAAACAAACGTGCATAACATCATACAGGGCTCCCACACATCACCCCACCACAAATACTTTGCATTGTTGTGAAACATTTGTTAAGAAATTATGAAAGAGCATCGTCAAAGTATTACTACTAACTATAGTCCATATCTTACTCCCCTATATATTTTTTTAAGGATTTATTTATTTATTTACTTTTACCCGTTTTTAACCCCCACCCCCCGTTTTTGCTGTTTTTGTGCCCAGTTGCTGGGCAACTTTCTGTGTCTGTTTCCTGCCCTCTCTTCTCATCCTTCTCCTCCTGTCCTCACTGGGATTCAATCCTCAGAAACTCTGATGTGGGAGAGAGGCATCCTACCACCTGCGCCACCTTAGTTCCTGGTTTTTTGGCACGTCTTGTCTTGGCTCTCCCTTGTGTCACTCTCCTGTTACGTCATCATCTTGCTGTGTGGCTTGCGGGGCCTGATAGTGCACCCATGCACAGCACCTGGGGGGGGGGTTCATCCGCACACAGGGCCTGGGGGGCTCAACCGCTTGCGGGGCCTGACAGCGCACCCGCGCACAGGACCTGGCGGCCCGCGTGCCTTCTATATTTTTCTTTTTTTAATTTTTACCTGGAGGTCCCGGGGATCGAACCCAGTTCCCTCCATATGGGAGATGGACGCCCAACCATTTGAACCACATCCACCGCCCTGCTATATCTCTTAAGGTTGACCAAAGATACCTAGAGTTACAGTCATTTCCCATACAGGATGGTCATATAATAAATCAGACTTAGTTTATCACCAGCATTCTAAAAAGCAGACCTAGGGAGAAAAACTAGGTCTGGGGACACATGCATGGTTTCTAAAATAGCGACTGTTTAGCCTACCCTGATTATCACAGAATCAGGACAGCGAGAATATTCGCATTGAAAGCGGTCTTAATGGACTGTAGGGATTACCCCCAAAGAGGGAAATTACCTCGGAAAGAGCAAATATAAGTAGGACCCATGCTGAGGAGCCCAGTGCACTGGCCCTGTATGGTAGATATAGGAAGGGAGAGAAAAAGGCCTGATCTGTTAACAACTATTTTGCCACCCAGGTATATATTCCTCTTTATCTGGTCACAGTACCTTGATCTTTCTTTAGAGAAGTAAACCTCCATCTCTCAGAGTTTACTGGGCTTCGGATGGACATTCCCTATGCACCATAAGGCTCATGGCCCAGATTTAACAATCAGACAATTCCCATTTACTTGGCTTTAGCAACTGATTTGGTGTAAGCCCACAACCAAAGCCAGACCCTTGAGACACAATCCTTTGGACTTTTGTTGTTGTTTCATTAATTTTTGTTTTTCTTTGGTATTTTTTGGAGCTTTTCGGTTTCTTTCCTCTGGGATTACTAAAGACAGTGCTCTTTCCTCTGGATTATTAAAGTAGAATATAAGTCTGGAGAAGCTGGAGACCACCAGAGACTGAAGACCTGCCTGGGAATAAAGCCAACACGAAAGAAAGCAGAGCTGAGAGATGAGGGGAGAGCACGAGAGAAAAAGACTAAGTTCTAATGACATCGTTGGAGCACCTGAAGCCAGCCATACTCATAGACGTTTCAGTTAAATGAGCCAATAAATCTGCTTTATTTTTACATAAGCCACTTAGCTTTGGGTTTTCTGTTTCTTCTAACCAAAAGAGTCCTGTTTTAGCAGATGGAGAGGTGTTGGAAGCAAACCAGTTACAGAGCAGCCTGGCCTGGGGCCAGCTCTAATCAAGGATCTCCAAGTTTGTCTCATCCCTCTGTCCCACTCCACAAATTAGTAGTTTAGGGAGCTGATTTACTGAGGGGAAGTTTTGAGGAGTTTTGCAGAATCTCAGCAACTTGACCCTGAGCCAGAACTGTACTGCCGCTCATGGATCTAGCAGGTTTTTGGGGATCAGCCAGGAAGAAGAGATATCATAACAATTCTTAGAATTCTTAGAGCAAGGACTCTTGTTCTGCAGGAACTCAAGGACCAGAACCACACTTTCATGCCAGAAAAAGCCAAAATCTGAAGTGCAATTACTGTAAGAAAGGGAATCCCAACCACCTGATACCCTACATTTGAAGCATATATCAGGGCTTTTGTATGAAGTCGTGCAAGCCCTGCAGGGTTCAACTCCAGAAGCACCAAACACGCGGTAGTTATGTGAATGACACTCCCTGGAGTTAATCAATGCACAGCCAAATGCAATAACCCTGGCAGATGCTCACTAATTAGGAGGAAACTCAGCATCCCTGAAAATTACAGGACAGAAAGACTTTGCATCTTTGCAAACTATGGAGCAAGATAAGAAGAGAGAGAAGAGATCTTTTGCAATGGCTCAGAAGCAGGAAGCTTTAGCATTTCAGTCTTTCAGAAATGAGCTGGCTGTATTGCTTATGTGACCTCCACCTCATCTCCAGAGTTCTCTGTGCTAAGAGTGGAACAAAACCCATGGCCAAGGTTAATTCAGCAGATTCCAGTCTGAACCCCTGTACATTCTCTTTCCCAAGGGGACAAATTTGGGCAAACACTGAATAAACCAGCTTTTCCCTCAAGACGATGCCTAGATTTTTGGCAGTAGCATTACTGAGATCGTATAAATTAAATAAAAACCAGATAATCCTAATTTAAATGTGGGCAGAGCCAGAGTTTTGGACCATATTTAAACCCTCATGATTCCATTGTATCTCTTTCTCTTCCAGAAATGGAACAAGGTAAAAAAAATAGCTTGAGACAGACTGTTCATATGTGAGTTCAGATAAGAAATGACTAAAATCTTTCTAAAAGCCTGACATTGAGTCCACTTTTCATGATGTGATAGTGTGTCCAAGTGAGGCCTGTAAACAAGCCTTTGCTCATCATCAAATATATGTGAGAAGTACAAAGAGATTGTTATCTAGCTCCCCAAAGCAGAATAAGGTCTAAAGACTAAGCAGGCAACTATGTACCTCAATAGAGCAGCATTCTTATGAGTGCTATGCTTTCCACTCAGAAAAACTAAAAATCCATTTTTTCTTATGTCTTCTATGAATTTGCAAAATATTTTAAAAAACCATTTTCTCTCTAATTATAACCAACATAGACAGTCTACTTGCACTTATGGGTACAAACTAATTGGAACTGTTTTGTTGTTGTTGTTGTTGTTGTTTTTGCTAGCAAGAACTTCTACATGTAACTAATGATCTCCTCACCTCCAGTGCATTTTTCTGAGTAAGAGAAACTTTCAGCTTGGACGATATAGCCCCTAGAAGTCTATAATGTGTTTCCGAAGAGGCTCTGTTCCAACATGAGAATTGCATTTAGAACTGGCTAAGGTCCTTCTCTGCTCCCTGTCCCACTTATCATGATGGACTCTCCCAGCCCAACATCAAACATTGCTGCTAACTTACATTTATGCAAATCAAACAGAAAAACCCTTTGTTTTCCTTTAGTAATTCAGAGGTAGGGAGTATGGCTAGCAGGTCATAGTAACAACAGCTACTATTTATTGCATACGTAAGATGTGCTTTATAGATACTATCTGTAATTCTATAATACCAAGCAAGAGGAGTAGAACGAGGCCTGTCTATAGTTACTAGGTATTGTAGCTGAGATTTAAACCCTCATCTACCTAAACCCAAAGTCCAGAATTTAAGATCATGGAGTTGCTTAATAGGTAAACTCAACAACAGAAAAGATGGGCATCCTTAGTTAATGGAAAACTGTGCATTTTATCAACTTGACAACACACAAAACATAATTTCCTATAGTGACTGGTTTGGAGATCCTAGTTGTGCTAAAGGATTACCATCTATTAGATTTATGGTGATTATGCACTGAGAGATAAGGCCTCACTGGCTGGGCACTAGCCCTGGTGACAATGTTCAGAGTAGGGGCAGGGAGGAAGGCCTATAAAAGATTAGCTTAAGAACAGCAAAACAGAAATGCCAATTTTCATGATGGACTCCAGAGCCTGAAGGCATCCAAATACAAAATATCCAGAGAGGGGAGCAGATGTAACTCAGTGGCTGAGTGCCTGCCTCCCACATACAAAGTCCCAGGGGTTCAATCCCTGGTACCTCCTAAAAAAAAATATCCAGACACAAAACATTAAGTCAAAGAAAGGAGCACCCAAGTGGAACACTTATGAGGCTATATTTTCTGCCTGACAATGAGAAGATTTAGATAGCCATAGCTGCTTGTCAATGACAAATTACCTTCTAGAAACCACACTGATGGTTCTACCAATGTCACCATAAGTATATGGAAGAGAATGCTAAGAATTCTTCACACCTCCAACTCAAACAAGTAAGTCGGAAAAGATCATCAAAAAATATCTGAACAGTTACGATTTTCATAAAACTTTTAATGCAATGCCAAAAGAGAATTAAGTGGACTGAATAACTGGTATGATGTTATAGTGTAGGCATATTAGTTCACATATATTAAAATTTATTATGTTGGGTAAAACTAAACTAATCCTGGAATCGCCTGAATTTTAGTTTAAAAAGGTATAGCTTTTGTGTGGAGCTGGCTCCAGCTCACCACTTGCGCTGACATTCTGTTATAAACCATGATCTTTGGGCTCTGCATCGAAGAGTAGAATTTCCAGGAACTAGTGGTATTGTGTGTGATATCACAAGGGCCAAGAAGAGACATGGGGCAAGAGTGGAGCACTGCACTCCTTTCTTCCCTTGTATTATAAACAAAACAAAACAAAACACCTTTTGTGAATGTGGACAGAGAAACCGACATTCTTATTACAATATTGGGGGAAGTGAAAATCTGAAAATCGGTACAACCTCCTCAAAGGGCAATTAGCACTATCAACACTTTAAGTGCATATACCCTTTGAAACTGCAATTCCACTTCAAGGACTTTATCCTATAAATCCTATCTATCCTGTAGCTACACATGTGTGTGTGAAGATGCATGTAAGAGTTACATTCACGCAGGGCTATTTGGAAGCAATTAAAATGTACGTCAATAGGGGACTGCTTGAACAGATTGTGGTATATCTTTACAGTAAAATACTATGCTACAGTGTAAAAGAGAAAGTCATATATGCTAAGAAGTAATGATCTCAAGATACATTCTTAAATAAAAAATAAATAAAAGCAATGAGCAGAAAAATGTATGTGATATGCTCTTATGTTTGGAAAAAAAAGAGAGCTTTGAGTGCAGGTACATACCCACCCATGTATACATGCAGACTATTTATGGAAGGACACCAAAAAAAAGTAGGGGGGATACTGTTTACTACTGGGGAAAACCATTGCGGATCTGGGGTGGATGGAAGATGAAGATGTCTTTACTGTATAAACTTTAATATTAAAAAAAATTTTAACATAAGCATATAGTACTTATTCAATTAAAAACAAATGAATAGCAAAACTAAAAAAAAAAAAAAAAGATACAGATTTTGGAATATGAAATACATGTGTCTGGTTCTAAATCTGAGTATTAAAATATTAAGAATTTAGAAGGACAAGACCCCTGAAATAAAATTAAGATTATATCTTATTTAAAAACTCAGCTGATTTTACTTTCACAAAAAGACAAGATCACATGAAATGATGAATCTTCTATTTTTGAAAGAGAGAGAAAGAGAGTAAACAATATTATCAAGTATGTTTTTTTAAAACCACAGAGAAAATGTTATCCAGCAAGATAGATTCGTGGATTTGTAAAGAGTAGCTGGGTGGTTGGGGGGCTCATCAATACCCTGAAGTCTTCCGTGTGTATGTACATAAGTGCAGTTGAAGAGCAGGGAGGTTCATAACTAGTCAAATTCTCAATGTGATAAGTGAGCCAAAGAAAGGTTAAAATAGGAGAAAACTTAAAACCTTCTCAATTATTGGAAGTTATGACATCTCTAATCAGAGTCCAAAATAAGAACTAGTTAAAATATAGGCATGAAATATCTGAACTCAGATGAATAAAGTATCCTTCTGGGACAATAAAAGAGATGACTCTATCTGTGGCCCTCCATAGCATCCAGACAGCCAATAAATAGTCCATTAGCTCATTGCACCTTTCTATCCCGCTACTAAGTTCCAAGTCCATAACATGTAGGGGATTTGCTTTGTTTTTCTGACTGCAGGGCCAACAGTTCACAGCAGCTGGAGCCAGTCCAAGCAGTGTGCTGGATGGGGATGGGCTGTGTATTTCATTTTTATAGAACAAATGGCTTCTCAATAATTTATCATCTGTGTGATGGAAAAAAGTACCAATAAAATGTGATTATAAATCTTCACCTTCTTCCAAGATCAGGGAAATAACTACAGGAAGCTAAAAGGGGAAAGATGTCAGTTTTGTGAGCTAAAAATGTTTGTTATTAAAAATCAAATGGCTGTCCCCGATTCGTGGACTAATGTCCTTGAAGATGTTAAGGACTTTGAAAAGTATGGGAAATGGGGGGGAGGTGTAGAAGAATTGAGCCCAGCTTATTGAGTGAAATTTCCCTGACATAATCTTTGATATGAGTCCCCCAGGAAACATTTTATCTGCTATTTCCTATTAACATGCAGAACCACATCACCATAACATGGTTGCTCCTCAGGGAAGGGTTCCTCAGTGATGAAAGAAAATAAATCAAGAGGGAGAAGGGCACATATTACTAAGGGCTATGAGAAACAACACTCACCACTGAATGCCTCTCACCAGAATCAATTTCTGGGATTGCTACCATTTACACATTTTTTGGTATCTATTTCTCCCCTTAGAAGATATTTTCATTTTAGGATTTTTTCCCCTTTTTAAGCAAAACTTGAAATATTAGGCAGGGATTTATGGCTTTAGAATCTCTCACATGCATCTCCAGCAGTTATCTTAAAGGTCAGCATGACTTCATGCTACTGCCTGCAAATGCTGGAGCCAGTAAGAATTCCAGGTTGGTTTAACAACCAGGCAAGAGACTCCCTTTCCTATCTTGCCAATGTCCCAACTGGGACCAACACACACAGCTATCTATTATATAGTCAGAACAGTAACAACGGATAATTCTATAGCACTGTGCTCCAGGCACTGTTGTAAGTTCTTACCTCACAAAAACTATACAGTGAGTACTATAATCCCATTTTGCAGATAAGAAAACTGACACCGAAAGTTAAGTACCTTGCCCAAGGAGGCCACACTGCTAGGAAGCAGTGTAACTGTGATTTAATTCTAATAAAAGCTCAATGGGGCATCTTTTGTAACAAATGTGTCACAACAATGTAAGGTGGTAGTGGGGGACAATGTATGGGAATCCTTTATGATATGCATGACTGTTTTATAAACTCACAGCTTCTCTAATAAAAAATCTAGGATAAATGATGCATCAAAAATAAAAAATAAAAATAAATCAGTGGGGTAGGGATTTTTTCCTACTTTTTTGGACAAGGAAAATGATTTTCAAAGAAGTCAGGTTCACACAATTAGAATGTGGCAAAGTCAGACTCAAACCCAGCTGAGTCAGTGCTCTTTCTCCATGCCTCTCTACAGAGCAACAACAAAGCTTCAGTAGCATTTAAAGCAGGGCTTCTTAACCTTTTTTGCTCCACAGACCCCTTTGCCAGTCAGGTGAAAACCACGGACCCCTTACTAAGTCCACACAATGCTGTGTATTATTTAATAAATATATCACATCCACACCAACACGTCCCCACAAGAATCATGTTTTTTTGAATTGCAATTCAAGCTCACGGACCCCTCATTAAAAACCCCCAACTTTACAAAACTTCTTACTTTTCTTTTTGACCTAGAGAATCGAAGACCATTCATCCAGACAGAAAATAAGGGATCTAGAAATAAAGCTCTTAGGAAATAAGAATGTTCTCTAGGTTTCTTGCTTTCCCCATATGTGAAAGAATAATACTTAAGACTAATGTGCTTGATTGCTTCAAGCTTCACTGGCAAGAGTGAACAAGTTTGAAGAGCCGTACACATTCAAAGTACCAATAGAACAGAAAAGCAGCTGAAAATACATATCAATGTCCTGGTAAAAAAGGAGTTCCAGCTTACTTCCCTTTAAATTCAGTTATGGGTGAGCTATATCGGCTCTTTATTTCTAATAAATGAACTAGTTACCTTGACAGATACTGGAGTAGAAGAACTTGCTTTCTGTAGCACAGTATCATTTGTAAAAAATGCACTCATCTCTGCATAAGAAGGATATTTGCACTGACTTCAAGTGTTTATACTCTTAGAGAGGAAATGAAATGTTTTTGGCAGAATGAGTTTTTAGGCTTAGAGATAGGATTTAAACCAGGGCTTATATAATGAACGTCCTCTTGGCAGTTCTTTGTGAAGCACCCAAATTTTGCTGTCAGCACCTCTCCAGTTTACCTAACTCACTGTCTCCAGGTACTGTCCCAGGGATGCTCATGATCAGACCCATCTCACAACTATTAATATTTCCTCCCCGCAAATTGCAATGTGGTTCTCTTTTTTTGTACAACAAAGGCTCACTATTCTCCCTTAAACAGAATGCTAGAGCATGACTTTAAGAAGACAGGTGTGAACTGAAAGAGTGGAAGAGATTGCTAACTATACCCCCAATATCCATTCTCCCATGTAGATATATTTTAGGAGGTACTGGGAATTGAACCTAGGACCTCATACATGGGAAGCAGGCACTCAACCCCTGAGCTACATCCGCTCCCCAATGAGAGTTGTTTTTTTTTTCGTTTGTTTGTTTTTAGGAGGTATTGGAGATCAAAACTGGGACCTTGTACATAGGAAGCAGGTGCTCAACCACATGAGCTACATCTGCTCCCTCTATATTTTTGTACTATAACATAGCCCAGTCTCCCTTTCAGCTAGGTATGGCCATATGACAAACCTAAGCAAAGACCAAAAAGATCTGAGCAAGAGTGATGTGTGCAACTTCTGGGTCACATTTTTAAAAGTGAACTACTTGGCGTCCACTTCCTTTTTCCTCTCCCAGAAATGAGATACTAACACATGTACACATCACTCCTCTGAGAGACTCAATTTCTTATTCTATAAAAGGTATAATAATACCTCTCTTTCAATGTTATTGGGAGGATTAAATTAAATAATATATCTACTTAATGGTGTACATATGTTTTTGATCAATGATAGCTTAAAAACAAAATAGAATTTTCTCACTCAATACATCAATTACTGTCCATCCTACATATCCAAGCAGTCACCAAATACAAAATGTCTTTATCATCCATCCTTTTCTCTTAATTCCCACTCTACTGCTGCTAGTCTGGCCAGAGATCACCAACAGACTACCCATAGGCTGAATCCAGGCAGCAGACATGTTTTTTTTTTCTGTAATTAGTTACCAACACAGAAAAACAGGAGTCTCTAAATACCATTTTTCACTTAAGAGGCAAAGAGTTTTTTGGAGACATGGACAATTCCAAATCTCGGGCAGGAAATAAAAAAGATTATCTAGAAAATATTGTCATACCAGAT
This sequence comes from Tolypeutes matacus, assembly GCA_026826555.1. Classification (NCBI taxonomy): domain Eukaryota; kingdom Metazoa; phylum Chordata; class Mammalia; order Cingulata; family Chlamyphoridae; genus Tolypeutes; species Tolypeutes matacus. Next base: position 2,431,091 of record JAKSZT010026914.1, on the reverse strand, counting down.
AGTAAAAAAGAGTCATGTGAAATGTTTCAGGAGCAAACTTGAAGAGGATCTGATTGATTAGACTGATTAAAGGTTAGATGATTTAATCATCAAGAATAATAGTTGCAACAGATTGAAAAATCAAATGTGATTAAATCTATAAGTTCATAATCATAATAAAAACAACTAATTGATCACCATGGAAGATGCTAAGGCACCAACTCATTATTTTAAAAACTGATAAAAAAGGAAAAGAATTAAGCATTACCCTACCTTTTCTAAACAAAGTATCTAGCTAGTCTAAGAGGAAAAAAAGAAGAGGGGAAGCTTCTCTTTATAGAAGTATTCCAGCTAATAAACAAAGAAGGTATGACATATACACAGACACATATATGCATACATACATAATACATATATAAATTGATATAATAGAAAATCACTATTCTGCAATGCCTAATAAACTATTTGAACCAGATATTGTATATCAGTGGCTGTTAATATCATAGAAAAGAGAGACAATCAGATATTTAATGTCTTCTGGCATATAGAAGAACACAATACCATTTATGAAGTGGGCTTCCCAAAAACATTGAACTGGAATCTGATCAGATCTTTATATATGACCAATTTACAGAGGAAAGAGGAAAACATTAAATGATACTCCTGGATTGCAATCAGCAAAATCCATAATCTGGGAAATTTTGCAGGACAACCAAGATTCTTTAACAAGTAAATTACAAGGAGAATAAAAAGGAGAGAGTTACCTCTACTAATCTTTGAGACCTTGGAGACCCTGACCAAACCCTATGTAACTGCAGTGTTCCCAGGGCCTAATACAATATCTAGGCACATAGCATGCATTCAATGTCAAGAACTGTGAAAGGTCTGATAATTTTATCCTACTTGCAAGCTAACAAGTAGATGCTGGCAGAAAACACAAGTCCCCTGGGTCAGAGAAATAAAACTTTACTACTCATGGCAAAAGGAGTAGCCAGAGTATCACTATTTGTGTCAGTCCCCCAAGCTCCAATTCCCAAAAGGTAACATGAAGAAGGCCAAGTGACATCTGTGTATGCAGTGGGTTCCTTATAGGAGTGGTGCCCTGAGCTTAGGGAACCTAAATCTTTTATAACAGGCATTAAGCGTGCCTGCCCTATCCTCTGGAAGGAGACACTCTCTCCGTATTCCAAAGCTGATTACTAAACAAACATCCTGGAAAAGATCATCCAAAATAATGGCAACCTATTCAAGATGTGCACAAATGCAAGAGAACTGTCTCCCAATCCTCAATAGTATTAGCATAGATATTAGCATCAGGGAGACTTAATAGTTAAGTTCTGTCTCTGCCACTGCATGGGGAAACTAATTTGGTCTTTTTAAGCTTAGGTTTCTTCACCTGTAAAATGGTAATACTAATAGTACATATTCCATAGGATTATTGGGAGGGTTAATTGAGACGATGCACATAAAGTACTTGGGTCATTGCATAGCTTATGATACATGTACAATAAAAATTATTTTTATTAGCTGCACCATTAGAAAATGTGCTGAATAAATGATTAAATGAATGGCCAGAATTAATCTGATAAAAATGTTGGATGTGAACTATTCTTAGCTGAAAACATTGGTCATGTCTTTTATTGGGGACTGGGGATGGTGCTGGGGGTACAAAATGAATAAGATATGATCTCTACCCTCACATATCTGCCTTTTTTATAAAGGGGTCATCAATGTCTGAACCCCAAGGAATACTAATTAAGAAGGATTTCAGGGTCCCCACACAGTCTGCTGAGGAGACCTTTTAGCAAGAAGGGCCAACGAATGTTCTTTCGTATAGAACCTGATTGAGGTTGGATACTGCTCTTTATAATGATAGTGGACCCTGCATTACTGAATCACTTCAGAATTACAAACACTCTAACAGAGACGAGTAACTCTTACCCTGGCTCTCTTCTATTCTTTACTCCCACCTGTTACTCTTTCCTATCCACAAGGTTTCCTTTCATTCCATATACCTCTTGAGGATCAAAAGCGAATGATTCATTCATCTGCCTGATTTGGACTAGGAAGAGAATAAATAAGCTTGCCAGAGTGTTAGGAGAAGAAATATTTCTTCATTCAAGAAGAGAACTGACCTACTTGAAAGGTGAGATACAAATGACTAATGCAGTACAGACAGTTCCCACCTTATAAACACCCAACTCACAAATAACCCAGACACAACTACTGGCCCACTCCAGCCCCAACCCAGCAGGCTGCTGTTGCCGTGGGAAGCATGGGGATGGGGGATAAAACTAAAGGCTGCAGGGCATGGGTTCTTAACCTTTTTTGTTCCACGGACACCTTTGCCAGTCAAGTGAAAAACAGGACCCCTTACTAAGTCCACACTATACTGTGTATTATTTAATAAATATATCATACCCACACCAACACACCCCCACAAGAGTAATGCTTTTTTTGAATTTCAATTCAAGCTCACGGATCACTTGTTAAGAACCCCTGCTTTAGAGAATCAGGAAGTTCAACATTTAAAAAAAGGGAAGAAATTAAGAAAACTAAGAATAGCTTACCTTCCTCAGCATATCCTAAGTTTGCTCACTGAACTCTTTCCCTGACTGAAATTCCCTCCTTATAGAGGGCCATGGTTAGCCAACTTCACTTTTTTAAAAGGTAACTAATTCTAACGGGAATTTCTGCAGTAATACTCTATTTCTTTTCACTAATGATAGAAGAGAGATTCTTAATACCATTTCCTTTATCAGGGGCAGAAAGTTTGCCCTAACTTTATCGACCATGGTAGGTAAGCACACCATCCTCAGCAAGGGGTATTCATTTGTAAGTACAATTCATAGCCATCAAGAGGGCAAAACTCCAGCCACGAGTCACAAATGTAATACTACAGGAATGGATCCCCCTGGAGTTATATGATACAACAGCTCTGAGGCTCAGCAGCCACTTGGTACCAGAACCATTTGTTGACTGCCATGGAAACCTACGAAAGCAAAGGGGAGAAATGGTGGATTGGGGGTTCTGCAGAAGAGATGAAATAACCACCTTGGGGAGCATATGTGAACTGATCAGACAGACTCCCAGAACTACAGAGGAGGAATTAAGAAGACTAGAAGTGGGGAGCTGATGTAGCTCAGTGGTTGAACACCTGCTTCCTGTGTATGAGATCCTGGGTTCAATTCCTGGTACCTCCTTAAAAAAAAAAAAAAAAGGCTAGAAGTACCAGAAAGAAAATCAGCCCAAACTGGATTAATTCTTCTATAACATATTGTTGTGGCCTATTTTTACCTCTGAACTGGTGTAGGCTATAAAATAGATGTTAATAGCTACATAATATTCCAAACAAAAGATGTATAATTTATATAATTTATATTCTCCTGTTGTTGAACATTTCAAAATTTTCCCCAAATGTTATCACTTGTGTTACCATGAACTCCATGTTTATGGAATTCTTTTCTTCTTTTGATTATTTTCTTAGGATATATTCCCATAAGTGGGATTATTATTTCAAAAAAAATCTATGAACAGCTCTTGCTATGTGTAGCAGTTTGGCAGTTTGATAGTTACGATTTCAAAAATAGATATTGGATTATGCTTGTAAACTGGTCTGTTCATCTGGGCATGATTGTTATGATTAGGGCATTGACTGGGCCACATCAGTAGGGCATTGAGTCCCGCCCCTTGGTGGGTGGGCTCTCAAAGATAAAAGACATTGCAAAGGACAGAGTTGGAGTAGTTTTGAGTTGGCATTCTGATGCTGAGTTTTAATGCTGGAGCCCAGAGAAGTAAGCACAGAGGAGCTTGGTCATGAGGAAGGAGAGAAGGCCCTGGAAAAAGAGATGAGCCGTTCGCCTGACAGTTCACAGCTGGCCTTGTGGAGAGAAGCAAAGCCTAGAGAGCCTCATAGTCTACAGATGACCTTGTGAAGGAAACAGAGGAGCTAAGCCTGGAGAGAAACCCCAGGAAGAGCCTCAGGAAGAGAGGAACCCAAGCAGCCTGAACCCTGGCAAACATCGGCAGCTGCCTTGCTCCAACACGTAGCAACAGACTTTGGTGAGGGAAGAAACTTATGCTTTATCGCCTGGTAACTGCAGACTTTTACCCCAAATAAATACCCTTTATAAAGACTAATCGATTATTGGTATTTTGCATCAGCACCCCTTTGGCTGACTAATACACTATGTATTATGTAAAATTGCTTCTCAAAAGAGTTTTCCTGAGTCACACCACCACCACCCAAGTGTGGGTACATGTATGTGGATGTTTCACTTTCATTGTAGTAGGACCCTGCTTGGTATCTTTTCTCTTTTTCTAATGTAATAGGTATAAGATGGCACCTCTTAGTGAACATCACATAAATAAGAATCTGGATTTTAGAAATGGAATAATCAAGCCCTAAGAAAGTAGACAAAAATAGAAATTCACAAGTATATAAATGTCCTATTTTTAAATCCCTTGAAAATGAACACTATTAATGTATACTATTTAGAATTCCAATTTCTCTTTTATACACTGTACGTACGGGATAGAACATAATCTTGTATTCACATGCTATCCTACCATAGTGGTTCTGCTTTCACAGAGCATTAAAACAAGGATGCAAATTTTTCACTTTAGACTCCTTCAAAAATGGGGGGATACTTTATAAACAACAAAACTATAAATAACAGAGTATTAAAATCAGAGAGGGCCAAACCCAGAGATTTCCTTTGAGAGATATTATAGAGTCACAGAGAAGAGGGATTAAAATGTAAAAACTAATATCCACAAATATTTCATCAGTTTTTTTGACCCTTATGTATCTACCTTCCCTGTTCCAGAGTTTGAACCTTCCTTTAAGACAAGTATCCACCCCCTAAAGCTCCAGGGTGCCATATTTAGTAAGTGGTAACGGGCTGAGACGGACAACTTGGCCCTTGATGTGGGCTCCAAAATAAATCTTTAACCTTGGGATTCTGCCAAGGGCCAGCACCCAGCGCAATGAAGACTGAAATGACAGACACATATAAACAGTTGTGGTCAAACTGCAGGAACTAGCAGTCCTAAAATAGACTGCAGGCAGAACTGATAGACTCTTTTTTTTCTTTTAAATATATGTTTGATTTATTTCTAAAAGATACTTAGATTACATAAAATGCTACGTAAAAAATATAAGGGATTCCCATATGCCCCACTCCCCACACTTCCCACTTTCCCCCAAATTAATAACTTCCTTCATTAGTGTGGTACATTCATTGTAATTGATGAACACATTTTGGAGCATTGCCACTAAGCATGGATAATAGTTTACACTCTCTCCCACTCAATTCTGTAGGTTATGGCAGGATATATAATGGCCTGTATCTGTCGTTGCAATGTCATTCAGAACAATTCCAAGTCCTGAAAATGCCCCCATATTATACCTCTTTTCCCTCTCCCTGCCTTCAGCACCTCCAGTGGCCACTGTCTCCACATCCATGATATAATTTCTTCCATTGCTAGTATCACAATAAGTCTATAGCAGAATACCAGTAAGTCCACTCTAGTCCATATTTTATTCCCCAATCCTGAGGATTCCGGGATGGTGAGGCCCACTCCACCTCTAACTGAGAGGGGGCTTCAATCCCATATGGCTGATGGTTGGGACTCTCTCGCTTCCTTGGTATGGTGGTTGTCCATCCTCACCTCCTTGTTAATTGTCCTGGGTGAGTCCAATGAACTGGAGAGTAGGTGTTGCAACTCTGTTGAGGCTCAGGGCCTGTCTGGCATATGGACAGCCCAGAGATCCAAGTCTCTTGGACATACACCTACCCACTCCAGCACCAACTATAGGTTCAAATAAAAGGGACAGAAGAGGCATGTGCAGAGAAGTCACATCTGAATCCAACTCTGTCACACTCGGGAGAACAAACTCCAAAATAGGGCCACTGGCAAGGCACCAAAGTCCAGAGCTATCTGCCATGACCATAGGACCTGAGTGTCTCCAGAGACCTCAGAAGCCCTCTTTGGGATAGTATCTACTTTGGCAGTCTATAATATCCTGCTGAGACGTGCACAAGCGTTACCTCTCTGATGATCTCCCAACTCACTTTGAAGTCTCTTAGCCAAATAAACTCATTTGTGATAGACTCTATTTAACTCCCTGCTTATTCATCAAAGAAATGTATGTCCTCTTAATAAAAGTAACGGAATGGTGACACATATCTAGCAATATAGTGATCATATTACAGATGCCATAACCTTAGATTAGCAACAAAATAAAACTATTTATGAAGGTGGTTGTTGTTTATGTTTTTTTGCTAACATGTATATAACAAAAAAAATTTAAGAAAGCTATTTCTAGTCCAAATCATTCTAGACCTTAGATTGAGAGGTGGGGTATGTGAAGTGCTTAGTATACTCATTCCTTCATTTATGCAACATTAATTTATTGAACACCTATTATGTACTAGAAATACAATGGTGAAAAATGACAAGTAAGGCCCTTGACCTCTGGGAACATACCTTTTCAGGAGTGGAGCAAGAGGGGACAGAAAAATAAATAAAATGAATATAATAAATATAATTATTGCAAACTGTATAAATCCCCACAAGTAAACACACAAGGACCTGAGACGGAGACTGACTAAGCTGTGGGGGTAGGGAGAGCCTAAACAGTAGCTATCGTTTTTAATGGCATATGCTAGTCCCTCTTTCCTTTCTCTTCCCTCCCCTTCCTTCCTCCTCTGGGCTCTACCAATCTGGAGCTGCTACAAGGTACCAATCCAGCAGAACATATATGCTCTCCCCTTTTTTAATGGCCCCAAGACTTAATTTAGTATTATAAGATTCTAAACCCTGATTTTAAAGAAACTGCATGCCACTGGCATTCCTATAAGAGACTTGGCTATTGGTACTGCAGCTTGATGTATATTTTTGTCAGCCACCGTTTTAATCCTTCATATCATATTAACCAAAAAGCTACTAAGTAAACAGTATTTGAAATCACAGCTGACTTTAAATACAGAGGAAAACCTAAGGGTAAGACAGGAAGCATCAGTGACCCATGCATTTTCAAAGCAATGCACTTTTCTACAGTACTCCCATGCACAGTTCTCTTCCCCCTCTGAAAGTCAGTATCAGTGTTTGCTATGAACTCAGACAGAAGTGTAGTTGACTCACCTGAGGGTAGAACAGTCCAATTCTTGTTCCCAATCCTCACCAATACAAAAGAAATTAGATAAATCCTACTTTGGAACTTTCAATGAAAGAGAGCTTTCTGAAATCCTGCCAGCAAAGGCTCAGGAACCAAGCAATGCAGATCACACCATCAAAATAAGTCTCAGCTGGGGTAGGGGGTTGAGGCACAGGGGCAACCCCCATCACTACTGGCTGTGTGCTTAATTAATGAGTTGGGGTTGAGGTAGGCATAATTTGATTTTCAGCATGGCCTCCTTGTCTTAAATCAAAACCAAGAGTCATGCTGTAGCTCTTCAGCTCTGCTTCAAGGCACAGGTCTTAAGTTTTCATTATGACAAAACTTCAAATACAATCAAGTCAGGGGAGAGGGCTCCAAAATGCCATAGAACTTTGTTAGTACGGTGTTGAATCTCTCCGATCACAGCTTAAAGAGATACACATAAAGTCTCTTTAATTGGATTCACTTGGAATAATTTAACCTTAAAGGGAAAACAAATGAATAGCAGTTTTGTTTTTGTTTTTAATACTATGCAGCCATCAAGAAAGAACTGTAATTGAAGGTGATCGTATTAATTACATTGAGTGCACGTTCAAAGTAAAGAATCATCCAGACCCCTTGGGTTCTTATTTAATCATACAATAGTGAGACCTGAGCACTAACTTTTGAAAAAGCCTTCTCAGGTGCTAACGTGCAAAGGTGAGAACACGGAAGAGACTACTGTATCTTTATTTTTAACTGTGTATCTGGATTTGTAAATACGTGTAGGAAAAAGTCTGGAATAATATATACCAAAATATCAATACTGATTATCTTTAAATAGCAGGATTACATGTGCTTTTTAATTTTTTTCTTTTTGTGCTTTTCTGATCCTGAATTTATCAGGACAATATAGTCATTACATACTTTTTAAAAATTATTTGCCACTTAAAATCTTTCAAAATACATTAATTATCTGCTAGTCTTCTAAAGAGGCACAACTGAAATCATTTTTGCAAATGTGGCAAGACTCAGTTTATGAATTATAAGAAGTGATTGTCTCAAATCAACTCTGAAGCACCTGTTTTCAAAGTTCTCCCCATAGAAATTGTGTGACAGATTTTTCATAACCACACCACACCGAATCCCACCCCCTCCCCAAATGTAGATCTGTATAACCCCTGCCAACAACATCTCCACTTGGATTTGTCAAAGACATCTCAAACTTAACATGTCCCAAATCAAAATCTTGATCTGTCTCCTTTATGCCAAGACCCCACAACCTTCTTTTCCCCTTCTAAACAAATTATTTTCCCTTCTAAACAAATAAGTACAAGTTCTCAGCCAAGAACTTGGGAAGCATCCTTGGCTGTACTCTTTTCTTCAGACTCCACATCCAAATTGTCAACAAGTCCAGTGTCTTCTATCCTATAATAAATCCTGAGAGTTTCAGTCAGCCCTAAGTTAAATGCTCTCTCTACATACACATTCTTTTTTATTTTACTTAATTTTTTTATAACCCTGTTACATGGCTTTGATTCCTTAGGAAAACATTAGATGATTTACAACAGTCTGTAATAAAACTTGGAAAAGATAGCTACAGCACTGACTCAATAATTATGAGCATTGCTTTTAGCTGCAATTTTCCAACAGATTGTTCATATAATTAATTGTAAACCCTTGAATAATGACTTTGGCCTAGGGTATAAATGTCTTCTTAAGTGTTTGTGGTGTAGACTCAACATTCCTGGTCTCTGGGCCTCCTTAAGCCTTGTTTCTTGACACATATGAGACCTTAATCTTTAAACCAGGGGTTCTTAACAAGTGGCCCATGACTTTGAATTGAAATTCAAAAAAACATTATTGAGAAGCGCATGTGGCTCAAGCGATTGGGCTCCTGTCTACCATATAGGACATCCAGGGTTCGATTCCTGGGGCCTCCTGGTGAAGGCAAGATGGCCCATGCAGCAAGCTGGCCCAAGCAGAGAGCTGGCCCACGTGGAGTGCTGGCCTGTGTGGAGAGCTGGCACAGCAAGATGATGCAACAAAAAGAGACACAGAGGAGAGACAATAAGAGATGCAGCAAACCAGGGTAGGTGGAGTGGCACAAGAGATTGAGCACCTCTCTCCCACTCTGGAAAGTCCCAGGATCGGTTCCCAGTGCCGCCTAAAGAGAAGACAAGTAAACACAGAAAAACACACAGTGAATAGACACAGAGAGCAGACAGCAAGCACAAAAATAACCAGGCCGGGGCAGGGGCGGGGGGGGGGGGGGGATAAATAAATCTTAAAAAAAAAATTCTTGTGGGGCCATGTTGGGGTAGGTGTGATATATTTATTAAATAATACACAATATAGTGTGGACTTAGTAAGGGGTCCATGGAACAAAAAAGGTTAAGAAGCCCACTCTAAACAGACCTCATAGATAAAGATACAAGCATTGTGACCTTATTCCCAGACATGCAGATCCCTTCCTGGCAGAGACTTCACATTCAGCTCCAAGAATTGTGAACCCACCCTCTCCCAACACAAGATTTTGTTGTTTACTTACTGAAGGCCCATCCTTAGTGGATTCTGTGATTGAAGGTATCTGTTGAAGCAGTCAACAATCCAATGTTCTGTGATAACAGAGGGCCTGCCATCTGCCTGCTGATGGGAGCTTCTCAGAGGATTTCTCACAGCTTTGCCATCCCATCCAATCTCCTCATATCAATAAATTCCCCCCACACCAGGGCCCCAAAGGAGCCCATTTGGTCATTCACCAAAATGACCCATGCCCCCACCTGTCACAGAGATTGCTTTCTTGGTAATAGGAGACCACCAGGTTGGAGTCTCAGACCTCTGAAAGGAAGAACACTTCTCCCTCTCTTTTCTGAGCCAAATGACTCCTAATTATGATATTTTCCTTCCTTTGAAGTTTTTCATTTTAAAAACAATTTATGGAAATATATCATTCATACATGAACATATATAAAGAATAACTGTACATATATTCTTAAAACACAATCAAACATAAGATCTACAAGAAGGGCAAATAAAATCTCACATGACCCATGCCTTCAACTAGAACAACTTCAAATTATCAGTAAGTAGAGCTATAACACAAAATTACTATAAACCTCTCACCAAAATTGTAAGCCTGAGTGGGTACAGAAAGCTGGGGGATGGGAGAAAGGAAAAGAAGATAGTGCATGACTGAAAATAATTTGAAAACTCAGCCTCAGAAAGAGAAGGTCTAACAATGAGTGTGTTTTAGTTAGCTAAAGGCTGCCAAGGCAATATACCAGAAATGGGTTGGCTTTTACAATGGGGATTTATTAACTTATAAGCTTACAGTTCTAAGGCTGAGAAAAGTGTCCAAATCAAGGCATCAGGCAAAGCTCTCTCTCCAAAGACACAGCTGCCAGCAATCCTGTACACCTGTCACATGGCAGGGCACAATGGTGGTGTCTGCTGCCTCTCCTTTCTCCTCCTGGTCTCATTGCTTTCAGCTTCTGGCTTCCTCCAGCTTTCTCTCTGCTCCTGAGGCTTTTTCTCTTTCCAGGGTTCTACTGATTTCAGCTTCTGACTTTGGGAGTCCTCTTTCAGCTTCTGGGGATTTGTCTCTGAGATCCTGTGGCTTTTTCTCTCTATGTGTCTTTCTATATTCATTCCATTTATAAAGAACTCCAATAAGAGGATTAAGAACCACACTGGGTTATACCTTACTGAAATAATTTAATTAAAAGCCCTTAACTGAAGTAATTTAATTAAAGGTCACATCTACAATAGGTTCACACCAACAGGAATGGATAGCTCTAAGGATATGATATTTTCTGGGGTAGATACTGTCTCAAACTACCACAGAGTGCTAAAATACTAAACACAAACCTGGGACTTGGTAGTTTATAGCACTGGCTACAGGAAAAGGGCTTGCAAATGAGAGGAACCTGAGATGATAGCCATGGAGCAGCATTGCTTCTGGGACTAAAGGAGATAAATATAGAAGTAGCTTGCCCCTCTGATATGTGCAGTGAATAGAAAGAAGAAACTGAGGGGAGAAAACTAAAGGATCCTGCAGAAACAAAACAGGACCATAAGATATGCTAAATCCTCTCCCTCCTCCATCACCATTACCACAGACAAGATCATTCACTAAAGAAACTGCATTTCATTATACTGTCTGAACTAAGCACTCAAGGCTAGGAACCCTGTAAGAAACAAAATGCTTAGAAACAGGAAAACAAAACAGACCATCTCTATACAAAGCTACTATAAGAAGACAAAAGAAATTGAGAACTGAACATTTCATCTGATGAATGTATTTCCCCAATTGCAAACCAGAAGCAGAATTAAATTGTAACACAACTCTCCAAATTGAATTAAAGATCCTAAAACAAGTATATGGAGATATAAAAAACCGACCTGAATCAGAAATTCATAAAGTAGGGGAAAAAAGTCAAAAAACAGGAAGAAATGCAATGAGAGTTGACTGAATTCAGGAAAGAATTTTTAATAATGACAGAAACATCACAGAAATAAAGAAGACACTGCAAGGTGCCAAGGGAATATAGATTTAAATAACAATTTAATAAGGGACACTGAAGAAAGGCAAAAACAAAACAATAACAACTACCCCCACACACACACACAAACATCCAAGGGGGTGAAAATGGCATGAAGAAAGAAGTAAAGCGGGTCACAAAAAATGGTTGAAATGAAAAGACAGACAAAAAAACTCCAACATACATATAATTGGGGACACTGAGGAAGAAAACCAAAACAATGGAATAGAGCTACTATTTAAAACTATATTCAAAACTTTCCAGAGCTAAGAAAACCCCCAAATCTACAAAATGAAAGACCATACCATGTACATGAGAAAACTGACACAAAATAATCAACTCCAAGGCATATCCTAGTAAACTATTAGACTTTAAAGAAAAAGAAAAAATTCTTAGGGCTTCCAGGCAACATAATCATTTGTTTTAATTTACAAAAATTAGGCCAGCATCAGGCTTCTTGAGAGCAACATATAAAGTAAGGCAAACAGTGCAGCATTTTCAAGAAACTCAGGAAAGAAACTACAATAAAGGAGTCAACTCCTACAACAAATCTCATAATATTTACATACACACACACACACACACATATATACTGTCAGTTCTGTTTCCCTGGGGAACCCTAATATACCTAACTGGTTTTGCATCCACTTTTGCTCCTACAATCAATTTTCTAGTCACTCCATCTGCAAGATGTGCATCGTTAAGCAGCCAGCCAAGAGTACAAAAAACCTGCCTCTTGGTCTATGTATCTCTTGTCCTACTGAATATCACCCATGTGTACAAGATCTCAACAATACTGAGATTCATATTCCCATCAATTGGCTGTTGTCTTTCTCCTACAGGGTTGACACTATCGTATCTGTTTTAAAGGCATGAACTGTGTTTTGCTGTTTTCTTTTTTGCTCCTTTATGCTGCTACTCTCTCCCTCCTACACTCTCTCACCTATATATTTTCTGTCTTTCCTTGAACTTTGCACCTGAGGAGAAAAGGCTGTGTTTTTTTCCCTTAGAAAATCCCATGATAAGGACTGGTTCCAGATAGGATATTAAAGAAGACACCATCACCACCATACAAGAAACAAGCTTTTTATATCCAGCACTTTATAACCATTATATACCAGTATGAAAAAATACACACACACACACACACAATATTTAATTTCAAAAGGTCCCTTGTGGATACCACTCATGGAACATTTAGGCCCCTGTCAATAAAATCAAGTTTGCTGCATAATTATCTGCGCCAGCTAAAAAAAGCACCTGATGGAGTCCCTAACTGAAAAGGCCAGCATGGATCACTTTGCTGCCTATTACCAGACATATGGCAACGCAGTAGGCCCCTCAGGCACTAACTGACTGCTTGTTGTAAACAGTAAAGCTTGCCTTGCTTTCCCCCACACCCTTTTTTCTTTCTATCTCCCGTTTAGTATGAATCTTCTTTCTCCCAGAGACACAGGAGCCTAAGATTTCTTCTGCTTACCTTGATAAAAATCAACTCTTAAAAGGTCTTGTAAATCCATTCACATAAAGGTACAAAAACTGCAACTTAATTCGTACAAATAAATGCCAAATGTAATATTTGGGGTATTAGCACATAGTTAGCAGTAGTCTTAGTGGCAGCTCTGGCAATCACACCTACACAGGGTTTCTTATTCAATCAATGTAAGGCCTCCACTGCTGACTGTTAATTACACAGTTGCCACAGATATAACAGTATTAGTCAAATAAAGACCATGTATACAATAGACAATCAGAGAGAAAGGAAGTGAAATCCTGGGTTGGTCTGTAGTCAGTAGATAGTCCCCAAATTAATTTTATATCAGTGCAATAAAAATGTAATTAAGAAGAGTAAAAAAAAAAAAAAAATGTGTCATTCCCAAGCAAAGCAGCCACACCAGTGGTGCTTGGCCCACTGCTGCCAGAGGATCTGTTGCTTGTATCTGGGGCCATGTGGGTGAGTGGTAAAGAGTCCATATGGTATGATGCTCATTTCCTGCATTCTAGGCAAACAGCAGGTGGACTGCCTTCTGATTGCATTTTAGCAGGCAAAGCAGCTAGAAAACCCAGAATTTGGCAGACAGTATAACTCCATGGGAAAGATGGAAGTACACTGAGGGGAAATTAGCACTTGTTACTTGATGGTAAGAATGATGATGATACTAAAATGGGGCAATATTTGAGAGTACTAAATATATGTATTTGTATTCATCGTTAATTCTAGTTCTTAGTGAACTTGTAGCTCATATTAACAGCCATGCAGTTCCTTTATCACATAAGAATTTTACCTCTCAGTCATCAAATTGAATGATGAGGGGAGAGGCAAGATGGTGGCTGAGAAAGGAGCTCCAAGAGCCAGCTCGTCCTAGAGGGCAATTAGTAAACATCCAAAACTATCTATAGTACCTGTTTGGGGGGACCAGGAGACCAGAAGAGCATCCTGCAACGTCCTTGGAAGAATAGGAGGAGACTGACCAACTGCAGTGAAGATTCGTGAATAGAGCACTCCATGCAACGGAGGCTGGTGCCCATCCTCCACTGGCAGCACAAGCCACCCAGGAGCTTTTCTGTGACTGTAGTTAGAAGCATCATTTCCCAAAAATGGGGGAGGAAGAGATGGTCAGGCACCAACATCAGCAACTAATTAGTAAATCTGGCTGGCTAAAGTATAATCCTAAGAACAGCTAAAGTTTGAACCTGTCCAAGTTGGAAAGAGGCCGGTAGCTGCCATTTTACCTCTGCCCCCAGCATGAGGGGAAGCAGGGCTGATTGAAAATCACAGTGATGGTAGGGACTGGCTTCTTTGTACCCAGATCAGATTGCAGCTCTAGCCTAGGCCCCAGCCCCACCTCAGACAGGGAGGAAGCTGGAGAGACCTGCACCAGCCTCTCTGGGCAACTGCAGGCACTTTTGGCTGGAAGAGACTGGATAGACACCTGGGGCTCCATGCCCATCCCCCAATTGGATGGGAGGGTAGCTGTGTTCCCTCAACCTCTCTGGGCAACTTCAGGAGCTTTTGGCCCACATGGACTGCTTTGTTGAGCATCTGGGACTCTACCCCCACCTGTCCATAGGATAGGTAGGGGCTGGTGTTTCCTCAGCCTCTCCGGGAAACTGCAGGTGACTTTTGGCCTACATGAACTGGACTGCTGGGTACCTGTGGCTCCACCCCCACCCCCAACAGGACAAGAAGGTAGTGTCTCCCCAGCCTATCTGGGCAACTGTAGGTGTTTTTGGCCCATAAAGATGGAATAGTCAGACACCTGTGGCTCTATCCCTACCACCCCCCAAAAATAGGAGGGGAGCTGTATTTCCTCAGCCTCTATCGGCAACTGCAGGTGCTTTCGGCCCACATGGATTGGTCTGTTGGGTGCCTGTAGTTCCATCCCTACACCTTAAAGGGCAAAAGGGACAGTATTCCCTCAGCCTCTCAGGGCAACTGCATGCATTTTCGGTCCACACGGATTAGATTGTTGGGTAATCGGGAGGGTCCATCCCCACCCCTGGCAGGGGAGGAGGGGAGCCAGTGCTATGTCAATCTACCTGCACAACTGTGGTCAGTTTTGACCCACATGGCTTAGTTTGCTGCCCATCTCCACCCCAGGTAGGGGAGGAAGGGACATAAATCTTCATAAGTCTCTCTGGGCAACTATAGATGGACTTGGCCTGCATGGCTTGGATAACTACACATGGCTGCAGCTCCATCCCTACCCCTGGCAGAGGAGAAAGCTGGAAGAAGCTTCATCCATTCCTGGGGTAACTGGGGCAGCATCAGTCTCCAGAGCTTACAGTACCAACTACATCCTCAGCTCCTATTACACAACTAGGAATGGAGGAAGGGCATGAAAGCCCTGAAGAGAGAAACTGTGCCCAGAATAAATACACCTAGTAAGCCAGATGCCAAGAACCAACAAAATTACAATCCATACCAAGAAACAGGAAGATACGGCCCAGTCAAAGGAACAAGATAAGCTCTAGATAACATAAAGGAGTTGAAACAACTAATCATAGATGTTCAAACAAATCTCATGAATAAATTCAATGAGATGGCTAAAGAGATTAAGGATATTAAGACAATACTAGTGAGCACAAAGAATTTGAAAGCATACATAGAAAAACAATAGATCTTATAGGAATGAAAGGCACAATAAATGAAATTAAAAATACACTAGAGACATATAACAGCAGATTTGATGAGGCAGAAGAAAAGATCAGTGAGCTTGAAGACATGACCTTCAAAAGCTAACATACGTAAGAACAGATAAAGAAAAGAATGGAAAAAATTGAGGAGGGTCTCGGAGGACTAAATGATGGTAAGAGATGTGCAAACATATGTGTCCTGGGTGTCCCAAAAGGAGAAGAGAAGGGAAAATGGGCAGGAGGAATATATGAAGAAATAATGGTTGAAAATTTCTCAGCACTATTGAAGGACATAGATATCCATGTCCAAGAAGCACAATGTACTTCCATCTGAATAAATATGTATAGACATAATCGAGACACTTACTAATCAGAATATTGAATGCCAAAGACAAAGAGAGAATTCTGAGAGCAGCAAGAGAAAAGCAATGTATCAAATACAAGGGATACCCAATAAGATTAAGTGCTGGTTTCTCTTCAGAAACCATGGAGGCAAGAAGGCAGTGGTATGTTATATTTAATATACTGCAAGAGAAAAACTGCCAGCCAAGAATCTTATATCCAATACAAATGTCTTTTTAAAAAATTAAGCAAGTTTAGAATATTCACAGATAAACAGAAACTGAGAGAGTTTGTAACCAGGAGACTCACTTTGCAGGAAATACTAAAGGGAGTGCTACAGCCTGAAAAGAAAAGATAGGAGAGACAGGCTTGGAAGAGAGTCTAGAAATGCAGATTATATCAGTAAAAGTAACTAAAAGTATAAAAAAGAGTGGTGATAATAAAATATGACAAATAAAACCCAAAGGTCAAAATGGGTGAAGAACTGCCTTTACAGTAATAACATTGAATATTACTGGATTAAACTCCCCAATCACAAGACAAAGACTGCGGAATGGATAAGAAAATATGAGCCATCTATATGATATCTACAAGAGACTCACTCACCTTAGACCCAAGGATACCAGTAGATTGAAAGTGAAAGGCTGGAAAAAGATATTCCATGCATGCAGTAACCCAAAAGAAGCTGGAGTAGCTATAGTTATATTGGATGAAATAGACTATACAAGCAAAATAGTTATTAGAGACAAGGAAGAACATTATGTATTAATAAAAGGGGCAATTCACCAGGAAGAAATAACAATCATAAATGTATATGCACCCAAACAGGATGCCCCAAATTACATAGGGCAAACAATGGCAAAACTGAAGGGAGAAATAGATGTCTCTACAATAATAGTTGGAGACTTCAATACACCACTCTCAGCATTGGATAGAACATCTGGGCAGAGGATCAATAAAGAAACAGAAAGCTTGAATAATATGATAAATGGACTAAACCTAATAGACATATACAGAACACTGCACCCCAAAACAGTAGGATATACATTCTTCTCAAGTGCTCATGGATTTTTCTCTAGGATAGATCATATGTTGAGTCACAAAACAGATCTCAATAAATTTAATAAGATTAAAATTATACAAAACACTTTCTCTGATCGTAATGGAATAAAAAGCTAGAAACCAACAACAGGTGGAAAAAGGGAAAATTCACAAACATATGGAAATTAAACAACACACTCAATCAGTGGGTCAAAGAATAAATTGCAAGAGAAATCAATAAATATCTTGAGATGAATGAGAACACAACATATCAGAACCTATGGGATACAGTAAAGGCAGTGCTGAGAGAGAAAGCCCTCTGTGCTTACATTAAAAAAGAGCTAAAATCAATGCCCTAACTACACAGCTGGAGGAACTAGAAAGAGAACAGCAAACTATTCCCAAAGCAAGCAGAAGGAATGAAATAACAAAGGTCAGAGCAGAAATAAATGAAATTGAGAACAAAAATACAATAGAAAGAATTAACAAAACCAAAAGTTGGTTCTTCAAGAAGATTTAACAAACCCTTTGTTAGAATGACAAAGAAAAAAAGAGAGAAGATGCAAATAAACAACATAAAAAATGAAAATGTGTACATTACTACTGACCCCACAGAAATAAAAGAGATCATAATAGGATAGTATGTACAACTGTACACCAACAAACTGGACAATGGAAATGGAAAAATTCCGAGGAATGTACAAACAACCTACACTGACCTAGAAGAAATAGAAGACCTCAACAAACCAATCACAAGAGATTGAAACAGTCATTAAACAACTCTCCAAAATGAAAAGCCTATGACCAGATGGTTTCACAGGTGAGTTCTACCAAGCATTCAAGATCTAATACCAATTTTACTCAAACTCTTACAAAAAACTGAACAAGGAACACTACCAAAATCATTCTATGAAGCCAATATCACCCTAATACCAAAGCCAGATAGAGCTATTATGAAAAAAGAAAATTACAGACCCATTTCCCTAATGAATATAGAAGCAAAAATCCTCGATAAAATACTTGCTAGTCAAATCCAACAACACATTAAGAGAATTATTCATCTGATCAAGTAGGTTTATACCAGGCATGCAAGGGTTGTTCAACACAAGAAAATCAATCAGCATAATATACCACATTAATAAATCAAAGAAGAAAAATCACATGATCCTATCAATTGATGCAGAAAAAGCATTTGACAAAATGCAGCATCCTTTCTTTTTAAAAATACTACAAAAGATAGGAATTGAAGGAAACTTTCTCAACATGATAAAGACCATATATGAGAAACTCCCAGCTAACATTGTACTCAATGTTGAAAGACTGCAACCTTTCCCATTAAGACTGGGAACAAGATAAGGATGCCCACTGTCACCACTGTTGTTCAATACAGTGCTAGAGGTTCTAACTAGAGCAATCAGGCAAGAAAAAGAAATAAAAGGCATCCAGATTGGAAAGAAAGAAATAAAACGTTCACTATTTGCAGATGATCTGATCCTATACCTAGAAAGTACCGAAAAATCTACAACAAAGCTTATAGAGCTAATAAACAATATCAGCAGAGTGGCAGGATACAAGATTAATATGCAAAAATCAGTACTGTTTCAATATACTAGTAATATGCAATCTGAGGAGGAAGTCAGGAAAAAAATTCCATTTCTTTTACAACTAAAAGAATCAAATATTTAGGAATAAACTTAACCAAGGGCATAAAGCACCCATATTCAGGAAACTACAATGCATTGCTAAAATAAATTTTTAAAAAGACCTAAATAAATGGAAGAACATTCCGTGCTCATGGATTGGAAGGCTAAATATAGTTAAGATGTCAATTCTACTCAAATTGATATACAGATTCAATGCAATCCTGATAAAAAATTCCACCAGCATTTTTCAAAGAAATGGAAAACACAATTGTAAAATTTATTTGGAAGGGTAAGAGGCCCTGAATAGCCAGAAACATCATAAAAAGGAAGAGCAAAGTTGGAGGACTCTCACGTCTGGACTTTAAATCATATTACCTAGCTACAGTAGTAAAAAACAGCATGGTACTGGCATAAAGACAGACACATAGACCTATGGAATCAAACTGATAATTCAAAAACAGACCCTTATATCTATGGTCAAGTGATTTTTTTGTTCACAAGGCTGTCAAACCCACCCAGTTGGGGCAGAACAGACTATTCAACAAATGATGCTGGGAGAACTGGATATCCAGAGCCAAAAGAAAGGAAAAGGACCCCTATCTCACATCTTATACAAAAATTAACTCAAAATGGATCAAAGACCTAACTATAAAATCTACAACCATAAATCTCCTAGAAGAAAATGTAGGGAAAGGTCTTCAAGACCTGGTGGTAGGTGGTGGATTCTTAAACCTTACACTGAAAGCACGAGCAATGGAAAAAAAAACAAAGCAGTTGTAATACAGGGGCTTTTTCAGGACTTGGGAATTATCCTGAGTGATATTACAATGACAGATATAGGCCATTTTACATCAGCATATAACATGCAGAATTGTGTGGGAGAGAGTGTGGTCTACAATGTGAACTATGGTCCATGCTTAGTGGCAGAGCCCCAGGATGTGTATATCCATTGCAGGTGATGTGCCATACTAATGAATGATGTTTATGTGGGAGGTTATGGAAGGTGTGGGAGGTGGGGAACATGGGAATCCCTGTAAATTTTGTGTAACATTTATATAATCTAAGCATCTTTTAAAATATAAAAAAATTAATTAAAAAAAAAAAACATGGATAAATGGGACCTCCTCAAACTTAAACACTTTTGTGATTCAAAGGACTTTTCCAAGAGGATGAAAAGGTAGCCCACTTAATGGGAGAAAATATTTGGAGACCACATATCTGATAAGGGCTTGATTTCCATTCTATATAAAGAGATCATTAAACTTAACAATAAAAGAGCAAGCAATTCAATTTAAAAATGGGCAAAAGACTTTAATAGACATTTCTCCAAAGAGGAAATACAAATGGCCAAAAAAGCACATGAAAAAATGTTCATCATCACTAGCTATTAGGGAAATGCAAATCAAAATGACAATGAGATATCACACCACATAGAATGGTCATTGTTTAAAAAAAAAAAAACAGAAAACAATAAGTGCTGGAAGGATGTGAAGAAATAGGAACACTACTTCACTTCGTGGGAATGTAAAATGGTGCAGCCTCTGTGGAAGACAATTTTGAGGTTCCTCAGAAAACTAAATATAGAACTGCCATATGATCCAGCAATTCCTCTACTAGGAATATATCCAGAAGAACTGAAAACTGTGACACAAACAGGTATGTGCACACTGATTTGTTCATAGCAGCATTATTTACAATTGCCAAAAGATGGAAACAACCCAAGAGTCCATCAATGAATGAGTGGATAAACAAAATGTGGTATATACATAGGATGGAATACTATGCTTAAGTAATAAGAAATGAAATTGGGACACATATGATAATGCGGATGAATCTTGAAGACCTTATGTTAAATGAACTAAGCCAGACACAAAAGGACAAATATTGTGTGGTATAACTAATATGAACTAAATAAAAAGACTAAATACATGGAGTTAAAACTTAAAGTATGAGTTATTAGGAGATAAGAGGAGGGCTGAGAAGATATACTGATGCTTAATGTATGTAGAAGTTTTAATTAATTTGACTGTAAAAGTGTAGAAATGGATAGAGTTGATGGTAACACATTTAATGCAACTGGTTTATAAATGGGATTGTGGCTGAAAAGGGTAGTCTAGGGATGTTAATGTCCATTGAAAGAAAGAACTAGAGAATAATCTAGGGACTGAATAACATAGTGAACCCAGAGGTGGATGAGAATTGTAGTTAATAATACAAATACAAGAATATCTTTTTATGAACTATTAACAAATGTATATCACCATTGCAAGGTGGCAAGAATGTGGAGAAGCATGGGAAAAATACAATTAATGTAACCTATGGACTATATTTAACAGCAATACTGTAATATTCTTATATCAATGCCAAATATGTACTGTGTTAATAACAGGCCAGTAAGGAAAATTATACCAAATGTATGCTATTGACATAGTTAGTGGTAATAGTTTGATGATACTATCTCATAATCTATAATAAATGTTCCACAACAATGTAGTGTGTTGGTGGAGGGGTGTTGTATGGGAATTCCACACATGTACATGACTGTTTTATAAGTTCACAAACTCTCTAATAAAAATATATTTTAAAAAATTGAATGACAAGGCTTAGTGATATGAAGGAAGTCCCTGTAAAGAAGAAGATGAGAGAGGAAGTATGTCATAGTCAGCACCTAGAAATCATGAGCAAGATCAGGGAGAGGAGCAGGGAAAGCAGGCTGAAACCCAATTTGACTTTGGTCTGGAGGGCAAAGGATTATTACATGGGTTGAATAGAAAGCCAAAATCAAAGGGCATTTTGCCCTACTTCAACTGTGGAATCCTGGAACCAGACTTCTATACAGGGGAATCTGCCAATCTCTAACATTAAGCATGTTATGGCAGGGGGAAGGGGTGTATGGGTTGAGCGGAAGTAGAATGACAGTTCTCTTTGCTCCCTGTTCTGTATATTGTGTGCAAATTATCCCTAGAAAGTTCTTTTGTGCCCTGGTGAGGAAATCAGGAGAGCCTGGGAGGACCACTGGACTGGCAGAGGCCTGGAGTTTGGAAAAGGAATCCTTCAAGGTCAGGACTCTCAATGACTGGAGGCAATGTCAAGTCACCAACTGGTAACAGAGAATATCACTGTGTACCCATAGTTAATGGAACTAGTTTTCCTACAATGGTTGTCAGTGTAGACTAGACCTGTTTCCCTGTGGCAAGACCATTAAACAGAGATAACATGTGAACTTTCTCTTAACCAGGAGGCCTTCTAAGCTTTTGCCATTATATAGAGAAATCATCTATGGGGAAAAAATGTTGTGGATTTGGAGAACAATCGTCCATTAGGGAGATGAACTTTGGATTGATTAAATATTTCTTGGAAAGTCTTTTAAAACCAGAAGATGCCATGGTTTCTTACACCCCCATGAGAGTGTAAGATAGATCAATTATGGGAAGAAAAGAAGCTACATTTTCTTTGCACATCTCAATGGAATGTGTAAATTTGCACATTTATTGAGTGCTTACTACATGCCAGGCATTATGCTAAGTGTTCTACAAACCTTATTTTATTTAATCCTCACTATGAAATAAGTACTATTATTACTCCCCTTTAAAATGGAAGAAATAGAGGCACAGAAAGATTAGGTGACTTTTGTAAGCTCAGTGATGGGGTGAGAATTTGAACTCAAGTGCCTTGATTCTAGAACCAGTACTCTGAATACCTATAGTATACATTCTTAAAAACCTTCCTTTTGCATATTGTGTATTTCAAAGAGCTGCCTAAATAGGTCTCCATTTCTTGAAAAACAATCTTGAGATTATACTGTTCGATGATAAAAGGATGCTACCAGTCAATAAGGAGAGTGTAAACCTATTTACATAAAATTGTATGTCATTTACAGACAGAGAGATTTATTTGGAATGGCAATCATCAAAAGATTCAGAATTGTTGGCCTTGGGTAATAGAATTTGGGGTGACTTTTAATTTTTTTCATTTTTTCCTGTTCATTTAAAAATGTTATGATTATGGATTTACTTTATAAGCAGGAAAATATAGTGAGGTTTGTATCAGTCAGCAGAGAATTAGCTTAACTGCACTAACAAATCCAAAAATCTCAGTGGCTTAACACATAGATTTTTATTTCTTTTCTGTTACAGGTCTGGCACCTCTATGGGGCATCTTCCTTCTGAATGATGATTCAGCAATCCAGTCTGCTTCTATCTTATAGCCCTACCATTTTGACTTGGTATGTAAGGTCACAAAGGCAAGGGATGAAAGCGAATGAAGAATTTACACCAGCTGTTAAATGCTTTTATTGGCTTAGAACCAGTTACATGGCACCAATTAAACCGTAAAGGATGTACCTCAGAAGGAAAAGAGAATTGGATATAGGTAAGCACAAGTAATCTCTAACATAAAGCATTTTCTATTTGAAGACCATGAAAAAAAAAAAAAAAGAGTATGGGCTCTAGGGTCAGGCTGCCTGGATTCATCCCAGCTTAGAAATTTACTGACTTTGACTTTGAGTAAGCTATTCAACCTCATTGTGCCTCAGTTTCATCATCTGTCATATGAGGATAACTGGGTTGCTGTGCAGATTAAATAAGAAAGATTATATGCTGACAAGTGAGGTAGATTGTTTGCAAACATGGAAGTGATAACTCCTCTTATCCCTGCATGCCTGCCCCTTTGTAATGTGACTTTTCCACCTCTCCTATCAAAAGGTGGCATTTATCTCCCCACCCTTGAATTTGAGTTAGCCCTGTGATTTGCTTTGACCAGTAGACCAGTAGACCAGTAGAATATGGTGGAAGAGCTATGTGGGACTTCCAAGCCTAGAACTCAAGCAGCCTTCCAGGTTCTGCTCTCACCTCTTAGAATATTGCCCTGAAGCTACCATGTGAAGAAGCCTGGTCTAACCTATGGGAGAATGACAGCTCACGTGGAGCAGAGATGAAACTTCCCAGCCCAGCCCTCTTAGACTAACTAGCTAATAGCCACCATCAATCACCAGACATATGAGAGGTGATAAGTTATGCCATTAAAGCTGCCAGATGACTTGCAGTCACATGCAAGACCCCAGGCAAGAAAAGCCATTCAAGCTGAATCCAGCTCGAATTGCTGACTCACAGAATCGTGAGCAAATAAAATGGTTTGTTTTAAGCCACTTTTAGCAGTGCCTGGCTTAGCTTTAGCGTACTGCTTAGCATCATGCTTGGCACATAAAAAGTACTTAATAAATGTCAAATGGTATTATCATTATTGTTTTCATCTAACTTAAAACCCATAATAGTTCTGTAAGACAGGCAGAGCAGGGATTTCTTAATCTGATTTCACAGGAAAGGAAATGAAGGCCCAGAGAAGTTATATGTTTGCCTGACATCACACAGAGAAGCTAAGAAGTCAAATGAGCATTTAAGCCATGACCTTGTAAATTCCTCTCCAGCATAGTCCTATTCTACAAAAATAAATCCTCATGAATAGGAACAAGAAGCCACAGTGGAACGCTTGTTCCTGCAGTTTTCAAATGACTGATTTCCCACTGAAGTGCATAATCAGCCTCCCAATGTCCAAGCCTTTCCTTTTGATGCCCGTTAGTACCTGCAGTGTCAAGTTGAACTTGTCAACATGAGAAAAGAAAGTAAAGTAATTTTTCAATGGAAAAGAGAATGGTTTATTTGGCAGAGAGTTGGCCATCATGTTCTCTTTGAAATCAGAAATGAATTTTGCCATCTCATGAGTATACACATGCCTGACTCAGCAGTGACCAAAATTCTCTGGAAATGATTCCCACCACTTTGGTGATGGACCCCGCTGACCTTCTCCTTCTCCTCATTCAGGTTTCTGATCAAATGTCACTTCTTCAGAGAGCCTTTTCTGGCCACCACTCCTAAAGTATGTCCCAAATCCTGTCACCAAAACATTGCATTTATCATAAACTGAAGCTACCTAATGTGTATTTGTTTCTATGTATTTGTTTACATGTTTAATTATGTTCGTCGTTCAAAAAAAAGGCCATATATATGCAGAGACTTTGTCTTACTCATCACTATCCTAGTGCCTTGAGTGAATGACGGCTGGCTTAGGGTGAAAGCCCAGAGGCAAGAGCAGTAGTACAGCCTCCCTTTGAATAGGACGATGCTGCTTATTGTTTTTTCTCTGATTTAGCAGTTACTGAGCACAAGAAACACACTCTAAAATAGAATGAACCAGGGCCTGGCTGATGGGCTAGAATTACTCTTTAAAGGTGTGAGAACTGCAGAAATCATTTAGCCTTTCTTTCTCTTTTCTATTTTCTTCTTACTAGGAACAAAAGAAATAAACTCCTGTTATTGAATGAAATGGCGAAAGATCTTTGAAATTCTCTCATCTCTCTGAACATAGTGAAAGTGGATGGAAGATCTCAGGAAGAGTTTTCAAAAGCTTGTGTGATTGTTACTCAATCACTAGGCACCAGACACTTGTCATAGCTCCCAAGGCAAGTTCAAGCTTCTGGTAGTGATGAGTGCTGGAACTCAATCTATGTTTTTTGCCCCAGCCCTGGCACTGACTTACCATGAAGCTCTTTGATTTCCTGAAGGATCATTTGTGAGTACACATCACACTTACTGAACTTTGCTTGACTTAATCTCAGATCTAGATTGAAGATGAAACAAAAGAAAACCTAGGGATTTAATATTTTAATTATATTCTGTCACATGTCAGAAGCTTTAAGACAGGCTCACAAAAGGTGGCCATGAAGTGGATAAACAGCAAAACCCCTGGCTTCTGTAGTCAGTGAGTAATGTCTAAGAGAGTGTGTCATAGGGTCAAGAACTTCTCTGCAAAGAGGGAGATATTTCAAGCGAGATATTCCTTGATTTATCCATTTATTTATTTTGATAAACATTTAGGAAGTGCCTGCTTTATGCCAATATCTCAGCATAGCTCTGAAGAAACAGATACAATGTAGCCCACGATTTTTGACCTGGGACAATTCTCCACCACTGTTCTGAAACAGACAAGCTCTTCCCCAGAACCACAGGTTTGGCCAAGCACAGTACTCCATATCCCTGGCTTCAGTAAGAGTTTGCCCAGGAATATTCAGCTGGGACTAATAAGAAACGTTGTCTCTGGGAATACCATTCTGAAAACCTAGTACCACCAATGGCCGAATTCTACATCATGAGAAGGAGCAGTATCTGCAGTAGTAGCAAAGGAAGCCATCACACAGATTGAAGTGGAGGGAAAGGGGAAGGAAGTCTGGAGAGGAAAGAGGAGGAGGGAGAGGAGAGGAGAGAGAGAAGAAAAGGAGGGTAGGGAAAAGGGAGTGGAAGGAGGGCAAGAGAGAGACCACTTGGCATTGTTTGCTGCCTGGATACAGTCATGCCAAATGCCAGTATCACCCCTTTTCTCCCAATTTCATGATCATGAGACAATAAATCTCACCCTCCTCTAATGCATAATTTTGTTGTGTGTTTTTTTTCTCTACACTAATTTCAGTTACCTGAAATTAAATGAAATCAGAGAATTTGAAATTGATTTAGCAGCAAAGCAATCATGTAAATAAATAATTGCAAAAACATGCCATAGGCATAAATATAATATACAGTCATGGCACAAAGGAGAGGGGGATTAACTCTGTTTAGATGGATTCTAAGCCCATCAATCAGAGCCTGGTTTATTCATTGCTATATCACAGTAAAAACAACATGCAGCTACTCTCTAATTCAAGAAAGGCTTTCCTAAATACCTGACACTGAAGCTAATACTGGAAGTAAGAGCACAGATCCGCCAAGCTGAATAACTGAGGAAGATGCAAAAGGAACAGTATTAGAAACGGTTCAACAGGTGGGGTATACTTGGTGTGGTAGATTAGAGACAGCCATGAATACTTTGCCACTCCTCCTATTTGGAGGTGGGGTCTAATTACCCTCCCCTTGAAATGGTTTTGGCCTAAGTGACTTGCCTGATCAACAGAATGTAATGGAAGTGACGTTCTGGGACCTCTAGGTCATTTATGCCACTAAATTTTGGGATGATTTTTTATGCAGCAGTAGATAACCAAACATTTGACACAGAAGGAGAGTGGATTTTCTGATGGAAAAAAGGCTAAAGAGACTGGCAGATCCTGGAGTACCAAGCAAAAAAAGTTGAATTTTTATGAGTCATGAGGGGCCATTAAATATTTGTATTTCAGCAATCTTTCTGACAATATTATGGAGACGGGGTTGGAAGGGGACAAATCTAGAACTGGGAAGACCAGTTAGAAATAATTGCAGTAATCTAGGCAAGAAATGATGAGGTTCTGATCTAAAATGATAGCAATGGGGATTGAGAGGAGGAAGCAGATACAGGAATCGTCAGGTAGACAGAACTGAGATACCTACTAAATGATTGGATAGGACATAAAGGAGAGAGGCAGGTTCAAAGCTTGGATGCCTAAAATAGCCACTGACCAGGTTAGAAAGTATAGAAGGGGGAAATGATTTTCAAGGGATGATTAAAATTCCATTTTTGACACAATGAACTTGAAGATATCTGAGCAGAGATATCTACTAGACCAGAGGTTAAGAACTTAGGCTTTTTCATTCCACAGACCCCTTTGCCAGTCAGGTAAAAACCACAGACCCCTTACTAAGTCCACACTATACTGTGTATTAATTTAATAAATATATCACACCTGCACCTACATGTTCCCACAAGAATAATGTTCTTTTGAATTTCAATTCAAACTCATGGACCTTTTGCTAAGAACCCTGTACTAGACACTTGGCTCACAACCACAATTAAATGATTATTTATTAATATTTTCTTTAGTATCTATCTTTCCCTGCTGGATTTTGAGCAGACACTATTTTTATCTTGTTTATCACTAAATACCCAGCACCCGAGAGAATGCCTAAAACATAGGAGATGTTCCATAAATATTTGTTGAATTAATGAATAAATAAATGAAGTCCAACAGGGGATGCTCAACCTTGGTTAAATATTGGAATCACCTGGGTAGCTTTAAAAACTATTGATGACTGTCTCCCACCCCTCCCCAGAGATTCTGATTAAATTGGTCTGGGGTTCAGCCTGGGCATGGGATTTTTTAGATTCCCCATCTGATTCTGGTGAGCAATCAAGGTAGTGAACCACTACAGTGAATATTAGATGTGTAGATCTTGGTGTGGTCTACATATAAACAGCCGTGACGTTAAAGATGTTCCTGTTCCACCAAAATGTCAGGGTGGACTTCAAAAGTCTTCATGTGACAGATGGCATCAGACTTACAGGCAGGGCTCAACGGTCTCACAAAAACAATGGAGAAAGAGCCAAAAGCTGTTCAAGGGGTCAGCTCTGAGGGTCAGCAGACAAGGACAGCACTACACAACTCCCAGGAGGGTGAGGGACAGAGAGAGGAAGAACCAGAAACAAAAAAAATATGCGTTATCAAGCCCCCACAGTGGACGGGAAGGGCTCCTCTCCCCCACCCCCAAGATATTAATTAAGCTGCGGTAAAACCTCTGGCTCACTGTAGCTGACTGAGAGGGGAACAGACATCTTCCTCCCAACCATCTGTTTAAGGGAAAAGGGAGGGGGAGTCGAGGGGCTTTTCGTCAGTGAATTCGGCCAGCAGAACCTGCTTTGAATCTCCACTCTGAAGATTTAATACAGGAACACAGGAAAGCCCAGCCTGAAACATTTGTGTGGAAAGATGCAAAGACAGGTGCCAACTCCTCGCCAGTCTGGAAATTACATGGACAAAAACTAATTTCAGCTCTATCTGTACCCTAACCCCTGGGAGAAAATCTGTGCCCCGTTAGTGAGTCCCTGGCCCAATTTTGATAACTTAAGCTGGGTAATTTTAAAGTCTTAGAATAAATTGAACCAAATACCAAAGAAGAGTTCTGAAAAAAAAAAAAAAAGGAACAATAGGCAAGAGAGAGAAATTGGTCATCAGGGTAAATTCACCAGCATATTCAGATGCCTAGATATCAACAAAAAATTACAAGCCATACCAGGAAACAGGAAGAGATGGCACAGCCAAAGGAACAAACCAAATATCCTGAAGAGATACAGGATTTAAGACAATTAATCAGTGATTATCACTCAAATCTACTAAACTGATTCAAAGCATAGAAAGAAAATATGACTAAAGAAATAAAGAATATTAAGAAGATACTGGTGTGAATATTCTCGCTGTCCTGATTTTGTGATAATCAGGAATGGCTAAACATTCGCTATATTAGAAACCATGCATGTGTCCCAAGACTTAGTTTTTCTGCCTAGGTCTGGTTTTTAGAATGCTGGTGATAAACTAAGCCTCATTTATTATATGACCATCCTGTATGGGAAAAAACTGTAACTTAGTGTATCTTTGGTCAACCTTAAGAGATATAGAAGGGAGATGGATGTGGCTCAGGTGGTTGGGCATCCGTCTCCCATACAGAGGGACCTGAGTTCGACCCCTGGGAATTTCCAGTAAAAATTTAAAAAAAGAATAATACAGGTGTGTGGGCCACCAGGCCCTGGGCACGGGTGAGCCACAGGGCCCCGCGAGCAGGTGAGCCATCAGGCCCCATCCATGGGTGAGCCCCGTCCATGGGTGACACAAGGGAGAGCCAAGACAAGACACACCGAAAAACCAGGAACTAAGGTGGCGCAGGCGGTAGTAGGATGCCTCTCTTCCACATAGGTGGTTCCAAGGATTGAATTCCAGTGAAGACAGGAGGAGAAGGATGAGAAGAGAGAGCAGGAAATGGACACAGAGAGTTGCCCAGTAAATGGACACAGAAACAGCAAAAACGGGGGGGGGGTGCAAAACTGGATAAAAGTAAATAAATAAGTAAATAAATAAATCCTTAAATGTATAGGGGAGGAAGATTCGGTCTATAGTTAGTAGTAATACTTTGACAATGCTCTTTCATAATTTGTTAACAAATGTTTCACAACAATGCAGGATGTTTGTGTGTGGGGGGGTGATGTGTGGGAGCCCTGTATGATGTTATGCATGTTTGTTTTGTAAGATCACGATGTTTGCTGAACACTTATAGTTTGTGCATGTTCATGTATGAATGATATAATTCAATAAATATTTTTTTAATGAAATTAAATTTAAAAAAGGAGGATACTGGGTGAGCATAAAGAACAATTTGAAAGCCTGCAAAGAAAAGTAACAGACCTTATGGGAATGAAAGACACATAGATGAGATTAAAAATACATTAGAGGCACATAAGAGCAGATTTGAATTGCTCGAAGACAGAATTAATGACTTCAAAGACAGAACATCTGAACTGGAAAAGACAGGAGATCAGAAAGATAAGAGAACAGGAAAAATGGAACAGAGTCTCAGGGAGTTGAATGACAACGTGAAACACACAAACATTTACATCATTGTTGTCCCAGAAGGAGGAGAGGATGGAAAAGGGGCAGAAAGAATATTAGAGGAAATAATGACCAAAAACTTTCCAATGCTTATGAAAAACTCTTTCCAATATAAAATTATTTTCCACTGGTTCTATCCAGAGAACATAGAGAAGAGGGGCAAGAAGAGAGGCCCTTACCAGACTCCAGATGACAGCAGCAGGAATTTTTCCATGTGCCCATCAAGGGACTAAACCTCCTTAAGGTTCCGAATTGCATAGAATTATGCAGTAGATATTAGAAACATCATTAGATGGACCCATAAAAATATGGTTTTAGACTTCAAACAACACAATCAAGAAAGTGAAAGATAACCCAAAGACTGGGGTAAAATATTTACAGAGCATAGATCTGACAAAATATATAAAGAAAGCAACATCTCAGTGCTTTCACCTAATTTAAAAATGGGTAACAGTTTTAGCTATCATCTGTATGATGATGACACCCTCATCTGTATCTCTACCCCAGATGTCTTTCCCGAGTTCTAGCTTCATATGTCTGACACTAGCAAGATATTTCCATGAGGATGGCCTTTGTCACAACAAACCCTATAGATCCCAAAGTGAATTCATCATGGATCCCCTTGAATTGCTCAAGCCATAATCTTGAGAGTTATCCTCAGCCCTTTCTTTTCTCTTATCTCCTACATCTAATTAATCACTGAGTCCTACTCAATTACTCTTAAAATGGTCCAATCATATCCAACTCCAATGCCTCTATCTACCTCTATGCAAAAGTTCACCTTTTGATCCCCCCTTCCACCTAGTTAACTTCTACTGGTTGATCTTTAAGGTTCAATTTAGATATTACCTCTTCATGAGGGCTTCCCTTGATGCTCCCCCACCCCACCTCAACAAGGCTTAGAAGGTGCTCCTCCTCTATGTTTTAGGTACCATCTGTAATCCTTTATAGCACTCACCATATTCTTATAATAGTTGGTTTTCTTATCGGTCTCCCTGACTAGACTAAAACTCCTGAGAATAGAGAATTTATTTTATTCATCATGAGCCTCTATTGCACAAAGCACCACGGGCCTGGCACATAGTCTTGTTGAATGTTGAATTTCAAAGAAGACTGGAAATAAAGCCCACACTTGTACATGTGAGAATGAATATATTAAAGTTTCCTCAAAGTATGTTCCATGAAATATTATTTCCTTGGGGAAGGGAGACCGGGGTAAGGTTCTATGATCAAACATGCCTGGGAAACAACACATACTATATCTTTCTCTTGAAGACTGCTGAATACCCACAGTGATTTCTAGCATATCAAATACTATGAGAAGTCCTATAATAGAGCAACCTTTTTATCTTATTTCCAAACATATTTGAGCATGGGGTCATTTATTAAGAGCCTGTAGAACTGGTGGTCAGTGGATTTCTATTAGGGGGTGTATTAGTCTGCCAAAGGAGTTCTGATGCAGAGTACCAGAAATCTGTTGGCTTTTATAAAGGGTATTTATTTGGGGTAAAAGCTTACAGTCTGAAAATCCAACTCAAAGTACGACACAAGGTACTTTCTCACCAAAGTCAGCTGCCACGTGTTGAAGTAAGATGGTGGGTGATCTCTGCCTTGTCTCTCAGGGCTTCCTATATCAATCTCTGGCAAAGGCTCATTTCTTTCTGGGCCATCTCAGCTGCTCAGCTTCCCTGTTCTCTTTACTGCAAACTATCAGTCGAATGGCTCATCTCTTCCCAGGACCCCATGATCAAACATAACAGAGCTCTCTCTCTTCCTGTGTGTCTTCCTGAGTGAGTACCCATTATATCAGCCCACCAAGTGGGTGGGGACTCAACCTGAGTCACGCCCTACTGATGTGGTCAAATCAAAAGCCCTAAATTGATTTTATCAAGAAAACTTAAAACCTTCGAATTTAATACAATCAAAGGGTATCACACCCAGAGGAATAGATTAGTTTACAATCATAATCTTTCTCTTTTGGGGATTCATAAATAATCTCAAACTGCCATAGAGTGTGAGCCCAGTTCTCTTCACCCTCCTTTTGGAGGACTGCTTCCCTTCCCTTAGATATGGATCAGAAAACATTTTCTCTAACAGGTCAGATGATAAATATTTTTTACTTTTTGAGCCACATACACCCTCTATCACATATTCTTCTTTGTTTTGTTTTGTTTTTTCCAACTCTTGAAAAATGCAAAAACCATTCTCTGCTCACTGGCTGTACAAAAGCAGGTCATGGGCCAGAGGGCTATAGTTGCCAATCTCTGCCCTAGATCCACAGGGTTACCACATGGGTAACCATTCCCAACTTGATTACAACTGTTTTGTCTAAAGGTACATAAATAATTCAAGTTAGACCAATTAGAATATCATCCCTAGGAAATCTGAATGCAATTAGGGTATCTTGTCTCTGGCTGCTCTTTTCAAATGAGGAGAGGAAAACCTAAGAGCAATTAGTAATAGTCACTTCCAGCCACGTGGCCTAAAAGTAGAAAGCCAGACATTGATGAGAGAAAAGAATAAAGCAACTGAGAAGGAGAAATAAAGTGTGGATAGAGATTTCTTGGGTTTTCTACAGTACTCCAGTGTTTTGTGAGTCTTTCCTGCCTTTCTCTTACATTGCTGCCCTTAGGTACCATGAATATCTTTCTCTCACACCATCCATTGAACATAACAGAAACCCCTCTACCTATCTTAAATAAAAGTAGGTAGAGGGTTTAATTACATGTAACCAAAAGAGAGCTAATAAATATAATTTGAGAAATGAAAACTAAAAGGAAAGAAAATGGGCAAAGGATTTCAACAGACATTTCTCCAAAGAAGATATGGGAATAGTCAATAAGCATATGAAAAGATGTGTCATATAATCAGTCATTAGAGAAATACAAACCAAAACCACAATCAGACACACTTAGAACCCACTAGGATGTATATCATCAAAAAGACAGACAATAAGAGTGTTGCAAGTTCGTAGAGAAATCCAAACGTCATGTATTGTTGGTGAGAATGTAAAATGGTACAGCCACTTTGTATATGGAATATCATTTGGCAGTAAAAGGAACACAGTATTAATATATGTTACAATATGGATGAATCTCAAGAGCATACTAAGTGAAAGAAATCAGACAAAAAAGACATATTTTATGATTCCATCTATAGGAAATGTTCTGAAAAGACAAATCTATAGAGACAAAAAGTAGATTAGTGGTTGCCTGTGATTGAGTTTGGGAAAGAGGAGTGACTGCAAGTGGGCATGAAGTTTCTGTTTGGGGTAACAGAAATGTAAAATCAGACTGAAGTGATGGTTGCACAACTCTGAATATACTAAAAACACTGAATTGTATATTCTAAATGGAATTTTATGGCATATGAATTACATCTCAATAAAGTTGTTAAAAATATAGATGAAATGGACAAATTCCTAGAAAAACACAATTTACCAAAACCAATACAAAAAAAAATGGAAAATCTGAATGAAATTAAACATCAATGAAATCGAACTCTTAATTTAAAACTTGCCCAAAAAATTCAACTTCAAGCTGAAATAGCTTCAGCGGTCAATTCTTCTGAACATTTAAGGAAAAAAATAATAGCAGTCTTACACAAACTTTTCCAGAGAATAAAAAAGAGGAGGGAATACTTTCCAACCTATTTTATAAGATGAGCAAAACCTTGACATTTCCTTCTATTCTAGTTTACTGAGAATTCATGAAGAGGTGCTAAATTTTATCAATATTTTTCTTTGTTGAGATGATTATATGGTTTTTCTCCTTTATATGAAAAGGATAATACATTATAACTGAATGAGATTTATGTCAGAATATAATCTTGGAATAAGCATAAAAAGTACAAACTATAAAATATTGTTAGACTTCACTAAAATTAAGAACACTTGTTTATCAAAAGACACTACTAAGAGAAAGAAAAGACAAGTCTAAGACTGGAAAATGATATTTGCAGTATACTTCTGACAAAGAACTCAATTCTACAAAAAACAAACAAACCAAAAACTCTATAGCTAGCCTCCAGTAGTGTACCAAGGGAAGGGCAGTGGGAGAATCTGACCCACATGCAGGTAATAAAGATGTGCATTGTATGTGGATAAAGCAGAAATAAAACTGACAAAATGCCAGCCTGCATTTTATTATCACCATGCTTTGGAGGTTCTAAATAATGCCATAACAAAATGCCTACCTAGGAAAAATATATATTTTGTTGGTGTAAGTTCTAAAGTGTGATCATCGAACTAAGGTAACCTGAGATCCTTACAGGGAGTACATGGGGTTAAAATATTCTCATAATAGTACTAAAACATTATTTGCCTTTTTCACTGTGTTTACATGTGCCTCAATGGTCCAAAAGCAATGGTGAGTAAAACTGTTGATTTCTTAACACGAACCAAGGCAGAGTCACAAATTGTACTAGTAGTCACTGTTTTCTTCACTGCTACACACTAGCAGTTAAAAATATCATCAATATAAAAAAAAAAAAAAACCTAGCTTTAATTAAGAATAGCCTTGATGGAGCAGGAAAAATTAATTTTATTAAATCTGAACCCTTTAATACTCATCCCTTTTATGTGATAAAATGGAAAATAAAGCATCTGCATTTCAAAGTATGATAGTTGTCCCAAGTAAAAGCACTTCTGTGACCATTTAAATTATGAGCTGATCTAGGCAGATTTTTTATGGCAGACCATTTTGACTCGAAAAAACAACTGATAGACTATAGTTATTCTGACTTGGGTACTTAGAACATTTTCTCAAAAGTGAACAATGTGAACCTGCCACTTTGAGGAAAGCAAATGAGATATATATATATATATCACCTAAAATTTGCACTTTCAAGACAAAATTGAATATTGGAAACCTTGTATCTGCTATTGTGAGCTTAATAGCGTCAATGGGTTTAAAGACTCTTCTAAGAAGATCAGTGGAGAGATTAGCAAATGTGATGTTTTTGCTATTGTAAAATGAAATGCATCAATGCTTTGAAAAGCTGTATATCTCAGAGAACTATTTTCCAAATGACCAATGCTTAATGTTACATTCAAAATGTAGAGAGGTTAACAGATTTTAATGTAACAGAAAACAAAAAGTTCATCTATATGGTTTCAAAGTATACATTGTAACTCACCTGTAAGAAACTTGACAAGAAATTACTTGTCAAGTTTTAGTGTAGTATCAAAGAAGAATATCTATAATTACCTAAAGAGACTCTTAAAATACTCCTCTCTTTCTCCAACTATATATTTGTGTAAGGTCAGATTTTTTTGCATGTTCTTTAACCAGAGCAACATATTGCAACAGATTGAATTAAAAAACAATATAGGACTCCGGCTGCATAAATGTAAAACAATGCCACTCTTTTCACTACATTTTGTTTTGTCTTGGAAAATGTAGCTATTTTCATAAACATATTATTATGTGTTAATACATAATAGGTTTATCATTTTTAAAATAAATCAATAAATATTTTTTCCTCAATGCTAACTTCTAATGAGGTAAACACCCCTAGATATAACCCATACAAACAAAAGCAAAGAGCTCAGTAAATTGAAGAGTGCAAAGACCAAAGTTGGAGCACTGCTTTTCTAAACAACTGCTACTATTATTCTTGAGTTTTAATAATACACATAAGCATTAATGCAGTACATTTTTTATTACTTATTCTGCAATAAATATTGTATTCTATGTGGAAGTTAATATAGAGAGATCCACTTCTACAGTGAATTCACTACACACATGGACTCAGCTATATGCATTCACTTCAGAGGATAACTTCATAGAGATTTGGAATCATTGGGCTAGCTTCAGGGATAGTTCATGTCCCCACCCCTGTAGTACTACATATTCCTCTGTTTAAACAGTAGATTCAAACAATGATAGAACAGTGATTTAAAGACAAATAACTCGAGTTACTTAAATTCTGTCACTCTATGTTACCATGTGGAGCTTTACTTGTGTTTAAAATTTAAAAGAGTGAAATAGTGTGAACTGTGAAATGTAATTTGGGGGGTATTGGGGCAATTTTAGCTCATATATGAAACAGTTTACCAAATTTTAATATCTGTAAAATTGAAATGTATTCTTTTTAAATTGGTAATTTTTAAAACTAATGAACAAATCGGGAATAATGTCTACTATTGATTAATACATGATTATTACTAAAACTAATTTTGTCATGTAGAGGAGGGGGATGCTAACAAATGATCCACTCAGGGTGTCACAAACACTAGGTATGTCATTGCTAACACTGCACTGAATAGTGAGATATAGAATGCTTTCTCCCTGAGTTTTAGCATCAAGGACGTATTTCTCAAGGATTTCTATAGCAGTTTTATTCCTGTTTTTTCACTCAAAATTATGATTTTGTGAATTTCCTATGTTGTTGCATGTATCAATATTTCATTTTCTTCAATCTGGCAAATTTTTACTCATTTTTCACAATCCTGTCCATATTACTTCTTAAGTGAAGTCCTCTCAACTCCCTAGGCAATTACTTAACCCTTCCTCTGTGGCCCCATAACACTTTGTAAGTTTGTAACTTCAACTAGTGCCATTTATTACACTGAATATAGTTTATCTTCTTTTTAAGCTTGGAATCCAATTACTTAGCCCAGTGCCTGACATAAAATAGGACTATATTTATTAATGTTTGTTGAACAAACAGGTCTTTGTCATCAATATTTCAGGAGAGGAATAGACATGGAAACATTTTTGAAGTAGAATGAAATAAGGGCTGAGGGGGATATATAATTCAAGTTTCACTCCATCTAAGAGCTAGCTTTTTAGCTGAGGAGCAAAGGATGAGTAAAATTCTGACAAAAGGAAACCCGTGGAGTGGGGGCAGAATATTGCACACAAAGGAAGCAGCTTTGGCACAGAAGGCTCTTCCCCAGTTCAGATTCAGATCATATTTGGAACGCAAAGTCTTTGATTAAAGAGGGTCCCTGAGACTGGTATTCAGATAACTAAATGCTCAAGGTACTCCCCAATGTGGGAGAAATCCAAAGATGTTTCCAGTCTTAGAATATCTCCTATTGTTATCCTCAGTCTTAGGCCTGAGTTGGTTACCATGGAGACCATCTAAGGCTCATGCTTCTCCCTTATGATGTACAAGAAAACTCAGATGGAGACCTCTTCAGGAAATATTCAAGTATATAGGTTTGCACCAAAATAGGTGGCTAGGTTCTTTGTAGAGAACAAAAAGCAATGGTGTATGTGCAAGAGTATGTAGACAAGAGTTCTCCTAACATTTTAGTTAAGTAATTATAATCATCCTTTGACTTTTATTTCACTTTTCTGATTTCCAAGTAAAACATGTTTATTTTAGAAACTTTGGAAAATACATAAAAGCCCAAACAGGAAAAATAAAGTAACTCATAATAATTTCTCTTCTTTTATGGTGAAGAAAAACTATAAAGTAAAACATGCAAGTCTCCCCTCTCCCTTCAATCTCATCACCTCTCACACCTAAGAAAACAATCTTTATCAATCCGGTCCTTATCAATCCTGCCTATTTCTCTCTTGCTTATTCATTACCGATATAGCAAGCACGTCCTGAGTGGATACCTTGGCCAAGCACTGTTGTAAACACAGGTGTTTCATTGGTAAAGTAGTTCAAAAAGATCCCTGTTACCATGGATGTTATATTTTAGTTATATTTTATATCCTATTACAGTAAATAAGCCAGTAAACAAATAAACAGAAGAATATTAACTAGTAATTTATATTATACAGAAGATAAGCAGGTGACAATATACCTGATACTAAACTGTGAAGACAAAATCAGCTCAGAGAAGATCTGAGGAAGATATTGCAGATTCAGAGAATAAAAAGTAATAAAAAGGCCTTAAGGTAAATAGAAGGTTAGTGTGGCTCTAGACCAGGGGTTCTTAACAAGGGGTCCGTGAGCTTGAATTGAAATTCAAAAAAACATGATTCTTGTGGGGACGTGTTGGTGTGGGTATGATATATTGATTAAATAATACACAATATCATGTGAACTTAGTAAAGGGTCTGTGGTTTTCACCTGACTGGCAAAGGGGTCCATGGAACCAAAAAGGTTAAGAACCCTGCTCTATAGCAGGGAGTGGGGAGAGAAAACAAGAGAGTTCTGAGATGAGGTAGGAGAGGTAGGCCTGGGACAAACTATGAAGGGCTTTTGGGGAGGTGGTGGTTTAGAGAGAAAGGCATTATATGCAAGGGGAAGCCACTGAAGAGTTTTAACAGGGGAGTGATATGATCTAAGTTATATTTTAAAAATTTGCACAATGGATGCACTGTGGAGAATAAATTAGGGCACAGATTCCTAGCATGAGGTCCACAGACACTCTCATGAAGTCATAGATAGTATTTAAAGGTTTTCTTGCCTTAAACAGAAGACAACTTACCGGGCCCAGTAAAATTTCACTCAAAGAAGTGAAAATCTGAATATTGTTCAATATTTTGTCAACCTTCCAATTCCTTCTCCCCAGGTATCAAAATGGTTCTCTCTGGTTTCAAGAGTTCAATTGCAGCAGGATTCCCAACTTAGGATCATAGCAAGTTTCTTTCTTTTTCCGATTTTTTTTCTTAAGATAGTGTTGAAATCTAAAGCTTAATGGAGATGTACTAACTTAAAGGGCTTAGAATCAAAGACAATCCAAACCTTAAGTAAGGGTCCTGGATTGAGAGTGACTTTGGGATCAGGGTGAAGCAGGCTAGTAAAATAGGGAATCAATAGATGGATCTGGAACCTGGCAAGAAGTCCACGTGGACATCAATACCCCCAAGATGGCTGCTGGAAGACCCACACGAAATTCTGCCATTCAGAATGAGATTTCCTCTGGAGGCCAGGAGAAGCCCTGGATATTCTCCAGGGACCTTACCATTAGGCCTTCCTGGGGGATTGATGGGTGGGGTAACCAATCAAAACAGCAAACAGCTGGGACTCCTCCCGTGTCATTAGCAAAGGGGCAGAATAATTAATAGCTTGAAAAGCAAACCCTGACCCAGCCCTCCCTCTTTCTGTCGCTTCGCCCTGTCCCCGTGACTGTCCATGCCCTATTCTGGCCTTCTTGGCCCCTGCCTGGATCAATACACAAGTAAAACCTGGGCATTTATGATCTATAATGGGAAATTGTAGTCTGTAAATTGGCCCTCTTTATCACTCTGTACCTGGGACCCATGATCTGTTAATTTCTCCCATTTCTCCTCCCTCCCTACCTTAATAAATTACTGGCCTAATCAAAGTGGCATGCTCTTGAAATTCATTTCCTGCAGTTTAGCCAAGGACCTAGACAAAATCCGGTTACAAGGGTAGAAGAGTACTTACAACTTGAACCCAGCACTGCCATACCTCACCTCAAATTCCGGCACCCTGCTGCCAACAGCAAAAGGGAAGCAGATGTGAGCAATCTCTTCTAATAGGGCAGGAGACTGGGTCCTGGGACATACACTTGGAGAGAAAGAAGAAATTGAATGCTTCTCGAAACTGTATCCTTAGTAGTATTGCCCCAATGGGCACTAGTTAAAAATACAGATTCCTGTGCTCTACCCCAGACATATTGACTCAGAGTTTCTCAAGGTGGGGACTAGGAATCACCTCTGGCAACTGTAATGATAAACCAGTTTGAATAACACTCTAAGTATCTATGTGGGGAAATCTAGAAAAGCCCGTGGAGCACAGTGCTCACCTGACACAAAGTGAGAAAGCACATTCTGACTTCCATAGCCTTCACATGTGGTTTTTGGTTTAAATAATTGTGGGCATCTTAGCTGGCAGATTATTATAAGGCTGACTAACATATTAATACACTGAACAACTGATATTCAATAAAACCACTGAGATTACTGACATTGAGGAAGGGAATGACAATTTATCTTCTCATACCCTTTGAGATGTAAAATTATTTTTTTCATGCTGCCAGAACAAGTGGACTCAATTTAGTGCTCAGTCATCCTTGATTTTCTTTCTCTCCCACCCCACATCCAAATCCATTAATAAATCCTTTCTGCTTTACTTTAAAAATATATCCAGAATCCAACAACTTCTCAACACCTTCACTGCGACCATCCCAATTCACTATCAGCTCTTGCCTGGATAAGTATAGGAGCCTTCTAACAGGCCTCCCTGCTGCTACGCTTGCCCCTCTTCAGTCTACCTTTAACACAACATCTGAAGGATTCTTTTCTTTGCTGGCTTCTTTAATTCTTATTATGAAAAGACTCAAACAGATTAAAAAGAAGAGTGAATAGGGGACTTCCGGGGAGATGGCGGACTAGTAAGACACAGAAATCTCTTCTCCAGAAAAATAGCTAGAGGACAGGCTGAAACAGCCCCAAAAAAGATCTTCTAGGGTTTAGAACAGCAGGTGAAGGCTGCACACCACCCAGAAGAGAGAGGGACAAAAGAGGGAAATCGTGACAACAGAACCGTGAGTTGGAAGCAGCAGCTTCTGCTGCTGCTGGCACCCTCCCCCACACTCTTCAGAATTCTTGGGCCTCTGGGCCTGAGACCACAGACAAAGGGGGCTCCAAGGATCTACCACTCCCAGAAAGGGGAGAGAGAGGGACACAGCCTTAGGCTGACTCAGGTTCTGACCTGTAAATTTGGACTGCGGAGCCCCACGGACCCTTTCACGTGGTGGTTTGCCCTGGGAACCTAGGAAGGACTGGAAAAATCCGACCCTCACAACCTCCCTCTCTTCTAGCTTGGACTAATTGTTGAGGACTCCATAGGAAAGGGGAGAGAGAGCCTGGGGCTGACCCTGCTTTTGACTCCCAGGTTTGGTCTGCCCTGTCCCGAGAGCCCTTCCAGGCTGGGTGGGGCTGCGCCATTGTTTGCCTTGGAGCCTGCAAGGGGCTAAAGATATACAAACCTCCCAATCTCCTCCTCTACTAACAGGGACTGATTGTTGAGGATTCAGAAGGGAGTGGAAATATTTCCTAGCTGGGAAAAAGGGGGCACTATGAGAGAAGTCTGAAGAACTGTCTCACAAAGTTTGAATCACAGGGCTCTTAGCCCCCAGACAGGAAGCTCTATCACATTGATCTGGTCTGTGTCACAAGAAATATTCTCCGACCAGGCATTGAATTGAGAGCTGCCAACAAGCGCCATCTCCTGGCAGACCAAGGAAGTGCACATAAGAAAATTAATAAGAGAGGCTTTTCCTGGCCTCTATAGCCTCCCTGCCCAAGGCCCTAGGAAACGACTCTACAACCAATTACTGGGTCCAGTGCCCAGTTTTGAACAACCAGCAGAACAATCCTAACAATCAAGGTTGAGCCAAAAATCAAAGAGCTGTGGTAACTCACAGCCTCCTGTCACTAAAATCCCATAAAAGAGAAAGAGATAGAGCATCTAAGTAAAATACAAACTAATCAGATGCCCAAGCACCAGCAAAAAATTACGAGCCATACTAAGAAAATAGAAGACATGGCCCAAGAAAAGGAATACAGCAAAGTCCCAGAAGAGATGCAGAATTAGAGAACTAATCAGTGAGATGAGCACAAATTTCCAAAATCAAATTAATGATATGAAAGAGAATATAGTTAAAGAGATAAATGACATCAAGAAGTCATTGAGCGAACGCAAAGAAGAATTTGAAATCCTGAACAGAAAAGTAACGGAGTTCATGGGAATGAAAGACACAATAGGTGAAGTCAAAAACACATTTGAGGCATACAACAGCAGACTTGAAATGATAGAAGAAAGAATAAGTGAGGAAACGGATGTGGCTCAAGAGGTTCGGCGTCCGTCTACCATATGGAGAGACTGGGGTTCGATCCCCCGTACCTCCCGGTAAAAAAAAATAAATAAATAAATAAAAATAAGTGATACCGAAGACAGACAGCTAAAATTGAAGAGAGAAAAGAACAGAGAGAGAAAAGAATGGAAAAAAATTGAGCAGGGGCTCAGAGAGTTGAATGACAACACAAAACGCAAGAACATTCGTGTCATGGGAGTTCCAGAAGGGGAAGAGAAAGGAAAAGGGGCAGAAAGAGTATTTGAGGAAATAATAGCTGAAAATTTCCCAACTCTCATGAAAGAAATGAACTTACATGTCCAAGAAGCACACCGTACCCCAATGAGAATAAATCCAAACAGACCTACACCAAGACATATATTATTCAGAATGTCAAATGTAAAAGATAAAGAGAAAATTCTCAGAGCAGCAAGAGAGAAGCAAACGATCATGTACAAAGGACGTCCAGTAAGACTTAGTGCAGATTTCTCTTCAGAAACCATGGAGGTGAGAAGACAGTGGTATGATACAATTAGGAAACTGAAAGAGAAAAACCGCCAGCTGAAAATTCTGGATCCAGCAAAACTGTCCTTCAAATATGAAGGTGAATATAAAGTACTCACAAACAAACAGAAACTGAGAGAGTTTGCAAAAAAGAATCCACCTTTACAGGAAATATGAAAGGAAGCCTTAGAACCTGAAAGAAAAAGACAGGAGAGAGAGGCTTGGAAGAGAGTATAGAAGAAAGAAAAGCAGAAAGGATAACCAAAAGAGTAAAAAGAGAGACAAAAATAAGATGACATATGAAAACCAAAGAATAAAATGGAGGAAATAAATAGTGTATTTGCAGTAATATCATTGAATGTGAATGGATTAAATTCCCCGATCAAAAGATACAGGCTGACAGAATGGATAAAAAAAACACGAGCCATCCGTATGCTGCTTACAAGAAACTCACCTCAGACCCAGGGATACAAACCGGCTGAAAGTAAAAGGTTGGAAAAAGATACTCCACACGAATAGTAAACAGAAAAGAGCAGGGGTATCTTTACTAATATCAGACAAAACAGATTTCAAATGCAAAAAAAGTGATAAGAGATGTGGAAGGCCATTATATATTAATAAAAGGGACAATCCTCCAGGAAGATATAACAGTCATAAATACCTAGGCACTTAGCCAGGGTGTCCCAAAATATATGAGACAAACTCTGGCAAAACTGAAGGGAGAAATAGACATTTCTACAATAATCATTGGAGACTTCAACACCCCTCTCACATCATTAGATAGAACAACTAGACAGAAGATCAACAAGGAAACAGAGAACTTGAACAATATGATGAAAAAGTTAGACCTAACAGACATATACAGAACACTGCATCCAAACTCAGAGGGTTATACATTCTTCTCAAGTGCCCATGGATCTTTCTCCAGGATAGACCACATGTTAGGTCACAATACAGCTCTCAATAAATATAAAAAGATTGAAATTATACAAAGCACCTTCTTTAGATCATAATGAAATGAAACTAGAAATCAATAACAGACCAGAAAAAGTAAATTTGCAAATGTGTGGTGACTGAACAACACACTCCTAAATATTTGGTGGGTCAAAGAAATTGCAAGTGAAATCAGTAAATATATTGAGACAAATGAAAATGAGAACACAACCTATCAAAACTTATGGGATACAGCGAAGGCAGTCTTGAGAGGGAAATTTATAGCCCTAAATGCCTATATTAAGAAACAAGAAAGAGCTAAACTCAAAGATTTACCTGAACAACTTGAGAAATTAGAGAAAGAACAGCAAACCAATCCCAAAGCAAAAAGAAGGAAAGAAATAATAAATATTAGAGCGGAAATAAATGAAAATGAGAACAGAAAACAATAGAGAAAATCAACAAAACCAAAAGCTGGTTCTTTGAGAAGATCAAGAAAATTGACAAACCCCTCTCTAGACTAACAAAGAAAAAAAGAAAGAAGATGCAAATAAATACAATCAGAAATGAAAAGGGGGGGGCGGGAATTACAAATGACCTCACAGAAATAAAAAGAATCATGAGAGGATATTATGAAAAACTATATGCCAACAAACTAGACAACCTAGATGAAATGGACAAATTTCTAGAAACACATAACCAACCTACACTGACACAACAAGAAATACAAGAACTTAACAAACCAATCACAATTAAGGAGATTGAATCCACCATCAAAAATCTCCCAGCAAAGAAAAGTCCAGGACCAGATGGCTTCACAGGTGAATTCTACCAAGCATTTCAAAAAGAAT
The DNA here is from genome assembly GCA_026826555.1 of Tolypeutes matacus. NCBI lineage: Eukaryota > Metazoa > Chordata > Mammalia > Cingulata > Chlamyphoridae > Tolypeutes > Tolypeutes matacus. Next base: position 2,386,910 of record JAKSZT010026914.1, on the reverse strand, counting down.
TAACACCAATCCTGTTTAAACTCTTCCAAAAAATTGAAGAGGAGGGAAAATTACCCAACACATTTTATGAAGCCAACATCACCCTAATACCAAAGCCAGATAAAGATTCCACAAGAAAAGAAAATTACAGACCAATCTCTCTAATGAACATAGATGCAAAAATTCTCAACAAAATACTTGCAAATCGAATCCAACAGCATATCAAAAGACTTATACAGCACGACCAAGTGGGATTTATTCCTGGCATGCAAGGCTGGTTCAACATAAGAAAATCAATCAATGTAATACACCACATTAACAAATTGAAGGAAAAAAGCCACATGATCATCTCAATAGATGCAGAAAAGGCATTCAACAAAATCCAACATCCTTTTTTGATAAAAATATTTCAAAAGATAGGAATAAAAGGAAAATTCCTCAATATGATAAAAGGCATATATGATAAACCCACAGCCAACATCATACTCAATGGGGAAAGGTTGAAAGCTTTCCCCCTAAGATCAGGAACAAGACAAGGATGCCCACTGTCACAATTGTTATTCAACATTGTACTAGAAGTTCTAGCTAGAGCAATTAGACAAGACAAAAAAATTAAAGGCATCCAAATAGGAAAAGAGGAAGTAAAACTCTCACTGTTTGCAGATGACATGATCCTGTATTTAGAAAATCCTGAAGTATCCACAAAAAAGCTACTTGAACTAAGAAATGAGTTCAGCAAAGTGGCAGGATACAAGATCAACACACAAAAATCAGTAATGTTTTTGTACACTAGTACTGAACAATCTGAGGAGGAAATCAGGGGAAAAATTCCATTTTCAATAGCAACAAAAAGACTCAAATACCTAGAAGTACAGGACCTATATGCAGAAAACTACAAAACAATGCTAAAAGAAATTTAAAAAGACCTAAACAAATGGAAAGACATTCCGTGTTCATGGATTGGAAGAATAAATATCGTGAAGATGTCAATCTTGCCCAAACTGATTTATAGATTCAATGCAATACCAATCAAAACCCCAACAGCTTACTTTACAGAATTAGAGAAGGCAATTACCAAATTCATCTGGAAGGGTAAGTGCACCCGAATAGCCAAAAGTATTCTAAAAAAGAAGAGCAGTGTGGGAGGAATTTCACTGCCTGACCTTGAAACATATTACAAAACTACAGTGGTCAAAACAGCATGGTACTGGCATAATGATAGACACATTGATCAGTGGAATAGAATTGAGAATCCAGAAATATACCCTCACCTATAGTCAACTGGTTTTTGACAAACGTACCAAGCCCACGCTAATGGGAAAAAAGAGTCTCTTCAACAAATGGTGTTGGGAGAACTGGATATCTATAACCAAAAGAATGAAAGAGGGCCCCTATCTCACCCCCTGTACAAGAATCAACTCAAAATGGATCAAAGATCTAAATATAAAAGCCAGGACCATAAAACTACTAGAAGAAAATGTAGGGAAACATCTTCAAGACCTTGTAGTAGGTGGTGTTTTCTTGGACCTTACACCCAAAGCACGTGCAACAAAAGAAAAAGTAGATAAATGGTACCTCCTCAAAATTAAACACTTTTGCACCTCACAGGACTTTGTCAGAAGGGTGAAAAGGCGGCCAACTCAATGGGAAAAAATATTTGGAAATCACATATCTGATAAGGGTTTAATATCCAGGATATATAAAGAGATGTTACAACTCAACAGTAAAAAGACAAATGACCCAATTAAAAAATGGGCCAAAGACTTGAATAGACATTTCTCTGAAGAAGAAATACAAATGGCAAAAAAACACATGAAGAAATGCTCAACATCACTCATGATTAGGGAAATGCAAATCAAAACTACAATGAGATATCATTTCACACCTATCAGAATGGCCACTATTAAAAAGACAGAGAACTACAAGTGTTGGAGAGGATGTGGAGAGATAGGAACACTTCTTCACTGTTGCAGGATGGTACAACCACTATGGAAGATTGTTTGGCATTTCCTAAAGAAGTTGAATATAGACTTGCCATGTGACCCTGCAATACCACTACTGGGTATATACCCAGAAGAACTGAGAGCAGTGACACAAACAGACATCTGCACACCGATGTTCATAGCCACATTATGCACCATTGCCAAAAGTTGGAAACAACCCAGGTGTCCATCAACAGATGAATGGATAAACAAACTGTGGTCTATTCACACGATGGAATATTATGCAGCTGTAAGAAGAAATGAAGTCATAAAGCATATGGCTACATGGATGAACCTGGAGAACATTATGTTGAGTGAAGCAAGCCAGACACAAAAGGACAAATACTGTATGAATGTGTTACTATGAACCAAATATATTGTGTAATATATTGTTTGATTAAAAAAAAAAATTTATATGTATCCATTACATTTAATTGAGAAATGTATATATTTATTCATCTGTGTTTACTTTTTAGTTTTCATTGTTTATGTTTTCAATTATTAAATGTACAAAATAAAGTTTAAAAATGTTAAAAAAAAAAAAGAGTGAATAATATAATGAACCTTCATATATCGTCCCATTATCCAGCTTCAAAATTATCAATACCCGACCATTCTTCTTTCATCTGATCCCCATCCACTTTCTTCCCATCCCAAATGGGCCCTTGTCCAAACTCTCTAATGACTTTCCATTTTGCATGGAGTAAAATCCAAAATCCTTTTGGTGGCATACAAGTGCTCACCATCTCCTTCATCTCTCTGCCCTCACTCTTCTTGTTTCTTACTTCCTCCCAGTCACAATGGCCTCCTGGCTATTTTTTCAGACACATTAGGATGCACCTACTAAAGGCCTCTGCACTTGTTTCCTTGCTTGAAATGCTCCCTCACCCACAACCTATATATTCCTGTGACCTGCTTCCTCTCTTCTTCCAGCCCTTTACTTAAATGTCATCTTATTTTCTATCGCCCTTTCTTGCCCACAATACTCTCTATTACTGTTGTTTTTATTCTTCTCCATAACATTTATCATCATCATATGTATTTTACTTATTTATGTTCTATGACCATCAACCAGAATGTAAGGACAAGGAGGATAGAGATTTTTTTCTGTTTTCTTCACTGCTGTATTCAGATACCTCAAATAGTGCTTGACATGTAGTAGGAGTTTTGTAGACAGTTGTTAAATGAATGAATGAATGGTAGGAGTGGCAGAAGAAAGGGGAATTATCCTCTTCAATTCTTTAAACAAACATTTGTTGACCAGGCAAGGTGCTAGACACTAAGAATACAGTGATGAATATAACAGGTTTGATCTCTGCCCTCAGGGATCTTGGAGTCTAGTGAATATCTACTAAGCGTCAAGCCCTGGGCTAGACAATTTTCATACATTGTATCACTTAATGCACACATTACTCTATGATACAGGTATTATGATCCCCCATGTACAGTTGAGGAAACTGAAGTCAAAGAGAGAGCAATTTGCCTAAGATGACTAGCAGGTAAATTAGCAAAATGGGGGGGGGTAGACCTGTTCCAGGTCTCCTTAACTCCAAAGTCCATGTTTTTCTGACCATTTTCCCGGCAGCTAAAACAAATACCATATAATGGGTTGGCTTAAACAACAGGAATTTATCATTCATGGTTTCAGAGGCTAGAGGACTTGCTTCTTCCCAGGATCAGTGTCTTCTGACTGGTCAGCAATGTTAGGGTTCCTTGGCTTTTCCATCACATGGCAATCAGTGTACATAGTGGCGTCTTCTCCTTTATCTACTGGGTTCTATTAACTTCCCACTTCTGGCTGCTTCCCCTCTCCTTCTGTGGCCTTCTCTATAAAGCCTCCAGTAATAGGATTAAGACCCATCCTGATTGTTGGGCCACACCTTAACTGAAGTATCCTCAACAAAAGGTCCTATTTACAATGGATTCACACCCACAGGAATGGATTAAGATTAAAACATATTTTTCTGGGGTATATAACTCCAAACTACTACACCATCTCCTTCACTTTCAATCCCCTAAATTTACAGGTGAGGATTCTGACACCCAAAAAGTTAGTGACATATCCCATTTAGTTGCTGCTAGTTCAGGGGCTACTGCAGATGAAAAGAATGTCTTCTTGGTGGAAAGACTGTTCAGCCAAATAGGAAACGTGCAGAAAAAGAAACAGAAAAGATATCTGCTTCAGTATGTCTGAGTTATTATCCCAAGTGTGCTGATAAGATGTTTAGAGCATTACATCTTTGTCCCCACCCCTAGGGACTATATAGAAGAATCAAGTGTAATCTAAATTTGCCTCTCCCTCTTAACACCCCTTTCTGAGAAACAGCTGTACTTGACTGAGACACGCTGCTGTTCCTCTTGGATCAGAACGTCCCTCACACAGGTTTTGTTGAGCTCCTGGGTTTCTTGGGGTTCTGAAAGCACTGAAGGCAAAGGGAGAAATGAGGAAAGAGCTTTTTCTTCCCATTTCTCCTACAGTTGCTTTGGCAATCGTTCCAGCTGCTCTTTGTGGGCAAAGGTACCAGGAAACTGTCCCACTGAAGAAGATTGGTGACGGTCTTATAGAGATTCTTCATGGCATTTTTAAGTTTTGGGTTAGGTCTCAATCAGAGACCTAACCCAAGGTCAAGAGCTGACCACAGCATTTCTGACAGGTAGAGTAAGGCTACTGAAAGTCAAGAAGTCTTCTCTTCCTTGAATATTCTGAATCACAAAATCCATCAATATTTCCAGCACCTGGCCTTAGTGAGGCCACCATCTGTTTTGATGGGAGGGGGGAGGGGGAGAAAGGAGGAGTGGGAAAAGGACAGAAAGAAAAGCAGCTCCAGGAAGAAGTGTATAAGAGTACAGATTTGTTCCCATCCCTTCTGACCCCAGAGGGAATCATTCTGGAGCTAACAAAGACCTTTTGAATTATAATGGCACATGGCATGAAAGCTTCGGAAATGCCAAATGCCATGGATTGCATCTTCTGGCAGGATAGAGCCATAAAGATGATGATAATGACAATAAAAACGATGATTTAGTATATACTTACTTTGCATAGTACATTAAGTGCTTTTACAAGAATTGTTTCATTTGATTTTCACAACTTCCCCTCCTTCCGTGAAGAACCTGCTATTATTATCCTTCTTTTATAGATGAAAAATAGAGGCTCAGACAAGTTATATCACTCACTTCAGAAACCACAGCTGATAAGCAGTGGAGATGCAGTTCAAACCTAGTCTGTTTTACTCCAAGGTCTGTGGGCTCTTATCCATGAAGGATAAAGTCAGTGTGGTCTGCAGAGGGGACAAGCAGCCATTAAGAAGGAAAGAGTATGTGTGGTGGTGGTGGTGGTGGTGGGTAACTTAGTTTGCCAGGCTGCTATGACAAATACCACACAATGGGTTGATTGAAACAATGGGAATTTATTGGCTGACGGTTTTCAGGCTAGAAGTCCAAAATCTAGATATCAGCAAGGCTTGTTTTCTCCCCAGAGACAGTAGCATTCTGGTGTTGGCTGCCAGCAATCCTTAAGGTTCCTTGGCTTTTCCATCACATGGCGATGTCCTCTCTTTTCTCTTCTGGTTTCCCACTGACTTCTTGCTTCTCCCAGTGGCCTTTTTCTTATAAAGCCTCTAGTAATCCGGATTAATACCCACCTGGTTCAGTTTGTCATATCTTAAGTAAAAATTACATTTTCCAAAGGTCCTATTTACAATGAGTTCATTGTAGATAGATACAGTTAAGAACATATGTAAATTCTGGTATATAATTCAACTATCACAGTAGGAGTGGGGCAATGGTAAAGAGGAATAAAACTGAAGGCTGAGCCCCTGTGGGTTTCCTATAGTTCTCTTAGAGGGATTATGAATATAAGAATTTGAAAGCTTTATAATTTCCCAGTTTTGGTTTCTTATTATTTTGGTTGATTGGGTAGTGGGGTTTTTTTGTTTTTGTTTTTGTTTTCATCTATGATTAGTAGTAAAAAATTCTTTTAAAGAGTGGGGACACAGGGCTTAAGGCTCTCACTCCTCAGCCTGGAAGGGAAAGTGGGAATCTCTAGAGAGAAAACAGGTTGTGGCAGCTATTGAAGGAAGGAAGAGTGAGCTCATTTACTGAGCTAGAAAAGAATGTGGGGAGTAATGTGTTTTGGGATCAAGAATCACGAATTCCATTTTGGATGTGTTAAGTTCGAGATGCCTGTGAGACATCTCTCTGGCAGTGACAAGTTGGCAGGTAAATTTATGAGTCATGGAAGGGACTATAAATTTGGATCTAACCATTTTGTAGATGAGTAAAATACTTTTTATGTTGCTGTTAATCATTTTTTCTAATCTCTCAAAAGAAGCATTTAAAATTCTTCACGAATATGTGGGAAGGGTGTAACAAAAATATCTAAATATCTTTTATTTTAAAACAATTTTTGTCATGTATCTCCAGCCTTATTCCTCATAACTTCATCTGTAATCCTTTCTCTGTGGCTCCCCGTGGTCGGGAGTAGATTAGCATAAATGTGTTTGTCAAGGTGGGAGGTAGGTGGTATATAGATTGCCTTCTCCTACTTGTCAGGTTTTTTGCTTGCACTGAGTATAAGGATTTCCCTGGTTTGAGTATAAGAATTTCCCAGAGATTGGGAAAAGCAGGTACATTGTCTATATTCTGTGCAATCCTCTCCTCTTCACCCCATGGTCTTGTTCAGGCCCAAAAAAGGACAAATTCTCTCCTTTCTTCCTTGCCGCTAATCTCAGAGACACAGCTCATTCTTCCTTCCTTCAATAGCTGCCACAACCTGTTTTCTAAAACACCATTTATCTAAAGCCTAAACACCAGGAATCATCTTTGATTCCTCTTCTTTTCACTCTACCCGGCCTATTCACCAGCAAATCCTATTCTCTCCCTATCAGTTCTCACCATTTCTACTACCACATCCTCAGCCAAACCCCCTCATTGTGCTCCAGGGCTTTCATTCTGTCTCCTTAACTGATCTCCCTGCTTTCACTTTTGTCCTCCTAAAATCCATTTTCTACAGAGCAACCAGAATGATCTTGTCTATTTTTTTTACACATTTCTTCCTTTTTTATCTTGTAAAATAATATAAAGACTTAGAAAACTACTCAAAACAAAGGTATAGTTTACCATGTTCATTGGAAGGCAAACACTCTTGGAGCCATCACAGTCATGAACACTCCAAAAACCCTTCCATGGGCCCCGTTCCAATCACAGCTCCCTCCTTCCTTCAAAAGCAACCACTGTCCTGACACTGACAATCCTTTCTTCCTTCATTTCTTTAAGGTTTTACCACCCATGTTGTGCATCGGCTGGGCACTATTGTCCAGTTTTGCCTATTTAAAAAAAGAAAAGGAAAGGAAAAGAAATCAGTAGGTATTTTAAGTCTTGTTGGGGATTGAATTATGTATCCCAAAAAAATACATTTTTAATCTTAATCCCTTCATGACGGTGTGAATCCAATGGGGTTATTTTTAATTAAGGTGTAGCCAGCTGGGTCTTAATCCTATTTCCTAGAGAAAGTCACAGAGAAAAAAAGCCATGAGAAACAGACAGAAGCCAGAAGTCAACAGGACCTGGAAGAGAAAGGAGAAGACACTACTATATGTATTGCCATGTAACAGAAAAGCAAGGAAAAGCCAGCAATTAGCCCCAGAACATCACTGTCTTTAGGGAGAAAGCATTGCCTTGCTGAAGCTTTGATTTTTAAACTTCTCCTAGCCTCATAACCCTGAGCCAATAAACTTCTTTTATTAAGCCAACCCATTGTACAGTATTTGTTTTAGCAGATAGTTAACTAATAAGTCTTTAATTCTCTAGTCCCCACCTCTACCCCTTTCTTTTTACAACTTATCTCCTGAAGAATCTCAGGACATTTGACTGTAGAGTTTCTAGATCAGCCTGGCTTTGCTGATTGTATATACATGGCAAAGTTCAAATGTTCCTCTGTCCTCTGAGTTTCCTACAGATTGACTGTTGAGAGTCATAGGTTAAAAGTCTACACTGTTCACCCCTTGGCCACTCATCCTTCTACACATATTTGAACTTCCAAAACCACTTTCACCTAACAACATGTATCTATCCTCTGTACAAAGGCACTCTCACACCTTCTCTTGGCTGACTCATATTCTCCACATAGCACTTAGACAAATTTGTCAACATATACTTGTTTAAAGAATGAATGCCCTCCAATCCATCCTGAAGGTCAGAACAACTCCTTCCTAGACCACAATAAGGACTCTGAATTTTATTCTTAGCACTGCACTAGAACATGGTAGGATCTCAATACATTATCTTTATTATTAAAATTGATTTTTAAAAATAAAAACTGGGATCTTCAGGAGAATGGTGTTGCCCACATTACCTTCACTGGGCCCAGAGGCTTCCACTGCCCCCCAAGATCCAACAGCACCTCAAGAATACTGATGTGGAAAGAGAGTCGGTGGCCGGAGGCCCGTCAGTTCCTTCTTGGCAGCTCGGGGGATAAGCCCAGCACCCGGTCTTTGGGTTTCAACCTGGTGTGTTTATTCACTCATACATCCATTCCAGTATTGACTCACCACTGTTCCAGGCCCAGAATGCAGGGGAATGCAGCTGCCACAGCTATGAGGCACTAGAATTTGCAGAAGGAACAAGCCCTCCTTCCCGGAATCCTCTGGGGCCCAGAGGCCTTCTGGGAGGGGTCACCAGTCATGCCCATTTGACAATGCACCTGCATGGCTCTCTGCCCTGACTTGCTCACTCTGTGCCACAGCCTGGGTTTTCTTCTAGTCTCATCCTTCCATGGGTCACTGGCTTCTTTCTTAGGCTTCCCTTTGGTTCTAGAGCACCGTGGCCTGCCCCATCTCTTTACGTCACCCGATATCCCATCCCTTATTTCTGGCCCCAACCCCGTATCCTTGGACTCCCAGGGTGCTTTTCCTAAGGATTCTAAAGCCAAGCAATTCTCCCAACTTCCTAGGAAGCTCTGACTGGTGCACTGGTGGTTCAACATATTTTTACAACCTAGCTGAAAGGGGACTCTTAGTATCCTTCATATCACGACTGAGAAAATCTATTGTGACCAAATATGATCTTAAGAGAATAAACCATGAATTGTCCTATTTTTGGTAAAAATAAGAATTAACGTTTTTTAATGCATTGTATGTGGCTGGCATGGTGATAAGATATTTACATCCATTGTGTCAAAGTTTTAACTGGATTTTACCTAATAAACCAGAAAGCATCTACAATCATTTGAAAAAGAACATTTAGGGTAAGAGCTCAGATTTCTGGAATAATGACACTGGGCTTAGAAAAAAATGAAGTGATGGTATTAGATTTAATATTTTTAATAAAAAGCATTACTAGAGGACTTCAACAAGGCATATGACAAGAAGTATCATCATATTATTGTGATAAAATGGTGAAATGTGGTCTGGATAGGCGTATAGAGTGGGGAATTTATGATTCCTAAAAAATATTCATTCAAACAATTGGTAACACTGAACAATTTTTATGAGCTAATAGACTAAATGCTTTATATGTTTTAATTTCATATAATCCTCACTAAAACCCTTTGGGAGTATTATTACCATTCCTCTGTTTTACAGATGAGGAAACTGAGGCACACATTGATTAATTAACTTGTCTAAGATCACACAGCTAGTGTGGTAGAGATGGTACTTCGTCTCCTACAGATTCATATCAATGCATTCATGCTTAACTACCATGCTATACTGCCTCAAGCAGCCTGGCTAGAGTACCAAGTCCTTGTACACCATCAATATTTATTAATAATTCAAATGAAAGTAGAGATGGTATGCTGGCCAAATCTCTAAGCATGACCTAAAGCCTGGGAAGAGGGGCTAATGTATTAGAGGACAGAGTCAGGATTCAAAATTATTTCAACAGGCTTGGTTGGTGCTAGAACAGTTAACTAACATTTGCAAATGCATAGGATTTTATAGTTCATTAAGTGCAGGGTTCTCAATCTCGGCACTATTAAAATGTTGAGCAGTAGCCCTGGCCTATACCCACTAAACAACAGTGACAAGCCCCCAGTTGTGACAAACAAATGTCCCCTAGGGGCAAAATCATCCCTGGTTAGGGACCACTGATTTTAGTCTTTTGCCACATATTGTTTTAATTTGGTTCTCATCACTGTGGTGAGAGGTAGGTAGAGTTGGAATTGAAACCAAACTTTTCTGATACCAGCTACCATCCTCTTATCAAGATGAAATTAAGTAGAGATGATTGTAAATTCCTAAACTTAGAATCAAAAAATAAATAAATAATAGCATAAGCCGTGATGAGAGAATTAATGTTTTAGATGAGTATAGACTAAATAATAGCAGTAAACATTTGTTGAGGTGTTACACATTTTCAGATTCTGCTGTGCTCTCTACACTAGCTTATTTAATCCTCAAAAGTAGCCCCATGAGGTAGATGATATTAGTATTTCTATTTTAGAGACAAAGAATTTGAAGTTAAAAGAAGCAAAGTAGCACAGCAGAGTAGCACAGGTAAAGAGACAATGCCATGATTTGAATTCAAGCAGTCTAACTCCAGAGTCAGTGCTTTTAACATTTACATAATGCAGCTCATAAAAATGGAATAACCACTATAATGTGGATGGGGAAAACCATTAGGCTGTGTTAATAAATGTCCAAAACAGGAGAGGTTATAGTCCTCTCCTGCTCTGATGGTTAAGCCGTACACAATACAAACAGATGTCAGCTGGGATTAGATTGGTTTCAATCCACAATTCACACATCATGGAAGGTCAAAGCCCTCGGGGAGAGTTCTGTAGATTCCACTGCCTTCAGGCACCTGTTTCTGCACATGGTACTTGTATTTTACACTGCATCAACTCGGATGAGGAACTGAGTCCCTTTCTTTGGTTCACAAAACAAACACCACCACCCAAAGCTTTCCTGGATGAAGTAAACTCGATTGAAGTCTTTTTGCAGCATGAACAGAGCAGCAGATTCTAAAATCACATATTAAACATTTCTGGCCTGAAATCCCTTTAGGAAGGAAAACAGCAGGACTTTCCCTTCTCCTTGCTTTTCTCCTCACCCTCTTCCTTCTTGAACTACAAATTATCCTTCCTCTAATATGGAGAGCAATCACCTCTTCCTAGGGGTAAGTCTTTGACTTTTCATATGGAAGGTTTTACTTTTAGCTCCTCTCACCAGGCATCCTTATGAGAGTGACATTGTCTTTAAACCCTGCATGGTAATCCCTGACACACCACCATGATGCCCAGGGAAGACAAGGCGACCTGGAAGTCCAACTGCTTCCATAAGATCATCCAGCTTGTGGATCATTGAAAATCCTTCATAGTGGGAGCAGACAATGTGGTCCCTGAGCAGATGCAGTGGATCTTCATGTCCCTCTCTTGGAAGGCTGCTGTGCTGATGGACAAGGGCATCATGATGTGCAGGGCCATCTGAAGGCATCTGGAAGACAACGCAGCCCTGGAGAAACCATTCCCTTATATTTGGGGTAATGTGGGCTCTGTGTTCACCAAGGAAGACCTCACTGAGATCAGGGACATGCTGCTGGCCAAAAAGGTGACAGTGCCATCCTTGCTGGTGCCAATGCCCCACACAAAGTCACTGCGCCCACCCAGAACACTGGTCTGTGGCCCAAGAAGACCTTCTTCTTCCAGCTTTGGGCATCCCCACTGTATTAGTCAGCCAAAGGGGTGCTGATGCAAAGTACCAGAATGCTACTGGCTTTTATAAAGGGTATTCATTTGGGGTAGAAGCTTACAGTCAAGAGGTCATAAAGCATAAGTTACGTCCCTCATCAAAGTCTGTTGCCACGTGTTGGAGCAAGATGGCTGCCAGTCTCTGCAAGGGTTCAGCCTTCCTCTTCCTCCTAAGGCTCTATGGTCCCAGCTCCTTCCATTCTCAGTTGTGGGTTAACATATGGCTCTCCCTGGGGCTCATTTCTTTCTGGGCCTTCTCAGCTGTTCAGGGCTCTGGTCTCTTCAGTGCAAATTATTAGGCAAACAGCTTGGCTCTCTCCCTGGGGCTCCAGCGTCTAAAACTCCAACTCTCTCCTCTGCTGTGTCCTACTGATGTGGACGAATCAAAGCCTTAATCATAATTTAATCAAGTAAAAGTGAAACCTCTGAATCTAATACAATCTAATATGCCCAAAGGAACAGACATAATCCTATATCTATTTCTGGAATTCATAAACAATATCAAACTGCTATACCCACTAAGATCTCCAGGGGCACCATCAAAATCCTGGGTGATTTGCAGCTGATTAAGACTGGAAACAATGTGGGGCCAGCAAAGCCACACTGCTGGGAAACGGATGTGGCTCAAACGATTGGGTTCCCGTCTACCATATAGGAGGTCCAGGGTTCGATTCCCGGGGCATCCTGGTGAAAGGGAAGCTGGCCTGCACAGTAAGCTGGCCTGAGCAGAGAGCTGGCCCATGCAGAGAGCTGGTTCGTGTGGAGTGATGGCCTGCGTAGGAGTGCTGGCCCACGCAGAGACCTGGCACAGCAAGATGACGCAACAAAAAGTGACACAGAGGAGAGACACTAAGAGATGCAGCAGACCAGGGAGCTGAGATGGTGCAAGAGATTGAACACCTCTCTCCCACTCTGGAAGGTCCCAGGATCAGTTCCCAGTGCCACCTAAAGAGAAGACAAGCACAGAACACACAGAGAGCAGACAGTGAGCGCAAAACAACAAGGGGGGGGGTGGCGTAGAAATGAATAAATAAATAAATCTAAAAAAAAAAAAAAAAAAGCCACGCTGCTGAACATGCTGATCCCCCCCTTCTCCTGCAGGCGGATAATCCCACAAGTGTTTGACAATGGCAGGATCTCCAAGCCTGGAGTATGTGACATCACAGAAGAAACTCTGTACTCTCACTTCTTGGAGAGTGTCCACAGTGTTTCTGGCCTATGTCTGGAGATGGGTTACCCAGCTGTTGCATCAGTTCCCCGTTTATTCATCATTGGGTATAAGTGAGTCCTGGCTTTGCGGAGGCTGATTATCTCCCACTTGCTAAAGAGGTCAAGGCCTTCCTGACTGACCCATCTGGATCTGTGGCTACTGCTCCCATAGTGGCCACCACTGCTGCCCTTGCTACTGCTACAGTCAAGGTTGAATCAAACAAGAGTCAGAGGATTTGATGAAGATATGGGATTTGGTGTCTTTGACTACTCACCAAAAAGCAGCCAACTCAACCAGCTCTATTTGTGAAACAAGGAAATAGAGGCTACTTCTCTTTTTTTTTTTTTTTTTTAATGAGGTTTTTAAAAATAGTCTTTATTAAGGAGACAGTTTCTTCTCTGAAATAGAGTAAAAAAAAAAATCATCAAACCAAAGTCAATAACTGTTTCTAATCTCAATAAATGGAAGGAAAAACAGAATTTTAATTACAATCTACAAAATGCGATTTATTTCTGTAATTATTATGTCATTACATAAGGATAAACTGAAAACTCACCAATCTCAAGAACAAAAAGAGTTTCAAAAAGCAGCAATTAAGTGACTAATAACTCATTACCATAAATTACTGCTACAAACATTATTTAAGAATTAGATAAGAGTGTAATTCATTAAAGGAATGAATAACCAGTTTAAATGAGTAGGGTTTATCTGCAAAAATGTGAAATTATGACCCATAAAATTATATTATGTTTGGTCCTTTTATCATCCAATAGAATCATCTTATTTAAAAAGTCAAATTACAGGGGGCGGATGTGGCTCAAATGGTTGGGCGTCTGTCTGCCATATGGAGGGACATGGGTTCGATCGCCGGGACCTCCCGGTAAAATAAAAATATATATAAGAAGGCTCATGGGCTGCCAGGCTCTGTGTGCCAGTGAGCCGCCAGGTCCTGGGAGCCATGCAGCGGGATGATGACGTAACAGGAGAGAGACGCAGGGGAGAGACAAGACGAGATGCTCCGAAAGCTCTGAAAGCCAGGAACCGAGGTGGCACAGGTGGCAGAACACCTCTCTCCTACATCAGAGGTCTCCAGGATCGAATCCTGGTGAAGACTGGAGGAAGAGGATGAGAAGAGATGGCAGGAAACAGATACAGAGAATTGCCCAGTGAATGGACACAAAACAGCAAATGGGGAAGGGGGGGTTTGAAATAGATAAAGTAAATAAATAAATCTTTAAAAAAAAAAAAAAAAAGTCAAATCACAAAGAGTTGTGGTGGGTGTGGGGGGGGAACAATATAAATATATGAAGGTAAAAACAACTGATATTAGTATTTCTTTCATAATTAATTGATTGTATCATAGTTTTTTTTTTTTTTAATCCAGTAGAGAAGACTATATAGTCTCTAGAATTTATTTTGGAGTAGGCCTCAACATATATTAATTCCAGGGAATGTTACAGAAGATATAGAACCTAAGTTATAAATATAACACAATAAACAGGTAACAAAATCTATATAACTCAATTTTCTATGCCCATTTGGTACCATTTCCTGTACTGCCCCATCCCTTCCCACATTATAGAAATGTTAAGAAACTTTCCTCATAAATTTGCAACTCGAAGGAAATATTGTCCTGATATTGCTAATATTAGGTATGTTTTCATATTTTTTCCTGTAGACAATAAGAAATCAAGTCCTTTAAAACTTGTGAATAGCAGTTTCCCGAGCAAAAGAAATGCATTCCTATATGGGTGGTCATTCCTGAGAACCTTAGTTAAGTTTCTTTTAAATATGATGGCCTTTGGGAGAAAAAGAGAGAAACGAAAAAATAAAGTACCCACTGTAAACAAACGAAAATGACTTGAAAAATAAAAACAATTCTCCAGATAATACAAACTTCTTTAGAGTATTCTCTTTAACTTTCTGCCACATAAGCTTAATCTCAAAGGTATGTTTTGTGTTGTTGTTGTTTTTTTTTTCAGATAAGATTTGTTTTACTAATTTATTTCAAATATAAAGTAAAAGATGTATTAATTTGTTACTATATCAAAGGTATGTTTGATTCTACCTCATCCTTTCTGATAAAACATGTAGAAATGAGCAATGTTTGCACATCAAGGAACTGTAATCAAACCCCAGCCCTGGAGCATCCATGACACATATTCTTTCCTGGGATGGGGGTGAATCAAATGACCCACCAGACTCCCACAGCTTTCCAGTGTTTTCTCACTGTTATTTTAAGGGGAGGAGAAGACATTCTTTGCTATTCTGCCAGTTCTGCTACAACACTTGTTTTGAAGATGCAAATTTATTCTAATGCAACTAATGTATTAGGGAACAATTTAAGTATGATACAAATTTTGCTTTTGCTTATGGGTGACTTTTTTCTGCAAAAAATGCTAGGTGAATGCAGAAAACTGCACCCAGCTCAAGTGAGTCACATAGGAATACACAAAACACACACACATACACATGCCTCAAACATCTACCTCAGATCACTCTGTGTGTTATAAGAGCACCCATCCATATTTAGTGTTACAACTTTCCATTTGATTTCAGATAACACTCCTTCTACTACTTCACAATAAGCTGCAACTCTACTGACACCCAGTTCCATAAGCAACTTCAAGTCCTTTTCAAAGTATCATACTTATTGTAATACTCATGTATTTCTTATCATTTAACATGCATACAACTGTGCTGCCATTTTTACTAGGGTCCTATCATTTTTTCATGTGTCATTGATGAAGTTTTTGATTAGCCCCACTTTTCCCATAAGCTCTGTGGATTTTAGCACAAGATTTTGAAATGTGTTGCATTATAGCAGAACTGATTATATTAAAAAATGGCTAAGAACTGTCTTCCCTATAAAAAGGATCAAGGAAAAAGAAACACAAGTGGCAATAAGAGGAAATGCCTCTGTATTAGTCTGCCAAACGGGTGCCGATGCAAAGTGCCAGAAATCTGTTGGCTTTTATAAAGAGTATTTAAGGCCATAAAGAGTCCAACTCAAGGTTAATTTCTCACCAAAATCAGTTGCAATGTGTTGAAACAAGATGGTTGCTGATCTCTGGCTGATCTCAGCATTCCCCTCTGGGCTTCCTCTTCCTCTGAGGCTTTGTGGGCCCAGCTTCTTCCTGATCTCAGCTGCAGGCTGGCATACGGCTTGTCTCTCAGGACTTCCTATATCAGTCTCGGCTCTCTTCCCAAGGTCAGCTGTAAGCTATCAGGCAAATAGTCCATCTCTCTCTGGAGCTTTAGCTGTTTGAGTCTTCTCCCTTCTGCCACACGACAGGATCAAAAAAGACAAAGTTCTCTCCACTTCCTGTGTGTCTTCTTGAGTGAGCGTCCATTTATATCGGCCTACCAAGGAGGCGAGGACTCAACCTGAGTTACGCCTAACTGATACAGTCCAATCAGGAGTCCTAAATTGATTTTATCAAGTAAACTTAATCAGAGGCCCCTCACTGAATTTAATACAATCAAAGGGCATCACACCAGAGGAATAGATTACTTTACTAACATAATCTTTCTCTATTTTGGGACTCATAATGTCAAACTTCCACAGCCTCCAATTCATTCAGCATCATTCAAGAGGTAGGATGGCAAAAGCCCTGAATGTTAAGGCATGGAGAGGGCTGCTCCTTTCATAAAAATAAAGTTGGACACAACACAAGCATACCTTGAAGATACTGCAGGTTCAGTTCCAGACCACTGTTATAAAGCTAATATCACAGTAAAGTGAGTCATATGAATTTTTTGTTTTCCCAGTGCATATAAAAGTTATGTTTACACTATGCTATTCAATTGTGCAATAGCATTATGTCTAAAAAAGCAATGTACATACCTTAATTAATTTTTTTTAATTTTTAATTTTTGCTAAAGAAATGTTAACCATCATCTGAGCCATCATCAAGGAGTAATCTTTTTCCTGGTGGAAACCCTTTTGCTGTGTCTTATGTAATGGAGACACAGAGAGAGACACACAGGAATAGGGAGCGCTGCCATTTTTGATCCTGCCATGTGAAAGAGGACTTGAGGACCCCTAGCAGCTAAAGCTTAAGCACAAAGCCCCCAAGAGTCTGAGCTGATGGAGCAGCTCAAGGCTGAAAAGGCAAGCCATATGCTTGGGAAGAATGTGGAGCAGCTGAAACTGAGAGAGGAGGTCCACAAAGATACAAGCCCTATGCCTGGTTGACCATAGCATGAGCTCCAGGAGATGGTAGATTCTGGAGGGGAAGGCAGGGACCTCAGCAGAGATCAGTGGCCATCTTGCTTCACCAAGTGGCAGGACCCCAGGGTCATCAGTAGCTGACTTTGGTGAGAAAGCATCTCTGCTGATGCCTTGATTCGGACATTCCATGGCCTCAGGACAGTAAGTTTTTACCCTAAATAGAGTCCCCATTATAAAAGTAAACCCATTTCTGGTACTTTTCATTAACAGCCCAGTGGCAAACTAATTCAGCATGCGTGAGTACAACAATTCATCTCATTGTACATCTCCATCAGAGCTCTTGGGTGATCAGGTTGCATTGTCAATGAGCAGTGGTATTGTGAAAGGGATCGTTATTTCCTGTGCAGTGGCCTTAAAATATTCAGTAAACCATATTGTAAACAGATGTGCTATCATCCAGGCTTTTTTGTTCCATTTATATTGTACAGGCAGAATGGATGTAGCATAATTCTTAAAGGCTCTAGGATATTTGGAATGGTAAATGAGCATTGGCTTCAGCTTAAAGTCACCAGCTGCCTTAACCCCTAACAGAGAGGCGCCTGTACTTTGAAGCTTTGAAGCCAGGCATTGACTTCTCTTCTTTATGAAAATCTTTGATGGCATCTTCTTACAATATAAGACTGCTTTGTCCACATTGAAAATCTGTTGTTTAGTGTAGCCACCTTCATCAGTTTTCTTAGCTAGATCTTCTGGATAACTTGCTGAAGCTTCTATATTAGAATTTGCTGATTCACCTGCCACTTTGATGTTTTAGAGGCGGCTTCTTTCCTTAAACTTCATGAACCAACCTATGTTAACTTTTCTTCTGCAGCTTCCTTACCTCTTTCAGCCTTCATAAAATTGAAGAGAGTTAGGGTTTTGTTCTGGATTAGTCTTTGGTTTAAGGGAATGTTGTGACTTCTATCCAGACTACTAAAACTTTCTCCATATCAGAAATAAATCTGTTTCACTTTGTGCGTTCACTGAAGTAGCACTTTTAATTTCCTTCAAAAACTTTTCCTTTGTGTTTACAACTTGACTTGGTACAAGAGGACTAGCTTTCGGCCTATCTCTGCTTTCAGCATGCCTTCTTCATTAAGTATAATCATTTCTAGCTTTTGATTTAAAGTGAGAGACATTCTATTCTTCCTTTCACTTGAACACTTAGAGGCTTTTGTAGTGTTATTAATTGAACTGATTTCAATATTTTTCATCTTAAGGAGTAGGAAGGCCTGAGGAAAGGGAGAAAGATGGGGAACAACCCGTCAGTGGAGCAGTTAGAAAACACACACAACATTTGTTGATTAAATTTGCAGTCTTACATGGAAGTAGTTTGTGGCAACCCAAAACAATTACAATAATAACATCAAAGATTACCTTAACATATAATAATAATGAAAAAGTTTGAAATACTGCAAGAATTACCAAAATGCAATGCAGTCATGAAGTAAGCACTTGCTGCTTGAAAAATGGCATGAATAGGTTTGCTCAATGAAAGGTTGCCACAAACCTTCAATTTGGAGAGAGAAAAAAAAGCAATATCTGCAAGCACAGTAAAGTGAATCACAGTAAAATAAGGTATGGCTGTAGTCAGGAAAATGGCAAATTCCTCTCAGCAAAATTAAACTGTTCACTGAAAACATGCTTCTGTGGAGGAAAGAAGGAAAGATCCATATACCAGTCAGAAATGCTTTCTCCCTCCCCTCAATATAAATTAATATATTCTTGTAAATTAAGGATTATGGGAAACAACCCTTCCTACTCATCCACTCTGAGTAAAAAGAGTTACAGTGATTATTTTATTAGATTTTTTTACATGAGGACAATCAATAAAATTCAAATTCTTCTGGTAACAGAAAAATGGGCATACATTTGCAAGCCAGTTTCAGGAATCTGGTTCCTATGGGGAAAGACAAATGGTCTGGTAATAGAAACTTTGGCTCACAGGTTCATATTATTTAGGAAAAGAGGTATATATCATTGACTCTAAGATGCTATTGATTTTAAGTTACCCTATTATTTCATATGCCATTGAGAATGAAAACTGAAGCTAATTATAATTTTTTTAAGACTTATTTTATTCATTTATCCCCTGCCACCTTGTTGTTTGTGGTCACTGTCTGCTCTCTATGTCCATTTGCTGTGTGCTCTCTGTGTCTGCTCATCTTCTCTTTAGGAGGCACTGGGAACCAATCCCAGGACCTCCCATGTGGGAGGCAGCTTGAGCTGCACCCAACTGCTTGAGCCACATCTGCTCCCTGCTCGTTTGTTTTTGTTCGCTGTCTGCTCATTGGTTTTGCACGTTGTTTATCTTCTTTAGGAGACACCAGAACCGAACCCAGGACCTCCCATGTGGGAGGCCAGGATCCAACTGCCTGAGCCACATGCACTCCCCTCCTCATTGCTTTAAATTTATTTTTCTTTAATTACTAGTAAGATTGGATATATGTTTTTCTGCTTACTGAGTGCTCATATTTCTTTTTTGAAGTAAATGTTTATGTTTACTATTTTCCTATTAGTGTTCTATTTTGAGTGCACTTAGGTTAAGTTTTTGTTTTTTAATTTTTTGTGATTATATTATACCTTTTCTCCTTGATTTTGTTTATTTTTCATGGAATTTTTCAGCCATGTCAAAGTTTTTGATAGTTATGTGCCCAAACGTATTTATTTATTCCCACAAGCCTTCTGAGTTCCATACTATGCTAAGAATGGTTTTCTTCTACCTCCACTCCAAATATAAATGCTTATTTCAGTTTAGTGATTTTATTGTTTCTTTTTTATTGTTAAATTTTTAATCCACCTGGAATTTATTTTCGTATAAGGAGTCAAGTTTAATCCTTTGGTATAAGGATTAAAAGGATATTAATTCTTTTAAATTCCAAATGGCCAGCAAAATGTCCCAACCTAATTTCTGGAATAGTCCACCCATTCCTAACTGCTTTAAAACCCTCTTTCATCATACACAGGTGTGAAATAACTTGGATTTATTTATGTACTTTCTACTGTTTTCTAGTAATCTGTCTTGGTACTGTACCAGTATCACACTGCTCTAATTGTTATAGGTATATTTGTTTATTGTCTGTCTTCTCCCAGTGCTGTGTAAGTTATTTTATAAGTTTGTTAATTTATAAATAATTCTATATCTGCCAAGATATAGATTTTTACTTTGAACTGTCAATCTGGTGAATTTCATTAATAAATTGCCTTGCATTCCTAAAATGAATCTTATTCTACACACACACACATTACTTCTAGATTCCATTTGATGATATTTTAGTCAAGGTTTTTATGTCAGTAAAGTTAGCTTAATCTTTTTGGTTGTTTTTATTCCCCACCTTCCATCCCTAGGTCACTTTTTGATGCATTTTGATGTAGGTGACATGCTGATTTAATTGAAAAGAACTGTGAAGATGAAATGTTATAATGCTAAGGATTTGCCTCAAATTTATCTGGGTGCACTTTGGATGGATTGTGTGATATGTGAATATATCTCAGTAAAACTGCTTTTTAAGAAAGTGATCTGGGTGAAGGGGGATTATGGTGACCATGAAAGCATGCCTCTCAGATCTCTAGCTGCAAGGAACATAATTGACCAGCCCTAGCTGCTAGGCTCTGAAATCCATCACTAGTTTACACAGAGGCTGTGCTTCCCACAAGCTGCTCCCAGCCAATAACTAAACACAGTAGAAATCTAAGGCAGGCCCCTTCCTAGGAGATGGTGTCTCTTCTGACATGTTACCTTGGTTGAGAATTCCCCATTGGCTTCTTTGAATTTTCTTAAAACTGCATTGCAGGGAGGTGGATGTGGCTTAGGCAGGTGGCTCCCGCCTACCACATGAGAGGTCCATGATTCAGTTCCTGGTGCCTCCTAAAGAAGACAGTGAGCTGGAGCGACAGGCGAGCATGGCAAGCTGACACAACAAGATGACGCAACAAGAGGCACAGAGGAAAAACATAATGAGAGACACAACAAAGCAGGGAATGGAGGTGGCTTAAGCGATTAGGCACCTCTCTCCCACATCAAAGGTCCCGGGTGTGGTTCCCGGTGGCTCCTGAAGAAACAAAAGAAGCAAAAGAAGATGAACAGACATAGCAAGTGCAAACAATGAGGGGGTGGGGAGAGTAAATAAATGAAATAAATCTCTAAAAAACAAAACTGCATTGCAGTCTAGGACTTTTCCTACCCAACTTTCCTTCCTTCCTTCCCTCCTCCACAGGGGTTAGATCTGCATAGTACTCTGAGAGGTGCCCTAGCTTCTTCTGACCTCTTCCCCTTTTCCCTCATAGGTGTTTTCCCCAATAAATCTCTTGCCCATCTTACCTTGTCTTCATGTTTTCTTCTCAGAGCACCCAATCTAACAATGGATCAATGATGATATATGAAAAAAGATGAAACAAGATGTATTGATGATAATAATTGAAGAAGGATGATGGGAGTGTCTGGTCATCCATTGTGCTCTCAAATAAACAGGGAGTCTCTTGTGCTATTTTAGAATGTGTTTAAAATTTTCCATAGAGAAAAGTTCAAAACAGGAAGGAAAGGAAGGAGGAAGGGAGGGAGGGAGGGGAGGAAAGGATGGTGATAAATTTGGATGAGATGGTTACCTAGGCTCAAAAGATCCTGCTTTGTGATCCTGCTTTGTGTACATCATATGAGAATATGCATTTAAAAATCAAACTGTGAAGCATTCCCTTTTGTGTTTGTGTGTCCTTGAACAATTTTCAGTACCATGATAATTACCTGTTCTTTTGGTAATTTTTAAGTAAACATTTTGCTTTTATAGCTCTCTAAATATAGTTGCTTGTTTTTAAAGATGATTCTTTGACATATTTCTTAATACCTTTTATGGTGTTGGTCTATGTAAGTTTTCAATTTCTTCTTTAATTAATTAGAGAAATTACATATTCCTAGAAAATCATCCATTTCCAATTCATTACTATAGATTTTTCCAAACTATTTACATACTTCATTTAATTTGTTCTGAATCTATGGCTCTATCCTCTTTTCATTACCAATTTTGTTTATGTAAATGTGCCTAGTTTACTGTAATGGAGCTAGTTCATGCTTCATTAATTTCATAGGCAATTTCAGTGAACAGCTCTTAGATTTAGTCATCAATTACAATATTTTAGGCTATATAATTCTGTTTTCCTGAAATTTAAAAACATTTTTAATGTTTTTAATTTCTAACATTTAAGTCCTAAACCAGATGTTTAATTGATTGTTTTTTAAAATGTTTTCTTATTTAATGATGAATTATTTAAGACTATACATTTTCCTTTGAGTAAAGCTCTGGTCCTGAGCCACAAATTTTATGTACTGGTATTTATATAAGTATTTTCTAGAATTCTGTTTTTGAGGTGTTCATCTTGTACCCCACCACTCACTCTCCTTCATTTTTTAAGGGATGATTTTGTGGGAAATAGAATCCTTGGTTGACAGCCTTTTTCTTTTGGTACTTAATATATCATATAAATTTCTGTTTATTTGTGAATTATTTTTAAACTCTCCCTAATTTTTGAATGCCAGTTTTGTTGGATGAAGAATTCTTGGCTGGCAGTTTTTTGTTTTTGTTTTTGTTTTTTTTTCTTTTAGAATCTTAACTATACCACTGCCTTCTTGCCTCCATGGTTTCAGGTGAAAAATCATCACTTAATCTTGCTGAGTTTCCCTTACATATGATGGATCTCTTTTCTCTTGCTCCTTTCAAGATTCTCTCTTTGTCTTGAGTATGTGACAATCTGATAAGTATTTTTCATGGGGTAGGCCTGCTAGGATTTATTCTGTTTGGAATGTGCAGTGCTTCTTGGACATGTACATCCATGTACCTTATAAGAATCGGGAAATTTTTGGCCATTATTTCCTCAAACACTCTTTCTGCCCCCTTTCCCTTCTCTTCTCCTTCTGGGATGCCTACAATGCACATGTTTGTGCATTTTGTATTGTCATTCAATTCTCTGAGTCCTAGCTGAATTTTTTGCCATTTTTTGTCTATCTGTTCTACTATATGTATGATTTCAGATGTCCTATCTTCAACGTCACTAATTCTTTCCTCTGCCTATTCGTATCTGCGGATATGTGCTCCTAGTGTATTTTTAATTTCTTGCATTGTGTCTTTCATCACCATAAGATCTGTTCTTTTTAATATATGCTTACAATTTCTTCTGTATATTCCCCCAGGCTCTTCTTAATATCCTTTATCTCTTTCTTCACTTCATTGTGTTGATTAAGGATATTTGTTTGGACATCCTTGATTAATTATTCCATGGTCTATCTCTCCTCCTGCTTTTGAATTTGTTCATTAGACTGGGCCATGTCTTCCTGTTTCAGAGCATGGCTTGTAATTTTTTACTGGTGTCTAGGTATCTGTTTATCTTGGTGGGCTTATTCAATTGATTAATTTCTCTTCCTAGTCTAGGGTTTATTTTTGTTTGGTTTTGTGTTAAGAGTCTGCTTTGACACTTGGTTCCACTTATGCTATATCTTCATAATTGCCTATATTGAACTGAAAAGATATTAGATCCACAAAAAAGGAAAGAAAGAAGAAAGAAGAATTTTTTAAAAGGAGGAGAAAAGGAACAATAAGACAGAAAAAAATAAGTAATGAGTGAAAAATCATAAAAAATAAAAAGAAATAAAAATTTTAAAAGGTGAAAAAAAACAAGAAAAAATAAAAGACCAGAAAAATGAGAAGAGAAGAAAGAAATGAAGACAAAATAGGAGAAGAAGGAAAGAAAAAAAAAAAAGGAAGAGGAAAAAAAACAGGCCTCCCTCTCAGGCTACCAGCAACCATCTCAGGCTGCCTGTGCTTACCAATCAATCACCCCTGTGGCCCACCTCTCCACAGGTAAGGTACCCAGATGCAGATTAAAAAACAAAATACACCTCCTCTATGTTTCCCTTCATGAGGTTGCTTGCCCCGCAACTCCCATCCTCCAGGGAGCTGGCTAGGTGCCTGACAACCCACCAGATTACTCTTCTAGCTGCCCTCTCCCCTGGGCTGGTTGGGCACCTGCCAACCTACTCAATCACACCCCCTCCCCCAGTTGCTCTCTCTCCTGGGCCAGCTGGGTACGTGTCAGCCCACCTGATCAACTCCTGCCTCCACCCTCCCTGGAGTTGCTTACGTGCCAGCCCGTGGCTCTCCTCTTCCCTGGAACGAGCTGGGAGCCAGTTCACCTGAACTACCTTACTCTTGTGCTCTCCTCTTCCCTCTCCCCCTCCCATCCCCCCACCCCTCACCGCAGCCAGCTGAGTACCAGCCAGTGCTCCCTGTTACCCTGTGGTTCCCCTCCCTCAAGAGCACCGGCAGCACACCCATTTGCACCACAGCTCTCCTCTCCCCTGGACCAGCTGGGCACCAGCCCCACACCTGATTGCTCCATGGCTCCCCTCTGCTAGAGAGCCTGTTGGGCACTGGCATGCACACCTGGTCACTTGGTGGCTCTCCTCACTCTCAGAGCTGACTGAGCACCTATCTGCCAACCAGATTACTCCCCAGCTTCCTTCTCCCCTGGAACTGACTGCCCCCTCTCCAGCTGTCTTCTCCAATTGCCCCTGTGGTCCTGTGTCTTCCTTTATGGCAGGCAAGCCTGCCTACCTTCCCGTAGTTCCTGGAGGAGGAATGCAGCCTGCCATATGCTACTCCGTTTTCTTGGATCTCCTCAATATATCATCACACTGCCTTCTGGCCTCCATGGTTTCTGATGAGAAATCAAGTGTTAATCTTATTGAGGATCCTTGTATGTGATGAGTTGCTTTTCTCTTGCTGCTTTCAAGATTCTCTCTGTCTTTGGCTTCTGACAGTTTGAATATGATATGTCTAACTGTGGATCTCTTTGAGTTTCTCCTTCTTGGAGTTAATTGAACTTCCTGAATATAGAGATTAATGTTTTTCATCAAATTAGGAAAGTTGCTGGCCATTATTTCTTCAAATATTCTTTCTTTTTTTTTTTTTTTTTTTTAAAGATTTTATTTATTTATTCATTTATCTCCCCCTTGCTGCTTGTGCTCGCTGGGTCAGCTAACCACGCTGTGCGGGCGGGCTTGCCTTCAACAGGAGGCCCCGGGAACCGAACCCGGGGCCTCCCATATGGTAAACAGGAGCCCCACCGATTGAGCCACAGCCGCTTCCCTTCAAATATTCTTTCTACACCTTTCTCTCTCCTCTTTTTCTGGCATTCTCAATGTGCATATATTGGTGTGCTTGGTGGTTTTCCACAGTCTCTGATGCTGTCTTCATTTTTTTCATGTTTTCTTTTTCTTTCTGTTCTTCAAATTGGATAATATCAATTGACTTCTCTTCAACTTAGCTTATTTTTTCTCCTGCCCATTTAAATTGCTGATTAGTTCCTCTACTGAATTTTTCACTTTGGTTATTGTACTTTTCAATTCTATAATTATTATTTAACTCTTTTTAAAATAATTCCTATATCTTTATTTATATTCTCTATTTGGTGAGACATCATTTTCATTCTTTCCTTTAATTCTTTGGATGTAGTTCTTTGAACATATTTAAAATAGATTATTCAAATTCTTTGCCTAGAAAATCCAACATCCCAGCTTCCTCAGGGATAGCTGCTATTGACTGCATTTTTTTTTTCCTGTTTATGGGCCATTCTTTCCTGTTTCATTGCATGTCTCATAATTTTGTTGAGAGCTAGACATTATATGTAATATAATATGGCAATTCTGTAAATCCTATTTTCTCCCTCCCAAGGGTGTGTTATTGTTGCTGTTATTTTTGCTGCTGCTGTTTGTTTAATGACTTCCATGGACTAGTTCTGCAAAGTTTTTATTCTTTTTTGTTTGTAGCCACTGAAGTTTCAGCTCAGTTGGTATCATAGCTTCCCCACTGCTAAAAGAAATACCATACAATGGGTTGGCTTAAACAATGGTAATTTATTGGCTCATTGTTTTGAGGCAAGGAGAAGTCCCAGATCAATGCATCAGCCAAGTGATGCTTTCTCGCCAAAGACTGTGGTATTCTGGGGCTGGTTGATGGTGATCCTTTGTCCTTGGCATTTCTGCCATATGGCAATGCACATGGTGGCATCTTCTCCTTTCTCTTCCATGTTTCATTGATTTCCAGCTTCTCCTTCCTGCAGACTTTCTTCCTGTGGCCTTCTGTACAAGGCCTCCAATAATAGGATTAAGAAAAAAATTGGGGAAGCGGCTGTGGCTCAATTGGTTGGGCTCCTGTTTACCATATGGGAAGCCCTGGGTTCGATTCCCCAGGCCTCCTGGTGAAGGCAAGCTGGCCCGCGTGGTGCAGTGAGCTGGTGCAGTGAGATGACTCAACAAAGCAAGACAAGCAGACATAGAAGAATGCACAGCAAATGGACACAACCAGCACGAACAGCAAGGGGGCATAAATAAATAAATAAATAAAATAAATCTTAAAAAAAAAAAAATGATGCAGTTGGGCCACACCTTGATTAAAATAACATCTTCAAGAGATCCTATTTATAATGAGTCCACACTCAACATAATGCAGGCCAAGATCAAGAACATGCCAAAACTGGGATACATAATTCAATTCACCACAATTAGTATATTAGTTGCCTGTGGCTGCTGTAAGAAACTACCACAAGCTTGGTGGCTAAAACAACAGAAATGTATTCTTTCACATTCTGGAGGGCAGAAGTCCAAAATCAGTAACACTCATCTGAATTCAAGGTGTCAGCATGCTCTCTCTGGAGGATTTAGAGGAGAACCATTTTCCTTGTTTCTTCCAGCATCTGGTGGCTGCAGGCATTCCTTGGCTTGTGGAACATCACTTCAGTCTTCAAGACCAGCATTTTCAAATCTCTCTCTGCTACATCTTCACATCACATTATCCTCCGTATTTATGTGTCAAATATCCCTCTGTCTCTCTCTGATAAAGACACTTGTGGTTGTATTTAAGGCTGACCTCGATAATCTATAATTTATAAGAACAATCCATCTCAAGATCCTTAACTTAACCACATCTGCAAATACTCTTTCCCCAAATAAGGTGAAACTCACAGGTTCCAGGGATTAGTATGTGATCTCTTTGGGAGACTATTTTTCAGCTTACTACAATTAGCTTAGTGGTAAGCTAATGATTAGACAGAGATTTCCTTAAATGTTTTGAACCAATAAGTCTCCTAGACTTTGTGGGGGGATCTGTGTGTCTGTTGGAGCATGTTATCAAAGCTCTTGCAGATAGTTTACAACTCTGCCTTAGCTTTTACTTTCTGCTTGCACAAAAAAAGGTCAGCCAGAGGTGAGAGATTAGGACCTTCTCTGGTCTCTCTTGGGCATGTACCCAGCTTTGGGCATGCATGTGACCTTTTATATTCCCAGAAATACGTCAGAGCATATCAAAGCCTTTTATGGTTTTCTCATTCCCCAGGTTTTCCTTTTCTGCTTTGGTCAGTCTTTTGGTAGCCCAACTGGTATTGCTATCTCAGGCATTTGCAATGTTAAACAATTTTTGATGATTGTTTTGACAAATTCCCTAGGCTGTTTGCACAGAGTGAGCTCTCAGATCAAATAAAGTCAAGTTCCAAGAATGGAGCTTTTCAGGAAGCTGCCAGACAGTCAAATAGTGACAATTATTTGGAAATGAAGCTTTGAAGGAGCTCCAAACCATTCTGTCCCCTCCAGTGCCTGCTAGGCTGCTGTTTTCATAGTTATTGTATTTACAAGGGGTTTGGTTTGCATGGCTTCCACAGAACTGGAGAGAGGAGAATGGGAATTGTGCAAGTTAAAATACCACAAAGTCCACCATTTCTGTGTTTTTCTTAATTTTCAGAAAAATTATTTTGAAATTGTTTGACATTGTTCTCATTGCTTTTATGGACAAGTAGATTTTTGGAAGTCCTCACTATGTCATTCCATAAGGTTTTCTCTCTCCATTTTTAAAAATGATTTATTTACTTTATTTTTTTAATTTATCCCTCCCTTCCCCCCAGATGGTTCGCTTATCTGTCTGCTCACTGTTTGCTTGCCTTCTCCAGGAGGCATCCAGAACCGAACCCAGGACCTCCCACATGAGAGGTATTTACCCAATGGACTGAGCCACATCCACTCCCATGGGCTGCAGCTGGCTTGTGGCCTCTGCTTGTTGTGGCGGGGGCAGAGTCTAGCTCTGTTTGCAGTGGTGTCTAACTCTGTTGTGGCAGGAGGTGGTATCTACTAGTCTTCTTTTTGGAGACCCTGGGACCTAAACCCAGGACCTCCCATGTGGTAGGCAGGCACCCAAGTGGTTGAGCCACATCCCCTTCCTTCCCCATTGGTTTTTAATCTGTCTTTTAAAATTCTACACTTGTATTAGTCTTATGGTTTACAATGGCAAGCATTTCCGTTTCTTTTTCTTGTTTGTGAATCTCTGGGTTGGCTGGCAATGATCGGCTTCAGGCTTTTGTTTGATTGTACTTGCCTGGTTTCAAGTCGGTTCATCTGAGCTTGGCTGTCTCTCAACTCTGGACCCAGGCTCCAGATACAAACTAGATTTAGGTCAGCTCCATGTTTTCCACATTCTCTTTTCAAGATCATTAAGGGTGTTGGCACAATTCCGTTCCTTGTAGTTTAGGATTAAGGACCACATTTCTTTGCTGGTTCTCAGTTTAGGGCCAACCTTAGCTCCTAGAGGCCTTCCTAAAGTTCTTGTGCATGAGCTCTCCATCTCAGTGCAAATAACGGCACATTGTGTCCTTTTTAAGCTTGGAATCTCTCTGTCTTTTCCTTCTGCCATATCTTTTCTGCCTCCAGCCAGGGAAAAGTCTTTGCTTTTAAGGCATTATATGATTAGCTTGAGCCTATGCACATAATCCAGAATAATTTCCCTATTTTAAGGTTTGTACCTCAATTTCATCTGCAAAGTCCATTTTGCCATGTAATGTAACAGTCACGGATTCCAGGATTAGTGTGTGGACATCTTTAGGGGGCTGTTATTCTGCCTATCACATATAGACATTAAACAAATTCTTCTGTGGTTTTGCCACCAATTTAAAATGTAATTAAGATTATTTGTTTCAGATTGATTTTTTTTTTTTTTAACTTTTGGTTTCAAAATAATTTTAGACTCACTGGAAAAGTCGCAAAGATAGTACAGAAGTTCCTGTAAATCTTTGTGTGAATTAGTCTTTGATTTTTAAGAATTTATTATATTTTTAACTATGTAAAATATTTTTTAACTATGTAAAACACTAGTTCCAAAATCAAAATTACAAAACTAAGTTCATTCCAAGATTTGGCTTTCCTACTATATCCTCTTCCTACTCTTTCTCATTCTCTTAAGAAACCACTCTACCCCTCCCTCTAACCTCCTGTGATATATCCCTCTACCTTTTTTACATGAGATGGTTATTCTTTAGAGGTTGTTGCCTTTTTCCTCCTATGTCTTCTAACAGAAGAGGAGGGAAATACTATGGTGAAGCTTAAAGGTATCTCCTTCCAAGAAGGGCAGGAGCTGGCAGGGTCTAAAAGTGGAATATTTAGGGTGTTTCCCTAATTATTGACCATACTCATAACTCTCCTTGGAATTACTAGATACCAAAAGAGCTTATCAAATTACTTAAGCTGATCAGACTTCCTATACTCTAAAACACCATCAAGAGTATGCTCTACCATCAGTTTGATAACATTTTGAGGGAAATAAAAATAGCAATTCCATCTTAATTGTACACATAAATTATAGGATGCATTCCAATATCATAAGTGTAAAAATTATAAAATAAAATACATTTTAGAACAAAGAAATATAGTCAAAATCATTCTGTAGTTAGATTCGACTCAACATGAAAACTGTATTCTTTCTTATATTTATGTCCTCTTCTATTTTTTTTCAAATTTGTCAGGAGATACTGCAGCTTGCACTTTTCTTGGAAGTCTATGTTATAATATTTTTAACTGAATATTTCAAATTATTAGAACACCCTGGCATGTATGACCCTAATTTGTCAAATCTTATCATTTTGTTACATTTACATCTGATCTTTCATATACTTCTTTTTTTTTTTTTTTTAAGAAATAAAATATTACAGACAAAGTTGAAGCCTTGTTATCTTTTCTTCCTTCCTAGAGGCGACCACTATCTGATTTTGGAGTTTCCTATTATACATACTTTTATATATTTATGACATGTAAGTGTCTTAGTTTGCCAGGGCTGCTATCACAAATACCATACAATGGGTTGGCTTAAACAATGGGAATTCATTGGCTCAAGATTTTGAGGATAAAAGAAGTCCAAAATCAAGATGTTGCCAATGTTTGCTTTCTCCCAGAAAACTGTAGCATTCTGGTGCTGGCTGCCAGCAGTCCTTGGAATTCCTTGGTTTGTATTCCTGCCTCCTGTCACATGGGATGTCCTCTCCTCTCTGATTATGTGACTTCTGGGTTTTCTTTACGAGGCCTGCAGTGATCTGGATTAAGGCCCACTCTGGTTGGGTTCCCCACACCTTAACTAAAAATAACATCTTCAAAAGTTCCTGTTTACAGTGGGTTCACACCCACAGGGAAGCTATTTAAGATTAAGAACATAGATTGGTTAGGGTACATAATTCAAACTACCACAGTAGGTATTCACAAACAATGATTGTTTTGCCTGCTTTTCAACTTTATGTCAATTGTGTCATATATAGTATATTTAAACTAACTTGATTTTTTCCTCTGAACATAATGTTCTTAAAAATTATCCAAGTTGATAGGTATCACTCTGGCGATTTTATTTTTCTTGTTACGTAGCATGAATTTATTTAGCCATTCTCTTGTTGATGAACATTTATGCTGGTTCCCATTGCTCCTTCACACAGTTCTGCAAAGACTCTTATTAACGTCTCCTGTGCATACATACATGTAATTGTTTTCTAGAATGTATAACAAGGAGTAGAATTGCTGTTATAAAGAATGTGCACCTTAAGCCTTATTAGTATTATTAAATTGTTTTCCAGTTTATGTTTCTGTTAGCAATGAATGAGAAAAGAGAGTTCTCATTGCTTCACATTCTTACCAACACTTGAAAATTTAGTTTAAATTTTGTTGCCAATCTGGAGACTGGGAAAGAATTTCTCATTGTGGTATAATTTTGGATTTTGCCGATTACTAGTGAAATTGAGCATTTTGTCATTTGTTTATTTGTCTTTTGGTTTTCTGCTTCTCTTGAAGTGCCTAATCAATATCTGTTTTTCCCGTTAGGTCCTTTTTCTTTTTTAAAATCATTTGTAGGAATTGATTATATATTCTGGATACTAATCCTCTGTCAGTTATATGGGATGCAATTATCTGCTACATGTAGAATTTCAGAGACCAAGGCTGATAAGTAGACACATTTTGAATTTGTGTCTTCTGTGAAGGTTTTGGGGTCACCATTACAATCAGTCATAAAAGGAAAAAGGTATGGAGGACTGTGGTTGAAATTATTTCTGCTCCATGTATGAAAGTGGCACATATTTATATTTATATTCCATTTATATTCCACTGGAGAGAACTTTGTCACATGCCCACATCTAACTGCAAGGGAAGTGGGGAAATGTTTGGTTATGTGCTCAAAAAAGAAGAGAATAATTTTGGTGAATACTTAGCCGTCTAATAACCTTTAATCTTCTTTTTCTTTTGCATTGTCCTTATCTGATTTTAGTGTCAGGTTTGTATTGTCCTCATAAAATAGTTGTGGGTTATTTCCTTGTTTTCTATTTTCTGGAACAGTTTGTGAAGGACAGGGATTATTTGTACTTTGATTGTTTGGGAGCTATTTTAGTTTCCTAAGCTGCTCAAGCAAATACTATGAAATGGGTTGGCTTAAACAATGAGAATTTATTAGCTTACAGTTTTCAGGCTAAAAGAAAGTCCAATTTAAGGCATTATCAAGGCAATGTTTCTCCCTGAAGACTGTGGCATTCTGGGGCTGGCTGCCAGCAATCCTTGGCTCTTCTGTCACATGGCAAGGTACATGGTAGCATCTCCTAGTTTCTCCCTTCTCTTCTGGGTTCTGTCGATGTCCAGCCTCTTGCTTCTTGTGGCTTTCTCTCTGTATGTCTGAATTCATTCCACTTATAAAGGACTCCAAATAGGATTGAGATTGAGGTGGGACACACCTTAACTGAAGTAACCTCATCAAAAGGTCCTATTTCCAATGGTTTCACACCACAGGAATGGATTAAATTTAAGAATATGTTTTTCTGGCATATTCAGCTTCAAACTACCACAGTAGCACTCTCCTATAAATATTTCTGGTATCAGTGCAGGGTATTTTTAGGGGTAGGTACATGTTAAAATTCTGATTTAATTTGTTAAATAATTATATTTAGTCAAGCTAGTTTTTACAAAAATTGTATACATTGCCAAACTTTTTAAATTTCTTTGCATAAAATTGCTTATAGTTATTTGTCCCTTATCTTTTTTCTGAGTGAATCTTACTATATGTTTTTCTGGTACCTAAGATATTTTTCCTATTTTGTTAATTTCTTTTTAGATACACTTTACTACTTTAGCATCATCCTACACATTTTGATAGTTTTAAAACTGTCGTTGTTGTAAATATCTGTTAATTTTCCTTTTTAATTCACTTCTGACCCATGATTTATTTAGACACTTTTTTAAACCTCTAATATATGGATTATTTTTCTTATATTTTATTAATATTTCTAATTTAATTGCATTATTACCAGAAAGCTTGATACTGATTGTTTGGAAAAGCAGGAGAGCATGGTTGTTAAGAGTATATGCCATAGGGAAGCGGCTGTGGCTCAATCAGTAGGGCTCCCGTTTACCATATGGGAGACCCTGGTTTTGGTTCCTGGGGCCTCCTGGTGAAGGCAGGCGCTCCCGCATGGTGTGGTTAGCTGACCCAGCGAGCACAAGCAGCAAGGGGGGGATAAATGAATAAATAAATAAAATCTTTAAGAAAAAAAGAGTATATGCCATAGAATTAAACATTTATCCTGCCATTACAGTAGGATCTGGAGAATCCCAGTTAATGAGAAAATTTTTCCCTTACAAAAGTATGCCAGCTAATAAATGTAGAAGAAACTACAGAATTAGAAAATCACTATTTTATAACCCTTACAGAAATAACTGATTGAAACTAGGCTCATCCCTGAATCCTAAAACCATTAGGTCAAGTAATGATGAGATGCAGCATGACAGTGTATCCATTGCCCAGTTGCCACACCACAGATTACATGCAGGGAGCAAAATATAAACTACAACATTGCGATGGTGAGACATGGATGTCACCACCTTAACCCAATGATTAATCTTAGCATCCATTTATAGTCATGTGCCTTCCTGTATGATACAGTGCAAAGCTGACAACATCATTATGGTGTATTTTTGCCAGAAATGTTTAACCTGGATGCAAACAAGCTTTAGACCTAAATTCCAGTTTATAAGAAATATGGAGGATAGCAGAGGAAAAAGTTAAAACAATATCAAAAGGAAAAATTAGGCAACTCTAAAAGTGGGACCCTCTACAACTGTTTTCAGTATTTTAATGGTATAAAAAATGTAACAGGAGTGTTTATTAAATAAAACAAACTGAGGGGACAAATGGGAAAATTTTAATATCAAGAGGGCATTAGATGATTTTAAGGGACTCACTGTTCATTTTATTACGAATATTAATTATATTTGGGGTGCAACATTATGATGTCTCTAAATTACTTTTTAGGGAAGCAAATGTGGCTCAAGCAATTGAGCTTCTGCCTACCACATGAGAGGTCCCAGGTTCAGTTCCCAGTGCCTCTTAAAGAAGACAAGTAAGACAGCAATCTGACATGATGGGCTGACACGGCGAGCTGATGCAACAAGATGACACAACAAGAGATACAATAAAGCAGGGAGCAGAGGTGGCTCAAGCAATTATGTGCCTCCTTTGCACATGGGAGGTTCTGGGTTCGGTTCCCGGTGCCTGAAAAAGGAAGACGAACAGACACAGCAAATGCAAACAATGAGGGGGTGGGGAGAAATAAATAAATAAAATAAATCTTTAAAAAATTAATTACTTAAAAATATATGAAATTACTACTATCCTGCTTAGAAAGAGAAAATTAACTTCTCAGTTACTTTCTGCAGGATAAAACCCAAATATCTGTGGTTTAAAAAACTACTTTGAATCTGATCCCAATTTATGTCTCAAGTCACTTGCTGTCATATAGTTTATGCTTTGGCCTTACTAAATTTCTTACCATTCTTTGCCTATATGTTTTAACAAAAACTGTTTTTTTCTACTCAGAATATCCGAGTTCTCTACCTTCTCCATATAACTATCAAAATTGATGTCCATGTAAAGAATAAAGAAAAATAAAAAAATAAAAAATAAAAAAAATTGATGCCCATGCATATGTGTACATTTGTTTGCACACACTCATGAAAAACAATATCACAATTTTTTAATGGTAGCAAGTATGTGTATATAAAAGTATAAATTGTAAACTGGAAGGATACAAATCCTTCTTGGGGAGAAGAGGTTGGGAATCAAACTGCAAGGGGTTTGTTAAAGGGGACTCAACTGTAAGTTTTCTATTTCTTCTAGAAAGAAAAGGCAAAGACTAGAAAAAAATGACCAAATGGCAGAAGTTATTAATTCAGAGTGTTGAGAATATGTGCTTGCATGTGTCTTTTAAAAATTTTCTCTCTATAAAAAGAAAACAGTTGCCTGGAGACTGGATTAGTTTGGATCCCTATATCCTACTTATCCCCTGATGAGCTTGGGCAATTTCCTTAATTTCTTTTTGCCTGAGTTTCCTTATCTTTAAAATGGGGGTGATAATAGTACCTAACCAAGCAGGGTTGTTGTGAAGATTAAACAAGTTAATACATGTAAAGTACTAAAGCATATAGCCAGTACCTGGCACAAACTAAATAGCTCATAAATGAGAATTTGTTAAGACCTGCTTTGTTACCTTGTTCATTGACACTTTTGAAAAATTTTGTGCCTGAATAGAATGCTTGTTCTATAGCAATTAGGTGGAGAGTTTTATATATGTCCATTAGATCAAGTTTGTTAATTGTGTTCAAATCTTCCACATTCTTTAAAATTGTCATTTGCTTAATCTCTCAATAGAGAGATGTGCTAAGATCGCTTAGGATGATTGTGGATTTGTCCATTTATCCTTATAATTGTTATTTTTTATTATATATATTTGAGGCCAGTGCATAAAAATTTAGAGTTGTTATATTGTCCTGGTTTTGTCATTTAATGATTAGGTTTCTATCCTTTTTTATAACTCATGATGTTTTTGGTTATTTTGAGGGGCCTATTTTACAGTGGCTTCTTCAATTTTCTCTTGGTAGGTATTTGCATGATATATCTTTATTCATTCTTTTGCCTTCAAATTTTCTAAATCCTTAGTTTTAGTGTCTTGTAAATGTTGTAAAAAAACACATGGCTGGGTTTTTTTTTCTTTTTTCCAATCTGATCATCTTTGTGTTCTAGTAAGTAGGTTTAATTACAATTACTATGCTTCTTGATATGTTTGCACAATTTTCTACAATCTTGTGTGGGTGTGATTTATGCTTACCTGATTTTCTCTTGTTTTCTTTACTCCTTTTATTTTTTAAAACTCATATTGGGTTAATCACTTATTCTCCTTTCTCTTTTGTTCCCTTCACCTGATTTGGAAGATAAAATTCCATTTTTATTCCTTGAGCAGTTTATCTTAAAATTTTCACTCAACAAAATCATAAGTGAATCATTATCTCTACTATCCTTTTGTACAAAAAGTCTCTAGAATGCCTTGACTCCAATTCCCATCTACCCAATCCATATTTTGTCCAGTATTTTAGTTCTCCCCTAAAATAGTAATTATTATTATTGGATTTTTAAACCTCTATTAGTAATTATTATTATTTTATATTTATATAGTCACTGTTAAATTTATCCATTTTCTTTCAAGTTTCTTTGTTCAATGTTTTTCCTTGTATCTTGCTCCTTTCTTCTACAATTGTATAGAAAAATTCTTTCAGCTGTAGTGTGTTAGTGGTAAAATATGTATCTGAAAATGTCACTCTCATTCTTGAATATAGAATAGCTATGAATAGAATTCTCAGTACAGTTCTTTTTTCAGCCATTTGATGTTATTATTGTATTTTCTTCTGACTTATTTTTTTGCTATTAAGAAATCTGTTGTCACTCTAATTGCCATTCCTTTTAAGTTAATCTCTGTTTTCTTTCTGGTTTCATTTAGGATTTTTTTTTTTTCCTTTTTTCTTCAGTATTTTCACCAGTATATTTTAAAATTTTTCTCAATACAATTTTATTTTTATTTATCACATTCTAGTCTCACTGTTCTATCTGAATATGGGCTTTCATATCTTTCTGGAAAAATAAAATAAATATCAATTCTGGAAAATTCTCAGCGATTGTCACTTTAAATATTACCTCTCCATTTTTCCTCTTTGTTCTCTACTTTCTGAATTCTCTATTAGAATGTATATTGGGCCTTGTTATTCATCCTTTAAGTTACTAATCTGCTCTTATATTTTTCTATCTCTTTATGTCTCTATGCTGTATTGTGAGTAATTTCCTCAGTCTTATCTTCTAGTTTGCTAATTCTCACTTCAGCTATGTCCAATTTGCTGATTAGTATATCTCTTGGGTTTTTTGTTTGTTTGGTTTGGTTTTTAATTATTTGACAAAATGAAAAAGTGCTCAGTTGGCAGCTGGCTGTTAGACCATGATGTTCCAGATGTATGAAGATGATGCTCACAGAATGTAAATAATAATCAGATAAGGCCACCTCATATTTGTGTTTGGAACAAGATAGAAAGGACACTCTGAAACCTTCATAATAATGATTAATCATCCCACTCTTCTGACTAACATGAGGATTTCTGTTTTATCAATGAAAACTCTACCTCATGTTTGAACACTGCTTCTTCCTTGATAAAAATTAACAAGATATTCAATCACCAAATTTCTCCTATTTTTGGACAACATCCAATCCAGAACTAGCCCTGACTTCCTTAAGCCCTTCTTAGACTCATTCAGTTCAAGCTCAAATCCTATAATAAATCAGTCCCACTGTTCTGATGGGCATTCCCTCTTGCTGGAACAAGCTAAATAAAGCTAACTTTTTTTTAAAGGGGTGGGGATCCTTAATTTTTATAATTAGAGAAGTTGTAGGTTTAAGGAAAAATCATGCAAAAAATACAGAGTTCCCATATACCCACCCTCATTTTTATCTTTTGCATTAGTGTGGTAACTTTATTACAAATGATGAGAGAATAATATTATAATTGTACTATTAACTATAGTCCATAGTTTACATTAGGATTCACTCTTTGTGTTGGACAATTCTCTGTTGTTTTTTTGTTTGTTTGTGTTTAGGAGGTACTGGGGATTGAACCGAGGACCTTGTACATGGAAAGCAGGTGCTCAAACTACTGAGCT
Source organism: Tolypeutes matacus (assembly GCA_026826555.1). Lineage (NCBI taxonomy): Eukaryota > Metazoa > Chordata > Mammalia > Cingulata > Chlamyphoridae > Tolypeutes > Tolypeutes matacus. The sequence continues at coordinate 2,349,478 of JAKSZT010026914.1, read as the reverse complement.
ACACTTGCTCCCTTTCTCTGGTTTTTAATTTTCATTCTAGTAACATATATGTAACGTAAAATTTCCCTCTTTTAACCACATTCAGATATACAATTCAGTGCTGTTATTTACATTCACAATGTTGTGCCATCATTCCCACCATCCATTACCAAAACTTTTCTATTACCCCAAGCAGAAATTCTGGTCTAATTAAGAATTAGTTCCTTATTCCTTACCCCTCCCTGGCCCCTGATAACCTGTATTCTAATTTCTGACTCTATGGATTTGCTTATTCTAATTATTTCATATCAGAGATCATACAATATTTGTTCTTTCGTGTCTGGCTTATTTCACTCAACGTGATGTCTTCAAAGTTCATCTATGCTGTCCTTTTTACATCAGGATAATAATCAATTCTATGTATATACTGCATTTTGTTTATCCCTTCATTGGTTGATAGATACTTGGATTGCTTCCATCTTTTGGCAATTGTGAATAATGCCACTCTGAACATTGGTTGCAGATACCTTTTCAAGTCCCTGCTTTCAATTCTTTTGGGTATATATATATAACTAGAAGTGGGATTGCTGGGTCATAGGTGATTCTATATTTAACTTTCTGAGGAACTGTAAAATGTTTTCCATAGAGGCTGTGCCATTTTACATTTCCCACCAACAATGAATGTTTCCTATTTCTCTGCATCCTCTTCAACACTTGTTATTTTTCATTTTTTAAAAGTAGCCATTCAGGGAAGCGGCTGTGGCTCAATCAGTAGGGCTCCCGTTTACCATATGGGAGGCCCCGGGTTCGGTTCCCAGGGCCTCCTGGTGAAGGCAAGCCCGCCCGCACGGCGTGGTTAGCTGACCCAGCGAGCACAAGCAGCAAGGGGGGGATAAATGAATAAATAAATAAAATCTTAAAAAAAAATAAATAAATAAAAGTAGCCATTCATTCTAGTGAGTATGAAATGGTATCTTGTAGTTTTGATTGGCATTTCCCTAATATCTAATGATGTTGAGCATCTTTTCATGGGCTTTTTGGTTATTTGTATATCTTCTTTGGGGAAATGTCTATTCAAGTCTTCTGTCCATTAAAATTTTTTTTTTTCCAAATCTTTTTGTTATTCAGTTGCAAGATTTCTTTATGTATTCTGGATATTAAACCCTTATTGGTTATGTGGTTTCTGAATATTCTATCTCATTCTGTAGGTTATTTTCTACTTTCATGATGAAATCCTTCGATGCACAAAAGTTTTTAATTTTGATGACATCCCATTTCTCTATTTTTTTTTTCTGCTTGCTCCTGTTTTTGGTATAAAGTCTAAGGAACCATTGTCTAACACAAGGTCCAAAAGATGCTTCCCTAAAATTTCTTCTAGGAATTTTACAGTCCTGGTTTTTGTATTTAGATATTTGATCCATTTTTTTTTTTTAATATGGTGGGAGATTGGATTCCCTCTTCATTCTTTTACATATGGATATTCAGTTTTCCCAGCACCTTTTGTTGAAGAGACTATTCTTTCCTAATTGACTGGAAACTTGGCACCATTGTAAAAAATTAATGGACCATAAATGTGAGGGTTTATTTCTGAATTCCCAGGTGAATTCCATTGGTCTATATGTTTGTCCATTGTCCATGTGCTAGTACCATGATGTTTTTACCACTGTAGCTTTGAAATAAAATTTAAAATTGGCAAGTATGAGTCATCCAACTTTGTTCTTTCTTATGCTGGTTTTAAAAGCTAGCTTTTTTTAACTACAGGTATGTTCCTGGTGGTCTTTGATTGGTGGGTTTTAAAAGACTATATTTTTTACTTCTAGATGTTCTACTTAGTTCTCTTATAATGCTAATGTTCTGTTTCCAATTCTGACTCTACCATTCTCTCTTGTACTTCCAAGTTTTCATTTTTTTTTTCCTCTCTTGTGCTTCCTATACCTTTTTTATGGTTTTAATTATTTTCAACATACTTAATTTATCCAATCCAACTCTACCCAATATTTGTCCTAACTGACATTCTAGGAATACCATTGTATTCTGTCTGCTGATTTTTGTTCAAGATGGATTGTTTCTCTCTGTGTTATAATATTTCCATTGTAATCCCATTTTCAACTTGAGACTGGGTCCTACCAAAGTGAATTTGTGCTTGCTTCTGCCATGTGCAACAGGAATATTACCATCTCAGCACCAACTATTTTTTAAATCAGTTTAGTTTTTAGTTATATTTTACCTACAGTGCAATTCACCCCCTTTAACTATCAGTTTGATGATATGTGACAAATGTATACATTTGTGTAACCACCTCCACAGTCAAGATATGAACATTCCCATCAACCAAGGAGTTCCCATGTTAGCCCAACTTTTCAGACAATATTTTATTTTGGGGATTTCTGGACTATGTAAGTAGTATAAAGTAGAAATGTGAATCCCCTAACTGCATGTGACTTAGATCTAAATGATAACTTTTCCAAAGGGTCTATTTTTTTCTCCCTAAATGTGAATCCAGTCTAAGACAAGAAACTTCCTTGTTGTCTTCCTGTTTGCTGGTAGGAAACCTAGCACCCTTTCCAGTTATTACCCCTCCGAAGGAGAAGCATTATCCTGACTTCTAACACCGTATATTAGTTTAGTCGAGTTTCAAACTTCATATAAATGAGACCACACAGCATATACTCTTTTGTGTCTGGTTTTATTTTGGTCATCACTATGTTAGCAAGGCTCATTCATGTTGCTTCATGTAGTTGTAATTCATTAATTCCCATAGATATATAATACTCCGTTTCATAAATATTAAAAAAAAATTATTATCCAGCCCATTGTAGGTGAATATTTGAGTTGTTTCCAGATTTCCTCTTTGCTTCTCAACCCTGGGATTTCCCTTTATTTTCTTGTGACATCTGCTGTACATTTCATAGGGTTTTAAAATCATTTCTTGGTCAATATGTCTAGATGTTCAGTGTCAGGATGTTGTAGGTTTTGTAAGCTGCCAAAACTCCAAACACCCATACACATTTTTTTCTGAAATTTTTACTGATTCTTATCTGATTTACTTTAGGTGATAACTGTGGTTTGTAGAAAAAAAAAATTTTTTTTTAAATATATATTTTAATATAGAAATGGCTTTGATCCTTGTGAACCAAAAATGAGTGAAGGAAAACAGAAGAAGGATATGGGTGATGAGATATATAATTAATCTTTTGTAGTCATGATCTCTTGCCAAGGTGGGATGTTGTGTAAGCAAGCTTAGTTAGACATTAATAAATGCAAAACATTGAAAAAAAGCAAGTAGTGGATATGGTTGTTTGGGTCCAGAGTCTTCTGGCTAGTTGATACCAAGAATATGAAATGAGATAGACACTCTCTTAATGATTCTGTGATATATAAACAATGTGTTGCCAGAACAGCCACTCTGCAGTGGTTGCTCTACTAGACCAGTGATCCTCAACTGGGAACATATTTAGCAATGTCTAGAGACATTTTTGGTTGTCACAAATGGAGATATTTTACTGGTATCTAGTGGGTAGATCCTAGGGAAGCTGCTAAACATCCTACAATGCACAGGACAGCCTCTACAACAAAAGAATGATCTGACCCCAAGTGTCAATAGTACTGAAAACCCTGTTCTAGACAAGGCCTCTAAATCAGAGGTGCATTTAAATAAACTTCTTTTTAATTTAAATTAACTTCCTTTCAGGAAATGATAGCACCACAATGGTATATTCTTCTATGGTTCTATAAAAATTCTGACACTCTTTGATAGCCAGCTCATATTTAGCTCCTTCAATTCTTTTCAAAACCTAACAATGGATCTTGTAGCCACAAAATCCATTCAGTTTGAAGAAAATCACTCAGATCTCACATTAATTTAAGCAGATATGTACAGCAATTTATTTTTAGCTATTAAAATATTAAACAATAAATTTTCTCTATGATTTATATCATTTTTATTTTACTGTTGAAAAACACTAAAGTTTGAAGATGATACGGTGAATCAGCTACAAAAATAGCACTAAACAAAGATTTTGCTGATGTGCCTTAAAATTAGACTACAAGGTATTTTCCTTTATTTTTTTATAGTTTTTGCAGCTGAATTTAGTACAAAGCTAAATTTCATTATTTCTTCAGTGGAGGTGATTATCTAAATTTGCCTCTCCTTCCTCCCGGCACCATACACTACCATTTTTTCTTCTGATTCATTTCCCCTAGAAAGCTGAGATGGAGTTTTATAATGATATTATTGGTTTTGTAACTGGTGTTTCCATTGTAATGTTATTACTGAGCCAATGTTGTGATAAATGATCTGTTTATAAGGGGAATCACTTTTATAAGAAATAGAAAATTAGACACGCTTCTGCTTTGCAATAACAATAAAAACCACAGTGAAAAAAATATTCTCCAGTTTATTCCCATCTGTATCAGCAGGGTAGCCTTAGAAGATGGCTTTCTCCCTAATGTCTTCTAAACCTGGTTATTGCCTACAAGTACCATGTCAGAATGCAGATTTCCTACAAATCCTATTCAAGACCTAAACATTCTTAAGCTTACCATGATGTGGGCCCTTTAAGAAAGTCAGGGGCTTCAAACTCCGCCCCTCTGCTGACTTGAAGAAGTCAAGCTGCCTTTTCCAGGCAGTTAGTGATAACGCTGAGAGAGAGTCAATTTGCCCCCTGCTCTGCCAGCAAGGAATGTTCCTGTTGCAATAAGCTCTAAAAGTGGAAGCTTTAAGATGCTATGGTATAGAGAACAATAGAAACTTGTGAACTATGGAAGCCAGACCCACTCTTAAGATTCTTTCACGGTGCTGAATAAAGTGGAAGGAATGCTGTTAAATCTGAGTTTCCCCCTGTGGTGCTACTCCTTGCTAGCTTCACTCTTCCATTTAACCCAGCAAGTGAGTTTTCCAGAAGCTGTTTCCAATTCAATGAGCTGCTTGTCTCATGTATCCAAAAGAAAAAGTCAGGAAGAGAAGTAAGTTTCAGTGAAAATTAAACTGGATCACTTACAACAGAATTTAGATTTGCTGTTTCTGAATAGCACAGCCATATTTTGGCCACACCAACAGTGACTAAGTTCAGAAGTTCTCTAGCTAAAAACAAACAAAAATTAGAAATTTGGGATTTAATTGCAGTTGATATTTCTGAGTTGTCCGCTAGACCAGCCATCTTAGTAAATGATGTCATTTGGAACACTTGGAGTTTTAGAGTTTATTCTGAGGTACCAGTTTCCATTAGCCACTGAATAAAGTCTAATCATTACATCAGTTTAAGGTGTAAAGATAAGGTGGGGGCATAGAAATTATTAAGCCATTTTTTATCCTTCCTAACATTTACAAACCTTTCAAAAAGTTGAAAGCAATAGGCAATTAAAAAAAAAAACACCTTTTTATTTTATTTTATCTAGTTTGTGTTCCCATGTGTTTATTCTTCCTTTGACTAAGCTAGGAGAATAAAACTAGTCTGGTCAGTTTCACTTTCCAATTTTTATACATAAGTGAAAGCTGTTTTGTGTCAATAGTGTAAAGTGTTTAGAATCATCTCACCTGCTGGGCCAATTTCCTGCAAGCAGTTTTTTGGGAGGGTGAGGGGAAATAAAAATAGTTGATTATGAATTTCTTATGTTTCAGAGCTAGAATCCTGTATGAGATCATATTAAAGTGATTAAACTTTCATTTTTTAAGCTATTAAAGTTTTCTAGGGGTGTGCAAGATGAGAGTAAATAAGGGTGATGATTATGTTGCCTTTCCACGTTACCATCACATATCTGTATAGAATAATGCTGTGTCTTCATTTACTTTGGAAATTTGGCACTTAGATGTGTTTCTATCTTTCCAGCAGAAGTATTCCCCCTCCCCCTCTTTTAAAGCTATGTTAAAATAAAAGTATGAGAACTAAAAAAATTAAAAAAAAAATTTTTTTGGATTAGATAAATTTTAGTGTCTTAATCCTTTTGACTGACATGTGCTGATACTGTTTGCAAGATGCAAAATGCAAAAGAAAAACAAGTTGCACCTTGTTTAAACAATTGAGCGCTGTGTGGTCTATGAGATTGTTAGGAGGATGAGTAAAGAGGGCAATGTGTCTCTTCTGCAAATTCTTTCTTAACGAGGTTAATCTGTGTCTGCTATTTCACCCTACTCGCCCACTTGTAGGGAAACTTTGTTCTTTTAGCTCTATCCAAAGCTTCCCAGTCAACCACTGGGAAGATAAAACTGCAAGGGCTGCGTGTATGTGTGAAACAGACGGAGGGAGGCACGCGCAGTCAGCGGAAGATGGGGCCACCAGACCGCCGGGGCCGAATGCCAGGGCCGGGCTGACCTTTCCACGTGTCCTTAGCACCTGCGAGGCGGGTAGGGCATTGGGTTTCTCTTTCGCCGGAGCAGGCGCGAGCCCGGAAGAGGCTAGGCGGCGGTGGGTTTAGGTCAGGAGGCTCGGAGGCCCTCCCCCAGACCACGTGCGGACACGGAGCTGGTGCCCGGGACGCTGGCCTGGCTTTCCCGCACCGGCAGTGCCCCTGCGTCACCAGCCTGCTGGCGGGCGCCAGGCGACCGGGCGCGACGGCGGGCGGGTCCAGGAGCTTTCGGCAAAGCTTTGCAGGGCGGCCTTGCGAGCGCGCCTGGCTGGGCTGGCGCGAGCCCCAGTGCAATACTGCCCGAGCCCGGGCGGGGTCTCTGTTCTCTGGCAGACGAGGTCCCTTGGCAGCGGGAAGCTCTCTTTCTCTCGCCGCCGCTCGGAGTCTGCGCCCTGGTGCCAGGCGCTCGGCTTGGCGCTCCCCTGTGCTCGCCCGGCGCCCACTCATTCGCAGCCCAGCCTTCGCCGCCGCCGCCTCCGCCTCCGCCTCCCTGCTCCTCCTCCTCCTCCTCTCCCCAGCTCGCAGCGGCTATGGCGGACAGCGCCAGCGAGAGCGACACGGACGGGGCGGGGGGCAACAGTAGCGGCTCGGCCGCCATGCAGTCGTCCTGCTCGTCGACCTCGGGCGGCGGCGGCGGCAGTGGCGGCGGGGGAGGCGGCGGCGGCAAGTCCGGGGGTATTGTCATCTCGCCGTTCCGCCTGGAGGAGCTTACCAACCGCTTGGCCTCACTGCAGCAGGAGAACAAGGTGCTGAAGATCGAGCTGGAGACCTACAAACTCAAGTGCAAGGCGCTGCAGGAGGAGAACCGCGACCTGCGCAAAGCCAGCGTGACCATCGTGAGTGCCCCCCCCCTCGGCCCCGGGCGCGCCGCAGCGCCCACCTCCGCCTGCCCCAGGGAGGGGCTGCATCCCGACCCCGGCAGCCCCGGATCCCCCCTGCCCCTGCCGAGGCTCCTGGGGATTCGCAGCGAGCACACTCCTTGCTGAGACCTGCCGACTCCCCGGGGAAGGGGGGGCGCGGTGCGGGGGAGAGGACGTGTGTTCCTCCGGGGGCCGCGCGAGTCTTCCCTTCTCTGGGATCTAGGTCCCTCGCGGGGTTCGGGGAAAGGCTGTTGGGATAGTCTCCCATGGTCCTTTTTCGCCTTTGGGGAGGAGGCTCCTCCGGGGCAGGGCTGGAAGCTGGCGGCGTGGCTGGGGGGCGGGGTGGGACTTCCTTCTGTCTTTGCTTGGCCGTGGGGTGCGTCCAGAATCTGGGAAACCCTACGCTGGGGAAGAGGGAAGCAGCAGGGGCCTGTACCAGGGGCCTGGCTTGAGGGGCGGGGGGTGCGCAGCTGGGCTGGGCACTCAGCTGGCATCAGGACGGCGCTAGCCCGATCGCCCGGGGAGGCGGGGAGAGAGTGGCGGGGAATCCGGGAAGTGGAGTTTTCTGGTCAGGATCGAGAGGGAAGGGCGGGTACCGGACCTGGTAAACCCACCTCCATTGGAAAACCATTCCTTTGGGGGCGGGATATACAGAGGGGAGAGTGCAGCATCTTGCACTGTCCTAGACAGAGCTGTGGCTGAAACCAGAGTGAAGGGTGGCGACTGCGACTCCCTTGCTAAGCTGGAGGAACGTGTGTTTGCCTCATTGGTGGTGGAGTGTCTAGGGGGTATCTTGCCTCCGAGTCCAGGTAACTGACGGGAGAGCCAGCCATCTGTTCTTGTTTCCACCTCCTCAGTGGAGGTTTCCCAGAAGAGGGTAAGATTAGGTCTATAGGTGTCCTGGGGTAGCAGGCGTTTAAAAAGGCTGCAATGAGGCGAAACATAACTGGAAAAAGTACACTGTGTGCTCTCACCTAAAATCCCTGCCAGCTTGCCACATCATTAACATGCAGAATCCCCATACAGACAACTCTGTTCAGATCAAAACAGCTACCCAGCCGGGAGCACAGAAGAAAATGTCAAGAAATCAAGGGGATGGATTGCCATAGCTGCTGCACAATAGCTGATTAGAGGGACCCTTCAGATGGAGGAGAAGGGGTGAACTTTGGGTATGGATCAAAGATCACACCCTGGAAGTGAACTAGGGCAAGTTTAGGATGACCCTGTGCCAGGAAAAGGCCTTGAGTGGAGAAGTGTGTGTGTGTGTGTGTGTGTGTGTGTGTGTGTGTTCCCCCAAAGCTAGCTCATAAGTGGAAACTGGATGGCATTCTTAATTTGTTTTGTGAAAGCAGGTTTTCCACCAGAGTTTGCTTGTGATTGGCAGCCTAATTAGGCATTGATTGTGGAAAGACATTTTACATGTTCATATCTGGTCCTGGTGAATGGAATTAGAGCAACATTCACACATCTCCAGACTATAAAGTTCTTGAAGTACTCTTATGGTAGGATGCGGGAGGAATTTGCAGAGGCAGCCTCTTAAGCCTCCTCTGTAGGCTTTCTTGGCAGAGAGAAATATCTCTGCTTGCGAGGGTCTCGAAAAGAGGCGGGTGAAGGCAGTTTTTTTACGGTTTGATTTAGTAAATGAGAGGGTTGGTCTCTTGGAGAATTCGAACCATCGAAAGTAGTGAAACATGTGAAACAGAATCACTAGCCTCTCGCATACAGCCAGGAATTCAGGCTGTTTTTGTTTGTTTGGGATGGAGGAATGGCTGGGATGGGGGAGGGTGGAGAGAGTATGAAAGGGTTATCTGTTCGACACTTGGACCACATTATAAGCAGGTCTGTAAATTGTACACCAATTTGTTGGCTCTGCACGGACAGATATGTTCGTTCCTGGTATATAAGACCAGAGGCCTTCTGAATACTTGGCTTGTGGAGTGTGTAAGGTGGTGCACTTGCCGTCAGCTAAAACTGAAATCTAACCAGATACACTTTGCGAAATGTTCTGGTGGCTTTACTAAGTCAAGTTTTAAACTGTTGTTTCAGATGACAGCCTAAAGTACCAGAAGCTTCTCAGTTCTCTTCTAATCTCTGATTAATATATTCAGTGAGACAAATAAACGTGCTTGTGGTTCAGCCAGGCTCCTAGTACTGGGCAGGTGGTAGTTACTAAGGAGCTGTATGACAGCTGCAGAGAAGGGAGTTCCTTCGGGCATTGGGGGGTTTTGTCAATTCACGTAGGATACGGATTGTGATGGGGTGGGTTTCACCCACCAGGTATTTAACTGGGGGGGAGGAACAAGCATGACTCTGTGAAATGGGCCTGTGGATATAAGGAGCCATTGAATAAGACTGTGGTGGGGTTTATGCCAGGGTTCATCTATAGAATCCCTGGCAACTCTGACTTAAACATTACCCTTGCTAGTAGCTGCCTAGCTGTTGGTGACAATGCCCAGATAGTCAAGTAAGTGAAGGCTTTGGTAGATTTTTCACTGTTAGTTAATTTGAAGGGAAGATGGTAACATAATCCTATTACTTGTCTTTCTGGCTCTTACACCCCAATTCCTCTAATTATGATATTAACTTTCAGGTTCTTGAACACTGGAGGTGATTCTTGATGTCTCTCCTTTTTCCTGAACATGTACAGGAAGGACGTGGCTAACCAGCCACACCCTGGAGAAGAGACGGGGGCCTTCCTTTATTTAGCCAAGTCAGGAGGCTAATAGGAGCTCTTATCTAGTGATCACTTCTGACTCTTTTGGTATCTAAATGTTTATTCTGATCAGGCTACTCATTTAATAAAGGATTGATTTTATGGTCTCTGCTCTCGCACCACCAAGAGAGAAACCTCATCAATGGGGAGAATCAGCTGTAAGAGTCCAGGCATGTCTTTAAGGGCCCTGTGCATCTAGGAGTTTGAGCATTTTATTTGGGGCTTAAAGATGGAACGTGGTGTTTTGAGTGATTATCCAGTTTTACCGTAAAGCCACAGTGGAACCAGGCTGCAGACTGTAGAGCATAATTTCTTCTTTGGAGTGGGGGAAATAAGCAAAAAACAAGTGCTTAGTCATTTGTTTCTCCCCCTTTTATGTTTCAGAGTAGCTTTCAGATGTTAGACTGGATGTGTCTGCCTTGCATTGTGGATTCCAAATGTGATTGTGGATTATCTGATTTAGTGTAGTGAGAGATAGCAAGGGGAGCTGGTCTCTGAGAAACTGGGAAATGCAATTGTGAGCAGTAATTGGAAGGCTTCAAAGTCTTCAGCTAGTAGCTGTTTTTTCAGAGTATGAGCAGGACCTCACCTGATGGAGGCTGGTTCTCTAGGGTATGTGCCTTTTCTAGACAGGTTCAAACGTTTAGCATATGTTTGGTTGGGGCATAGAGGTGTACTATAAATCATTAGTATTAAAGTGTCCTTTTCTGACTAAAATTAACCCTTCATTATAGAAATTTAGAGAAATATAAAGACATTTTGCAGTTATTGTAGGAAAAAACATGGTGTGACATGACTAGAAAAGCTGGCTACCTTAAGCACAGTATAATGGCTTCATTAACCAATAGAAGCCACCGTATAGTTAATGTTGTGTATTTTGGATCATTCAGCCTGGCAGCCTAAATATGCTTTTTTTTCATTTTTAAGACTTCATTTTGGCAGACACTCTGAAGCTATCAGATTGACATTGCGCTTGTAAAGAGGCGTGGTGGGTCTTATTTTTTTCTGTTTTAAAAAAAAATTCTTAGATTCTTATGGAAACACCCAACTTTAGACATAACTTTGGGGAAAGTATGACCTAACAGTTAAGTCTAACTGTGTATAAACCCAGTTTTCTTAAAAAGGCTATTTTCAAATTCCTTCTGCATTTAACGTTCTCTACATTTGTAGGCTCCTTCCCTGTGTTTTATAGAATTTATTTGTACTTAATTAAAAAAAAAAAACACCAAAAACCTTAGAGGAGGTTGTGGCAGTCTTTTACAATGTTTTCCTTGTTTATTTTGCTGGGGGTGGAGAATCACCAGTATCCAGTTTGTGGTGACTCTTGTTCAAGACCTGAGTGACTGGTCTAAAGCAAAAATATGAAGTAGTCATTGCTTGCTTACCCTCTGGATCAAGGCAAACTATCTGATGGCTTACCAGGCTCTGTGTGAGCTGGCCCTTGCTTGCTTTGTGGCCACACCCCTTCTGGGCTTTTGCTCTTTTCAATTACTAATTCCTGGAATTTTAATAAGTTTCTCTGGCTCCTCCAGGATGTACCTCCTGCCTTAAATGCTTTGCTCTGCTCTGCTCCACCCCCTCCCTTACCTTGCACATCCAGGTAAACTGCGGTCTCTCTTCCTCAGCCACACACTGGGTTCTTTGCCCACTGATGTTGTCCCACAGGACCTATTTGTCACTTACCGTCATATGGGTTGCCCCCAGTAGATGAGTAAATTCCTTTGGGGGCAGAATTTCTCTTGTTTATCATTGTATTCTTAATTCCTGCATGTGGTAGACACTTGAGGATTTGTTGAGTTGACTCCAGAGGCATTGGGGGAATTAATTTACTGGTTGAGAGTGCCAATACCTGTCTCCTGCACCTTGTGCTCACAGGGGCACTCTCCTGCGGATGCCCTAATCAACAGCACACACCCTTTTCACCAAAGAGCTTTAACCAAAGTTGCTTAAACAGACTGGATAGTTGAATGGATACACTGTATACTTTGGGGGACCACTGCAAGCAATGTGTGCCCTAAGCCCTTTGCCTTTTAACCATGGGTGATAATGGAGGCTACCTTGTAGCATGCACCTAGACATTCCTGATACATTTCACCTCTGAAAGGGGACAAAGTATTTCCAGGTTTACTTTTCCAAGGGTTCTTGAGCAACTTGGGGGAGGGAGAAAGTGGCCCTGTTCAGATTTGCTACTTTGGTTTTGGTGATGGTGACAGATTATTCTGCTTTTCCTGTGACATTACTGTGGAAATGCCCCATCATTGCTCTAGAAAGTTACAGACTCATCATAGAGGTATGGGTGACCTCTGTTGGGGAAGTATCTGAAGGCAGGGCTGGGAGACTTGCTGAATCCTTGTAGACATATGTCCAAGGGTGGCTTGTAGAGTGGAGTTTGGGGTGTTGATATAGTGTCACACATACTGTACTTGCATTATTATTATTTTTTTTTAAAATTTAAGTCACACCTTGAAGGCTAATTGGTTTACACCTAGAAATGCTAATCTGAGCTTTTCAACTGCAGCCAGACTGTTAACAGTAATCTTTCTTGTCCTCTTTGCATACTTTTTTTTTTTTTCTTGATTAGTAGGTGTTGCTTTTTGTTTTCAATCACAATGTGGTTGCTTTTAGATATATTGAGTTATAGTCAAATCTAGTAAAGTACATGTTCACCAGTTTGGTCTGTTCCTGCCTATTCTTAACAGGGAAACTAATGCTCTGGAAAATACTCTAATTGCTAGGATCTTGGAATGGTGCAGACTCTTCTTACTTTCTCAAGACTCTCAGTTTTTCTCTTCTTTTATGGCTGTCAAACCCACATCCATGAATTTTATCCCAGTGCTAATACCAGTAAATTGCAAACATCACTTTGAGTGGGCTCTTACTTTTAGAGAAAGAATGTTAAAAATGGTTAATAATTTGGTTATCATTTAGAAATAGCCCCCCACACACACACACATTTAACTACTGGTTCTTAGATGCAACGTCAGTAGTACAGTTTAGAGATAAAATTCATACCAATACTCATTTGTTTAATGCTGGGAAATTTTCTGGGATTCCCCCCCCCATTGCCTTCTCAGTAAGGTGCAAAACAGCATATGATAACCATAGCCTGTAAAAGGCAGAATTCAGTCCCCCCGTGCTTATGAAAGGCCCTACTGTGTGTCAGGTACTCAGAAAGACCCAAAAGGAATGTCATGGCTCCTCCAGCAGCATTCCTTCTTAAGGATTGCACTTGACTTTCATTAAGCTTGGCCCAGGCTGGGAGCTGTAGGGAATTCAGAGCAGATTGGAAACAATCCTTCCTTCTCCAGTGCTCACTTACTGTCCAGCTGAGAGGGTTGGAAGTGTGGGAATCACCAACCCAAAATGGAAGCAGTAAAGGAAGTTCAGGCCGACTCCAGCAGGGTTCCCAGGGAGGGTAATTTTACCTTACATCTTCCAAAATGAAGTTCATCTCAGTGAATACCTTTAAGGAAACAATGTGTCATATGCACTAACAGTTTAATTAGCTTGTAGTTTATTTTGTAAGGCAGAGATGGGGAGAGCTGTCCCTTATTTTATGCTGAGGTGGCACTGGGAGGCTTTTTGTTTGTTTTTAATTTTCTTTTTATTTGGTGGTGATTGAAGTGAAATGCCATTGATATTATAATTTCACAATTTGCATCTGTCTGTCTATTGAAATTATCTAAGTAGTATTTCTCTATTCCTGTTGCCCGCCGGGTCCCACTTGCGTTCCATTCACAGAATAGTGTTGGATGAACCGTATTTCTATGTATTAACATGAAAGTATGTGGAAGCAAAGACATCTTACATTACAATTAATTAGAAATACTATTTTATGGGCAATTTCAAATTCCAGATTTTGTTTTTTTTTCTTTAAAGCAGTGTTGATTTGTGTGATAATCTTCCTCTCATCTGTTCCTTATCCAACAAGCCTAGGCAGGCACCAGGTGTGTGTCCTGAGTGATCCAGTTAAGAGGAGGGCACCTCAGGACACTGAGACCGCGTGAGGCCACTTGGTGCTGAGGAGCAGAGTGGGACGATTCAGCCAGACCTAGGCCGTAATTCAAAAAAGTTTTCCGTGGAAGGAAGGAGGAAAGTGAAAGAATGAAAACTGTGGATTATGGGTGAAGTAAAGACAGTTCTTAGAAACTTAGTACCTGCATTAAAATATGTTGCTTTCATAAGTGAACAAGTTTGGGTGTTACCTGCTATTAGCTTTTTGAAACTGAATTACAGGACTAAAATAGACACATTTGAGAGAAAAATAATTATAGCTGGTGTTTAGTATAGAAAGATCTCAACTCATGGAATTACTTGCCTGTAAGTGGTGATTTTTCCCCCATTGATCCTACTACACCAACTCAATGATAACTCTTATTCTGTTGAGATTTGGGGATTTTTTGGGTTCTTCACTAGACAGGCCATAATTTACCTACACAAAGGCATTTGCTGAGAGTCAAAACATTGTGCCTCTGCTTCATTTAGTAGCTACAGATTACAGAGAAACTAAAATTTGAGGAAAAAAATCAACTGGATGATCTTAATGTCTTTGCTAACCAGAGTAAAATTTTAATTATACTCTGTAAACTAGAGGTTTGGACTTTTCTGGGTCCAAATCACTGCCTGGTAACAGAAAGTATATTAACTATTTCATATCATTTTTAACCTGGAATGCATACAGCTTATTATCCAGAAATACCCCGTGGCTTTATTTTTTTTTTTAAAGAGAAATTTACTTTGGTCTACAGAAGTAAACTGCTTTTTACTGTCCTGGCATTAAACCTATGGATTTAGACCTAAAGCATTTTAATAAAAGTACATTTGCCATCTTGTTCCATCTTAGTTTTATTGCCTATAGGTTCTCCTCCATCTGGTTCTTTTCTGTCATTCAACAGAATAGGTTGTCCTATGCCCAACCCTAGGCTTTGTGCCCCTTGTCTTAATTGGTATTTAGAGTAAGCACCCAGATGTGGAGAATGCTGGAAGAGGGAGTAACCCACAGTGAGGGCTTTTCCTCCAGGAAGGAGAAGGGATTTGCCCTAACCTCATACATGATGGTTGCCTCTTTTTTTTAAATGAAATGTGTTGTGAGCATTTAATTTCCTTGACAGCATTTCGAATAAGCTATCATTCAAGAAAGCTTGAAAGAAAAACAAAAAGGCTTGAAGAAATTAATAGCAATTCTTATTCACCAACACTGTCCCATTTCCAAATCATTTTGTGTTGCTGTCATAACAACAATGTTTATCTGGTGCTTGCTCTGGGGTCGGCATTGTTGGAAGGGCTTTGCATACATGCTCTTATTTAATCCTCACCACAATCTTTTGTGATCAGTATTACTGTTATTCATAGCTACAGCCTTGCAAATTTAAGCCCAGAGGGGTTGAGTAACTTGCCTGAGGGTCCCACAGCTATCAGGTGAGGCTGGGATTTGAACCTCCCTGTGGCCTCTCAGTAGGAGGGATATAAATTAATTTAGGGATGGCTTTATTTTTATTTCATTGTTGGCATTTTCCTCTTGGTTCTACACAGTTTTATGTTTTCAGTTAAAGTAGAGGGCTGGCCTGTTGCCACTGCCAATTCCCAGGATGCTGGGCCTGAGGGAGTGTTTCCAGGACAGCGAATTCCCTTGGAAAAGAAACAACATGGAGAGGGTGCTTTCATTGTAGCGGGTAGTTTAGGCTCCCCTTTCTGGCTCTGTCACCCTCCAGCATTGGGCCTTGGTCTGTTTTCAGCCCCACTCCACCTCTACCCTGTCCAGTGACCCCAGGACCTTGCCACCTCTGCTTATACTATAGCCACCTCACTCCCCCCCACCCCCTTTTTAACCTCCCAACCCGGTCTGGAATCAGTCTCTTCCTTTGTACCTGTTATAGCCTCTACTGAAAAACAGTCTAAGTAGCACAGCATAGTGGATATTTTCAACAAACATGTTGCTCCCTGCTGTGCACCAGGTAGGATGCTGTACGTAATAGCTGGGGTGAGGCTGTGTTCTGTTCCAGGAGTTGTAGGAGGCCCCCCAACTCAGTCTGCCAGTAGGGGCTGTAGTCAGGGAGGGCTCCCTGGAAGGAGGTGATTTTAAAGCTAAGACCTGAAGGATAAATTGACTTTAATCCAGAGGAACGTGGAAGGGAGGGAGTTGGGAGAAGGTGTCTAGGCAGAACCTGAATGTGGAGAGAGAAATGAAGCTGGGGAGGGGAGCAGGGCCCCAGTGGGCAAGTGTGGTGGGCTCTGCTCCTAGGTCCCATCCAGGGGCCAACTACAGAAGAGAGGGGTGGGAGATGGGGAACTGGGGCAAGGGCAGGGGAAGAGCAGGAGCATTTCTCTGGTTGCTTAGTGCAGACATTTATTTGTGTGTTTCTTCTGAACTGTTTGAAGATGGGAATTTTGTCATTTATCATCAAAAAGATTTCCTCATTCCATGGTAATAATAGCTGTATTGTGCAGTCTTAATGTCTAAACACTTTACATTTGGTGACTTATTTAATCTTGCAAAAATCCTTTATTTCCACATCACAAATGAAGAAATGGGGGTTGGATGGGGAGGGGGAGCCTTGAAGCAACCCCTTGAAGATAGCAGGGATTTGAATGCAGCAGCTGGTCTGATGGCACCTTGCAGGAGCACAGAAAGGCCCTGCTATTTGAAGGATCATTTGTATTTTCCCCCAGTGTTAATGCAGTAGCTGTTTAATAAAGTTTGTGGAATTTATTGGGGAAGGGGTACGCAGGTTTAATTTCTGTAAGCTCATTGAAGGAGTAGAGCATATATAGTACACCATAAATTCACAAACTTAAACTCCATGAGTTTACAAATGAATGTACTAGTGTAATCACCACTTAGCTCAAGATACATGCTATTATCAGCATCCCCAAAACACTCTCATTCTGTTCCAGTGAATACCCCCAAAAGGTAACCTAGTCTGACTTTTATCAATATATATTTGTTTGCCTGTCTTTGAATTTCATATAAACGGAATTATATAGAATGTGTTTTTCTGTGACTGGGCTCTTTGATTCATTATCCTAGTTCATGCATTTACCAGTATCCATATCGTTGCATGTAGCAGAAGTTCTTTTTTTAAAAAATTTAGGCTTTATATAAGGTAAACATTTATTTTTATGCAATAGGATTATATTTTTAGCCTGACAATATTAAAAAAAAAAAAAAAAAAAAAAAGACAATCTGAGTTTCAGGAAATGAGAAATTAGTGAATTCATTGAGATCATCCTCCCATCCTCCTTCCCTGCTATCAACAATATAATTTTATTTCTCATAATAGAGAGTATCTTTTTAAAACTAAATTTTATTGATACATATTCATAAAGCTTACAATCTACCCAATGTGTGCTATCAGTAGTGTTTGTTATAATAACATATTTGAGCATTTATCACTTCATTATTAGAGCATTTTCATTACTCCACTAATAATAACGATACAAAACAAAAACTGGACAAACTAAAAAAACCTCTACCCCTTAATAATTACTGCAGAGGTTCTTTTTCATTGCTGTGTAGTAGCCACTGTGTTAGTATCTGTGGAATTGTTTTAAATTTTAGTGTCTGCCCTGGATGGCACCACTCCCTTCTCTCAATGGTCATTGCTGGGCGTTGGGGCAGTGTGACAGGAGTCTGGCATACAGAGGACACCCAGGGTTCTATAGAATTTGGGTTCCAGTAAATTGAAGTTCTAGCCACCTAACTAGCCAATTTACACTTAATTCAAAGCCTTTACACTTTGATTTTCTTACCTGTTAAAACAGCAATATTTAGGGTTAGTAGCAGTTTTGTTTCCATCCCATTGTTATGGGGTTCAAATGAGATGATACACATGAAAACATTTTGGTAACTTGTGAATTACTATTCTTATATAAAATATTAAAGATTGTTAGTTAATTTACCTTCCCACATACTGTTGTTCTCCAAAATACATGACAAAGCCAAGGCTGCTATAGATAATCCTATAAGAAATAATAGCCACCTAACCTCTCAGAAGGTGGGGGTTGCTGCTTGAGGGCCTGCAGTTCCTTGGAATTTGGGGAAACCTGGGAAGTCAGCTAATTTTCTAGGGTTTGGTAAGCCAGGATTAAACCAGTACATGTGGCCATGTAAAAGTAACAGGACAGTAGGAGGCAAACAGCTTTCCTAAAAGATTCATTTTTCCTGCAAGTCAATTGGTCTGATTCTATTATTTCATGAAAAGGGAGCCAACATGTACCTTTTCCCAATTTCTGACTTTAGCACTATGGGCAGAAGACAGTCAAAGCCCACTTTCTCTGACAAGTGACTTTTGACCCTGCTCTGTGGGAATAGGAATTCCAGAGGTTGGACTTTGATGGCAGAGGCATTACCACTTGTGCTTAGCAGCTGGTTTATAAAACAAAAGCCAAAACATGCATATCCTTGAAAATGACTTCTTTGCAGGCTTTCAGGACCCATATGATGGAAAAAGCTTCAGGTTATGAGCCTGGGGCAGGTCTGGGAGATGCCAGTGGTTTTCTGTTTTCAGGGGACTCCTCAAGAGACCTTATTTCTTTCTCTTGTCTCTGGATCTCTAGAAATAGAAATGTCAGCCTGGGAGCTTTTTGAAGGTTGAGAAACGTGCTCTTCACCAGGGTATTGTGTTGGTTTTATTGGCCTGGAGTGAAGGCTTTTGGGATGGTGAGAGAGGACATCTCTCAGGGACTCATCCTGCATTATAAATACGTAAATCACAGTAAGCCATCTTGAATCCAGGAATGTCCTTGGCTCTCTTTCTGTCATCTTTCCATCAGGGAGGTGGGGCCCAAGTCAAGACCATTGGAACCTTTTGGTTTCTCTCTGCCTCTTCCCCATGCCACTTGTCAGAACACCATCCCACTGAACTCCTTTTGGGTAAGGGAGATTAGTACTAATGACGGTAACCATTTACCTGGTTGATCTTTGGTACATAGCCTTGCAGCTCTAAGTCTTTGGTACCTGATGGGTAATATGAGAATGGAATTTACTTGTTAGCCCCCAATGAAAGCCAATAGAATTTGCTGCTTCCTTAAATAAAGTGTTCTCTTTCTACAGTCCTTAAAGTCCTGTAGGTTCCATGCTTGCTTTTTTTGGTAAGGCTTTTAATTTTACATATTGTAGATTAGCATTCTTTATTAGGCCATCTGTGTCAATTATTCCTCCTCTCAATTTTATCTACTAACTCCTGTCTGTCTCCTCTCCCCCACTTTCTTTGGGAGAACTGGGGGTCATGGAGAGAGACTTGGAAACTAGTTAGGGTTGCCAGATTAAGCAAAATAAAAATACAAGATGTACTGTTAATTTCAGATACTCAGTGAACATTTTCTTAGACTACTTATATTCCAAATATTGCATGGAACAAAGATATGTAAAAAATTATTTGTTGTTCATATGAAATTCACATTTAATTAGGCATCATGTTTTTTTGTTTTTTTTTTAAAAGATTTTATTTATTTATTCATTTATCCCCCCCCTCCTTGCTGCTTGCGCTCGCCGGGTCAGCCAACCACGCCGCGCGGGCGGGCCTGCCTTCACCAGGAAGCCCAGGGAACTGAACCCGGGGCCTCCCATATGGTAAACGGGAGCCCCACTGATTGAGCCACAGCCGCCTCCTAGGCATCATGTATTTTATCTGGCTAACTAGGAGAACTTGTTAAAAAAAATTCACAGTCCTGCTCCATCCCACCTATGTGATCCTGGGCAATTTACCTAACCTCTGAGCCACCTTGTCTTTTCCAAAAAGGGATCATACTATTTTAGCACTGGGGTTTTGGGGATATATGATGTGATTTAGCCCTCAGGATACATTAGGTATATAACTTCCTTTTCCCTCTTTATCCCATGATTATGGATTTGCTTCTTGACTGTATTCTTTTCTGCTTTCCTCTTTCTGTGCTTCTGAGACAAGGTTGCTGTCACGGAAGAAGGCAATCTAGTGTCCTCTGTCCTTAGACTCTTTTGGAATCCTCTTAGGAAGGTACCTCCTCTTCTTCCTCAGCTGCTTTCAGTTTTTGCTAACCTTTTCTGCCCTTCTACCACCAACTTCCTTACTGCCTGCCCACCTGACCGCATTTCTCAAGCGTCTCCATTAATATGGGCTCACTTTACCAGCCCTCTCGTTTGTCAGTTCTTCCTTAGCCTGAAATGGCCCAGGGTGACCCGAGCCTATTGGCCTCTCACTGTCTGGGACCAGGCATCAGTCACTTCTGGGGCCTCATTTTTCTCCTGAGCTCACTGAGAAGTGCTGGTTTAGATTTCAGGGTTTGCACACTGGCAGCTTGCATTTGGCCCATAGGTGAGTGGTTTGGCAAGCAGAGTTTCATAGGATCTTTGAAAGTCCATGTCTCAGGAAGGGCACATGCTCTCTAGGTCGTTGGCAGCACCTCTCTCTGCTCCTGGCCCCTGCAGCTTCACCTGCACACTTACTTCCCACTCTAATGGCAGTGAGTTTGAGACCCCTGGAGCTATACTGCAGATAATGACACATGAGCCTTATCCACTAGCTTGATGTAGCCCTTGAAACAAAACTGCTGGGTACAATTCTTACAATTTTACAGATTAGGAGAGATGAGGAATAGAGAAATTAACTTGCCGGGGCCATTCACCTGAGAGGTGTTGGGATCAGCATTTGACAGTCTGGCTCTGAGCTCTTGCTCTTAACCACTCTGTTGTACTGCTGTGACCACTCAGAGCTGTGAGTCCATGAACTTCCTTGGAGGAGTTTGGGACTTAGCACAGTTTTTTTTGTTTTGTTTTGTTTTGACCTTCATAACCCAAGTCTTTGTTCTGTGGTCTTTCTTGGTGGGCAGTTGCCCTAATTCTTGGGTAGTGAATCTTCACAATGAATTTCCCATCAAAAGGATCCATCTTCTGTCCCTTAAAGACATTTCTAAGAGTTTTCGTTTCTCATGGCTCTTCTTTAACTTTTATGGATTATAAGGTGTCCATGTGTTCATTTAACAGTTCTTAGACATCTACTAAATGCCAGTTACATGACATTTCTTTTTTGGAGCAAGGCAGGGTATGAATAATAACCGAGTGCCCCATCCTGGGCAAAGGGTATCCAAAGCCCAGGAGGTCCTGTGTCTGCTGTGAAGGAACACAGAGGCTGCGGTAGGAGAGACAGGCAGTAAAGCAGTGGGCACATGGTGGTTGGAGGAAGGTGGTGCATTTAGTTATTATTCAGGGTCATTCAGGAAACCACACACCTGAGTGTCTGAGAGAGAGACTAATAGACAGGGAGATAGCCCAGGGGTTTGCAGTAGCAAGGTGCTACTCCTGCACCTCCCCTAAAGGACAGAGGGAGGAGGTGGGGTTGTGGCAGTCCACCGGCTGGGGTAGCCCATACGAAGCCAGAACCACATGGGCCTTAGACTGGAATGCTGCCCAAGGCAGAGGGGAGAGGGGAGAAACACCTGGGCTCTCTCTTCCTCCCACCCACCAGTCTCTTGCCATTGCTTCTCATTGGCTGAATCCAGGTAGAAGTTAGTTGGCTTCGGGGGACAGAGAGATACAGCTTGCAGAGGTCCATCCCTCCTTGGAGAGAGGACGTGGGCAGCAGAGGGCTCTGGGGCCAGACAGACCCAGGACTGGCCAGGAAGTAATGAGAATTGGGTGACTGTTTGGCCATGGCAGTTGGCAGCCACTTCACAGATGATGTAATGTTGGATGCGAGTGAAGGGCATTCCAGGGAGAGGAACAGCATGGACAAAGACATGTCTGCTTGAGACAGGAGGCAGCACTGTAGCATCGTATGCAGCTCCAAATGGCTGAACGGATACTTCAGGCCTTTCCCCTCCCTCTTCTTTCTGCCTTGGAAGCCCCTCATGGTTGTCATATGTGACTGATGTGCATCTTGACACGGGCATGCCAGGTGGGGAGCACTGCACCCTGCATATACTTCAGGCCACCTGCTTCCGACACAGAGTTCGCACTACTTAACAGTGGTGGACAGCTTGGGATGCCCTGGCAGTATCGGAAAGGAGCTCCTGACCAATGTCGGTTACACCTATGAGTGAATGGTGCCTGGTTCCCCCTGTGCCCAGGGCTCTGTCTTGATGGGGTGGCTGATGCCGTGGGAGGAGAAATGGCTGCCCAGGCTACTGATTTGGAGGCCCTGTTTTCTAGCCTTGGATGTCTGCTGCTAGATGAGATGTTAGAATAAATTTCTCACGTTTCCCTGCTCTGAAACTTGTCTGTATGATGATAGTGGATTTTGTTGAAACTTCTGTGATGGACATTCAGTGTACACAAAAATAGAATAGTACTGTGATGTAGTATTGTGAATCCCATGTATCCACCACCCAGCTTCACTAGTTATCAATATATGGTCAATCTTGTTTCCTTTTTTTCTTTCATTTCCCCTCACTTATTCTTTTTTTTTTTTGGCTGTGGTATTTTAAACCAAAATAGTTCCCCCCAGAAATAGTTCAGTTTGGATCTCTGATAAGGATTTTAATTTTTAAAAAACATAACCATCATACCACTATTATGCCTAACAAAACTGGTTACATTTACCCCTGGTAAATTGCTGTTTGAATGGTTAACAGTAGAGGCTTTTTTGTGATCAAATGTTAGCCTTCCCTTCTGCTTTAAGCCTTTACCCCTGTGCCCCAAGGCAGGTGGCCCCAGTTCTAACCCTCATCTTTCCCCCTAGTGCTGCTGACAGACCTTTTACCTGCTGCCCTGTTTCCTGGCCCTGATTCCCCAGCCTCCCGGTCAAGCTACTTGTGCCCTTAGTAAGGTATGCAGACTGGCTTCCCGGCCCCCCTGGCACCCAGCAGTATGAATTTCAGGTCGCTCCCTCATGTGCGTACAGCAGGAAACCTGGCTTTGTGGCTCCACTGCAAAGTCTGAAGTGAGGTATCCCTGGAAGCATCAGCTGGGAATTGTATGTCTGATGAGCATCCGGGGGAATCATGCCCCGGAAGTTGGGCTGCATTGAGGGTTTCCAGAATGTCTGGCATCGCATTGGGTGTGAAGCTACACGGGCCTGGAGAGTACCAGACAGGAAGCTGTGGGCAGTGTGTGCAGACAGGTGTCTGCTGGACAGGTAGAAAAATGAGCAATCTTTGCCCAGAATCTCTGCTCTTAAAACCTGCAACTTGTACAGCATCTATAAAGTGCTTCAATTAAATTATTTCATTTGAGTTTCACAGCAAGTCTTTTCAGTAAGTATTGGGAGCCTCTCCTGAAAACAAAGGATCTCGAGCTCAGGTGAAACATTATTAAATTATTGGCCTGGGAGTGGGGCTAGAAAATGGGGCAGGTAGGACTTCTAGGTATATGGCCTGGCTTCTAGGCCAGAGTTCTTTCCACTCTGTGAGCTCCTTGGTAGAGAAGAAAAAAGGGATCAGGTAGTTCAACACTTAGAAACAAAGAGGGATTGAATGTAGTTTTGAGAAGTTATCCTAATGCTTACCGGTCCTCCTCGAGATGGAACTACCAGGAATAACAGAGCTGCAGTGGGGGCTGGGGCAGGATGGTGACACCTAAGAAATTGTGGACCGTCTTAGCTATTGAACTTAGTGCCAAAGGATAGTCCAGGTGACTTGACTTTGTTGTTATTTGTGTATGTCAATTAATGTTGGAAGTGTGCTGCTGACTTTGGGACTGGGGGCTTTTGTCATTTTCCAGAGTCCTTGCTCTTTGTGGGAACACTTTGACCTCTGTAGCTAATAACTTTTCACCTTTAAGTCTAAACCTGTGGTTCCCAGACTTTGCTGTACATCAAAAATCACCTGGAGAACTTCTAAAAAGTTTCCCAGGTAATTCCAAAATTGGCATTTGACCCCCATCACAGTTTTCCCAAAAAACTGTTTATACATTTGTGAGTACATGTACAGGCTTGACAAAAATGCTGCCTCTTTTCATTGTTTTTATTTTTTAATAGAATTTTCTGAAGTGGAAAAGCATCACTTGGTATTCTCTCCCTTTTTATATAAAAGGTGAGCTATTCCACACTTTGTTCTGTGCCTTTTCCTCCCCATTTAATTCAATTTGGAGGTTTTTCCATATCAGTGTATTGATTACTTCCTCATTCTTTTTTCCAGTTGCATCATAACCTACTTTATGAATATCTCTCGCCAGTGGTCATCTACTTTGTTTTCAGTCTTTGGTTTCACACACAGTGTTGCTGCAGGAACCTTGACCATGGCCATTTTGCAGGGGGGCAGGAATATCTGAAAGGATAAAGTTGTATTAGCTGATACTTCCATAGCACATTTTATGGACCAGCCACTCTGTTTAAGCTTTTCTTTACCTTGCCTTCTTAATCCTCACGAGTCCTGTTACATAGGCATTATTCCCATTTTACAGATGAGGAAACAGGCCCAGAGACGATTCGGACTTGCCCAGACTTGCGCCTCAGAGAGTGGCAGAGCTGGAATTCACATGTAGTCAAGCAGACTCCAGAGTTGAATTCCTTCACTTTGTAATCCTGCTTTTCTGGGTAAATTCCCAGAAGTGACATTGCTGGGTCAAATGCTCTATGTGTGTGTAATTTGGACAGATGTTGCCAAGTTGCCCTTGGTGGGGATTGCATGAGAGGACGTGTGGCCCACATCTTGCTGGCAGAGGGTTTTTATCAAAGTCAGGTTTTGCCAATCTGATAGATGGAAAATGGCATTTTTACATAGTTTGCATTTCTGTCAAGGGGAAGGATAAGCATCTTTTCGTGTGTTTCTAAGAGTTGTTTGTATTTTCTTTTCTTTGTAACTGCCTAATTCCTAATCTTTCTCATTTTCCTTTTGGGACCTTGCTCTTTCTATTATCCATTTTTCTTGTCACTCAATATATTACAGGGTTTTTTTTTCTTTCATTTTTGAGTTGCAAAATATTTCCCATTTGTCATTTATCTTTTAACTTGGATTTTTGTGTGTTTTTGTTACATTGAATTTTTTTATGTTAAGGTCATTTATAATCTAAAGGAAATATTGTTAAGATGTTATGGTAGGGGGCGGATGTGGCTCAAATGGTTGGGCATCCGTCTGCCATATGGAGGGACCTGGGTTCAATCCCCAGGACCTCCCGGTAAAATAAAAAAAAATTATATATATAGAAGGTGCATGGGCTGCCAGGCTCTGTGTGCTGGGGAGCCGCCAGGGAGCCATGCAGCAAGATGATGATGTAACAGGGGAGAGACAAGACGAGATGCTCCAAAAGCTCTGAAAACCAGGAACCGAGGTGGCACAGGTGGCAGAACACCTCTCCCCTACATCAGAGGTCTCCAGGATTGAATCCTGGTGAAGACTGGAGGAGAAGGATGAGAAGAGATGACAGGAAACAGACACAGAGAATTGCCCAGCGAATGGACACACAAAAAAAACAGCAAAATGGGGAAGGGGGGTTTTAAAATGGATAAAGTAAAAAAAAAAAAAAAAAAAATTGTTATGGTAAAACCATATTCTATATTGACTTTTTGGGAAAAAAAAATGGGACAGACTTCTATTGTGTTTTTGTTTAAATGATTTATAATGCATTTAAAGAGAGATTCAGAAGAAATCATAGATATAATGTTAGATATTTTAAAAAATTGCAATAAACTGAACCTCATAGCTGAGCATTTGAGGCACATTTACTGATGTCTGATTTTTCCTCATCTTTTTCTATAGTAACACTTAATATTACATATTAGAACATTAATCAGGATAAATATCCTGTAACTGGGTTGCTGAACTACTGAAGTGTTTGCATTTTGGATAATAGTGTAGCTTTCTTTCCTCCAGAAGCTTTTTAAATGGACTCAAGTTTAATTGGCATTATTTCTCTAGTTTGGTCAGTTTCAGGCTCTGTATCTGGTGGTTTTACTTTACTCTGCAGTATTTTCCATTTCCCCAGCTTAAAGATGGGTTTACACCGATGGCCTTAAATTTGACCTTCTTTCATATTGGCCTGTTGGACGGTCGTCTTTGTTCATCTACAAATATTGCTAAGGATGTTCTGTGTGCCAGGTACTGTACTCAGGTCTAGGGGACAGTCCCTGTCTCTTGGATCTTATATTCTAGCTGGGGAAATAGGCATCAGACAACTACTTTCATAGTTACAGACAGAATTGTGCTAAAAGATTCCAAAGATATGCATACAGTTCTCAGAATATGTAATGGGACTGAACTAGTTTGGGGCAGCCAGGGAGAGTATCCCTTGAGGCACATTTAGGCTGCCCTCATCTGAACGATGAATAAAGTTAACCACACAGAAAATGGGCAAGAGAATGTTCTGGGCCAATGGAATGGGCTATGTCAAAGTCCTGAAAGCTACGAAGCATGGCAAATTTGAGGAACTGAGAAGTCAATGTGGCCAGAGTACGATCAGGATGTGACTTGAAGAAGTATCTGCAAGTAGGTGGGACCAGGTCTAGACGGCTTATAGTCTGTCTGATGCTACCGAGTTTTACTGTGAATAAACGCAGAACCATGAGTAAAATCTGTAAGAAGTCCATTTGAAGGGAAGAGACTCATTTTTTCAGCTTAATCTCTTGCTGTCATCAAACTTCTGTGCTGAGAACACTTTAAATGTTACTTAATCCTAGCCCAATGCTTATTTTACAAAGGTTAGACTTGGAAAGTCAATTGATTTGCCAAAGTCCACCCTGGTAGCTGGTAGCAGAACCAGAACTTGAACCTAGGTCTTCTGTGTTCTAGGCTGTGTTCTTTCTGCTCTGTACTTCCTCTTCCCTCAGAAAATGTGGGCATTAATGAAGAATTGAAATGTGTTCTGATTCAAGATTTTTTTTTCTCCTGATTTGTTTGAGAAGTCCAACAAAGGCATAAAAAATCATTTAAGACATTGAGTAACATTTATTAAAAATACCACGCGGAAGGGGAGACTGTCTTTTAGAATGTGGGATCTGCTGAGGTCACATCCATGCTTCTAATCCTGCAGCTTCTGTACAAGCTTTGGTATCTAGATCATCAAATTCAAGGAGCAATACTGGCATATGTGCCTTTTAAATTAGGAATAGGTGTGTTTTCCCCCCAGCGATTGTACCCCTGTAGACCTTTCTTCAGTTGAATAGTTTTGACCTGCAAAAATGGCAATTTGAATCTTTTTTTTCTTCTAGTTTTTCATTAGGAAATGTTTTTTAAAAACAATGTTACTGAGTTATATCATGTACCATAAAATTCATACCTTCAAAGTGTATATAATTCAATGATTTTCAGTATATTCAGAGTTGTACAGTTATCACCACAATCAATTTTAGAACATTTTCACCATTCCAAAAAGAAACACCATTCCCATTGTCAGTCATTCCTCATCCCCTCCCTCCCAGCCCTAGGCAATCACAAGTCTCTAAGTTTGCCTATTCTGGACATTTCGTATAAATGGTGTCATGCAATATGTGGTCCTTTATGACTTGTTCTTTCACTTAGCACAATATTTTCAAGGTTCATCCATGTAGCATGTATCAGATTTTTTAACTGAATAAAATTCTGCTGTATAGAACGTGAGCTCTATCATGTTTTGTTGATCCATTTAACAATTGATGGACATTTAGGTTGTATCCACTTTTGATTATTACAAATAATACTGCTATGAGCATTCATATGCAAGTTTGTGGACATATGTTTTCATTTTTCTTGGGTATATTAACCTAGGAATGGAATTTCTGGGTCATATGGTATCTCTATTTTTATCATTTTGAGGACCTGCATACTGTTTTCCAAAGTGATTGCTCCATTATTACATTCCCACTAGCAGTATATGAGAGTTCCAATTTCTCCACATCCTTGCCAACATGTTATTGCCTGCCTTTTTGATTTTAGCCATCCTAGTGGGTGTGAAGTAGTATCTTTTGTGGTTTTGATTTTCATTTCTCTGATGGCTAATGGTGTTGAGTATTTTTTCATGTGCTTATTGCCCATTTGTATATCTTTGTTGAAATTTCTGTTGAGACTGTTTGCCCAATATTGATTGAGTTGTTTTTTCATTATTGAGTTTTAGGAGTTCTTTGTATATTCAAATACAAGTTCCTTATCAGCTACATGGCTTCAAGAATTTCTTCCTTTCTGTGGGCTGTCTGTTCTCTTTCTTGATGTTATCCTTTAAAGCACAAAAATGTCTAATTCTGATGAGGTCTAATTTATCTACTTCATTCTTTGTTGCTTGTGCTTTTGGTATAATATCTATGAAGCTATTGCCTGATCCAAGTTAAAGATTTACACCCATGTTTCTAAGAATTTTATAGTTTTAGCTGTTCCATTTTCATCTTTGATCCATTTTGAGTTAACTTTGTGTATGGTGTGAGGTAGGGACTCAACTTCATTCTTTTGCTTCTGGATATCATTGTCCTAGGAAGGATGTGTTTTTGCCAATAGTCTTCATGTTTTAAAACCTGTAAGTGGCAAAAAGATTTACTACCTGTTAAGCAGACCTCCTGACTTAACTGGGAGATTGACAAATGAATTAAAATAGAAGAATTGTAGATATTCAGCAAATGTATTCAAATTTGACTTTTCCCTTCCTCTCCCTTGTTTATACTTTATTCTTTGCTCTTTCTAAGTTGAAAGGTAAATAAGTAGTCCATTCTGTGCTTGCCTTGTGCAAGTGAGGCAAAACATACCCCTCCTTATTTCCTTCCCATCTATTAGATCCTTGGATTCTTCACCTGTCCTCAGTAGGATTTACTGCCATCTTAGTAATACTTTACCTGCACTTAAGACTCTGGACCTTTCCTTATTTGAGCTTGTACCTTTTTGTGCTGTGGTTAACTCTGAAATGTCTCATGTGTGCATTTGTGACCTAGAAAAAGTAGATTAGCTGGAACGACAGATGTGTCAGAGAATGGGTCCAAGGGGAAGGTTAAAGTGAGTGGGAGGGACAATTAAAATTAGAGTCTTAGATAGACAAGAGTCGGATGCTTCACCACCATAAAGTGCATAGGTGTCATATTAAGATGGCAAAAGAAATATTTTTTTTTAGAACAGTAGGTCTAAAAAACTTAAGAAATAGATTCTTACGCATTTTCTTGAAATTTTCTCGTTCTGTTTTATGCAGCTAATAATTGTGTGCCTATATTGTCCCTGTTAAAAATACACAGAAATGGGAGCACATTGTACATACTGTTCTGTATCTTGCTTTTTTCATTTCACAGCATGTCTCATTAGTTCGTCCCTATTGCGTGCCATAGACCTGTCTACATTCTTTTGAATGGTTCCCTGTGAAGTATTCCAGGAAAGAGGAGCACCATATTTATTTAACTCTGCCTCTGTTGATTCCATTCTTTAGCTTTCTACAAATAGTCATAGTAGACATCTTAAAAATTATTTTCAATATAAATCTTTGCCAAAATTTATATTATCAGTAGAATAAATGTCTAGGATAAGAATTACCAATTCAAAGGGCATATATGCTCTTTGAATTTTCTTGTTTATATTCATTTGAACAGTATTAAGTCATCTTTTGTTTATTGTCATCCCTCTCTTGATTTACAATCCTTTTTTTTTTTTTTTTTTTTTTTTTAAACTTGGAGGTCCCGGGGATCGAACCCAGGTCCCTCCATATGGGAGACAGATGCCCAACCATTTGAGCCACATCCACCCCAATCCTTTCTTTGTGCAGCCTTGTCTCTCTCGTACTTTTCCTTGTCTTATGTGTGGAAGCATCTTGAATTCTTTTTTTTTTTTTTTTAAAGATTTTATTTATTTATTCATTTATCCCCCCCTTGCTGCTTGTGCTCGCTGGGTCAGCTAACCATGCCGCGCGGGCGGGCTTGCCTTCACCAGGAGGCCCTGGGAATCGAACCCGGGGCCTCCCATATGGTAAACAGGAGCCCTACTGATTGAGCCACAGCCGCTTCCCAGCATCTTGAATTCTTTATTGAGTTTTGAAGAGATTCGTCTTACTTTGAAATAAGTCATGTTGCTTATATATTTTTTTTTCTGGAACTTAGTCAACTTTCTTGGCATTGAAAATTCTCTGCCTAAATAATTTAGAAGTGAGAGAATAAAGATAAACATGGCTTTTATGACCAAATTCTCTTAATAAGAATCTGCAAATTGATAATAGGAATTCAAAACTTTTTTTGTAGTCCCACTAAAACCTTTTAGCAGGGATTGATTACTCTTTCAAAGTGGTGGTCTTCATAAAATGCTAGGAAATGTTAGGATATTGGTTCAAAGTTTGGGGTTCTCTGTCAAAAATGAGGGTTTTGCACTAGAGCAACACATTCAGTTAATTAAACTTTCCCTGGTACATTCTGTGTATAAAGTCTATAGAGACATGTTTTCAAAACAAGCTCTATCTAATCACCATCAGTCCACATGATAGGAATCTTGGTCCCCCAGTTCCCAAATATTGTTTTAGCGAACTGTAGATCAAAGTAGATTTCCTCATTAAATATTTAATCAACTGAGTTCACTGCAGTTTATGAAAGCTAAATGAGTAAAAGTCGAACTCCTCACTTAGACTCGCTATTTTTTTAACAGTTGGTCCATTTGGATGGATTTACAGATTGAGAAACCTTGAAATGGAACTTACGTAGACAAATTAGATTTTCCTATCATTAACCAGTGCTTACATGGGTTCTGTTGATAGAATAGAAAAGAGCAAAGAGGAGACAAAGGAATGTCTGGATTTCTACAGGGAGAGTTTTGGGAGGGAAGTGACAGCTCCCAAACAGGAGCTTCTAGCTTCACTCATGGTAGTGGGTCATCTTGGTGCATATCAGTGCATCTTTGTCATCTTTGTTTTTGACTCTCTCCCCATAGCTTTGTAAGGTATTGGTGCCATAATTTCACTTGGAAATCATAAAAGAGGAGCGTTTATTTCCCTTCTTTGCTCTCTGACCCCTAACTTCCAACACCATATTATGTTCATGCTGTTCTTTAGACTTTTGCAAAACTAATGTGTTGTATCCTTATGGTGAGACATATGGTGTTTAAGTCAGAGACTAAGATGTGAGGACCATTGCCAGTACAGAAAAATGGAGACTAGAGGAATCACAGTGGACAGTAGACCCTGTTGATTACTTAACTTGATAAGACCTTTCAAAATCTCTATAACTTGTGCTTTGGGAGTAAGCGTACATGTATTTTTATTATTTTTCTTACTGAATTAAAAGTTTTTTCAATTTAAAAATAGACAGAAGAGTACAATGAACAGTCTTGAACCCCTTACCCAGACTCACCATTCATTTACATTTGCCACGCCCATATCACTCCTCTATTTCTCTCTCCCCCTTCCCTTTTGCTAAAACATCTGAAAGTAGGTTTCAGGTATCATGTCACTTTACTGCTAAGTTTTCAGGAACAAGTTCATGGGAATGTGAATATTTTTTAGACTACCATCTACCCTGTCACACAGGGTCCTCTATTTCCTCTGACCATCCATAAAGCACCCCCTAATTTTTTTTTTTTTTTTTAAGAAAAGTATTATATATTTAAGCAAAGAGCCTCAGTGACTTTTAGAATGAATTGGTATATTAAAAAAACAGCACCAAAATGAGTCTGAAATTTCCGTAGGCCCTTAGGTGATGCCTGAAAGAGAAAAAGCTCATAACAGTCTCACCTTATTATGCTCCTTATTCTGAGACACCAAGACAAAGCAGGTGGAATTTCTCCATCAAAAGCTCCAATACTTTTTTTTTTTTCTTTTACCTATGATGGCTTGATGCTTATCTTAGAAACCATTCTCATCTTAAGACTTGCAGGATCTGTCACACTCCAGCAAGGAGGGCTCTGGGCCTCGTGGGCCCTACCTACTCTAACCTGGTATGACTTTCTGTACAAGGGCCCCAGTGTAAGCCATGGCCTTGATCTGTGATGGTGGTGGTGTCAAGGGAGCACCGATTTAATGATTATGTCCATTAAAACAAAGTCAAAACAGTAATTAGGGTATTGATAGACTAGAGTAGAAGACAGTAAGTGCTATTGGCATTTAGAGCATGGAGATGAGTACTATCTGAACTAGTGGCAGTCTTTGGAAATGATCAGAAGGCAGGTGCCTTGGAGGTACCTAGTGAGACTTGCTTAAACATGACTAGAAGACCCAGGTTGGTAAAGGAGTATATAAGGGGTCAGTCAGACTTTGATCTGCTCTCTGTCTCCTCTGATCCTTCAGAGATGTCCACTCCCTTAGTCATAGAGGAGACTGAGGGCAGAGGAATGGATGGCAGGATATCCAGTTGGTTGAGTCACCATGTTAATGCATTAGGCACGAGACCAAGTATAGGTGTCAATCTCATGTAATCCTCCGAAGAATCCTATGGAATATAAGCAGTTATCCTCTTTGTTATAGATTGAATTATGTCCTCAACAAAGACATGTTCAGGTCCTAAATGCCAGTCCAGTGAATAAACTCATTTGTGAATAGGATCTTCAAAGATCCTATGAGTTAAGATGAACCCAAACTGAATCAGGGTGGGCCTTAGTCCAATATGACTGGAGCCCTTAAAAGCAGAGGATATTTGATCATAGGTAGTAGGAGAACATTGGGAAGAGAGATGGCCATGTGACCGAGGCAGAAATGGAGTTATGTATCGCTGACAAGCCACCACGAGAATGCTACTCTCCAAAGACTTTGGAGAAAGCGTGATCCTGCCCACACCTTGATTTTGTACTGCTAGCTTTCAAAACTGTGAGACCATAAATTCTTGTTGTTTAAGCAAGCAACCTGTGGTACTTTGTTACAGAAGCCCTGGCAAAATAAGACACTGGTTATGATGGAAAATGATGCAAGAGGAGGTTAAACTGGCCTACACGGTAGACATGTGCTCACGGTAGACAGAGTCCCCATTCAGTGGGCCTCTCTGACGTGCTGCTACTTTATCACCTCCGGTTTTTGTTTGTTTCACTTCTTTTGAAGCATGATTTACATACAGATATGCATATCATAAGTGTGGAGCCTGAGATGGATTTTCACAGACTGAAGCCACTTCAAGAAACAGAACTTGGGAAGCGGCTGTGGCTCAATCAGTAGGGCTCCCGTTTACCATATGGGAGGCCCCGGGTTCGGTTCCCAGGGCCTCCTGGTGAAGGCAAGCCCGCCCGCACGGCGTGGTTAGCTGACCCAGCGAGCACAAGCAGCAAGGGGGGGGATAAATGAATAAATAAATAAAAATCTTAAAAAAAAAAAAAAAGAGAACTTTACTAGCACTTGGAACCCATTTTCTGTCCCCCTTCCAGTCACTGTCCAAGGGTAACTACCATTCTGACTTTGAACTCAGTTTAACTGGAATCACACAGTGTGTGCTCTTTAGTGTTTGCCTTCTTCCCCACAACATTATGCCTGTGAGATTTATCCAGAATTGTGGATCCCTTCCTTTTTGAGATTGGGTCTCAGGACCTGGAGCTCCTAGACAAACCATTGATGGTATAGAGCTATAAAATCACTCTAGTGTACAGTTGGTATTTTCAGAACTTGTAAATTTGGACATTGTGCTCCTTTAGGTGTCATCACAGTTTGTCATGCTCTGAACTTGGGAAGAAAAAGCTATGTGAATTTTCAGAGTCCTTGGTATAACAGGTTCTATATATATATTAACAGGAAACACCTTTTAGTATTTTTTAAAAGAATGGAGTAAAAGGCTTTATGCATTTAAAGTCTCTGCCAGAAGTGTTTTGTTTTATAGATGAAATGTGCCTCCATGCAATAGCTAAGAACCTGAAAAATTTGTAAAAGAAGTTAAGTTTGGTTTTATCAAAATATAAGTATATGAGGGGTCTTGCTGGTGAAGAAAGTTCAAATGTGTAAAATGATGAATCATCTGTACCCTTCAGCCAGAGACCACCAGGAATGCAGCTGTGGCTGGACAAGTTGGGTTTATTATTCATTGCAGTGAGTGGGAACACACACCATGGGTGGTAGGAGGGTATTAGGAATAAGCCATTATAGGCTTTGGGCTTTGGTTGGGTAATTTGGGGAAAAGGCTAAGGTAGCAGAGCTTTTTTCTAAATTAAGCCATGTCAGAAAGTGGGGGCAATTTTATGATTAGATATCTCAAATCTTTTCTGTAGGGAAGGCAGGTAAGAGTGAGGCTAAAGTACTAATTGGTAAAGAAGCAGCAGGCACTCATTTTAGCTTAGAGGGGGATGTTTGATATTTTGTGGGTTTCACAGTGATCTTGTTTTTGTCTCACTTTATCATAGTTTCATAAGTGACCTTGTTTGATGTGGATGCTCCATGAGATTGTTTATGTTCTGCGGGAGAACAACAAGACTTAGTTGTGAACGTTAGATCAGTTTGCAATAGCTTTGAAGCTTAGCTATGAGCATTAGATCATTTCACGGAGAGCAGGGAGCTGCTGTCTTGTATTTTTTTTTTTTTTTTAAGGAAAATTTCTAGGCTTTTGTTTTTCATAAATCTGTACTTTATAACATGGTCTTAAGATAGGATTGATCTTTAGTACATACTTATTCCTTAAAACACTAAATAAATATTCTGAACAGAAAGCATATTTAGAGTATTACCCTTTAAATCCTTGTTTTCAGTTGTCTTAAGTGACTGAGGTTGCCCAACAAGTCACTGTTTTTTGAGGTTTTAGGTGATCCTTGTGAAGTCATGTGGGCTTTCGGCAAATGGCTTAATCACACTTGACTGTTCTTGCCTTACCTCTTGAGTGAGGGTAAAACAGTGACTCAAATTTCTTAGTGGTACCTTGTGATGCAGTTGATCAATCTCACGATGAGATGATATCTGCTTATTTTACAACACCTATTTCCAAAAAGGATTCCAGCTGGCCAGTATTTGCCTTCCCTCTGAGCACTCCAATCATATCTTTTCTTTTCCTCTCCCTGAAAACTTGACCTAAACGAGCAATCACAGTTGTTAAACAACTCTTGGTCCACAAAGAAAAAAAACTGTGAAAGGAGGATCTTCTTCCAAGAAAACTTCATCTAGAGATGTCACGTGAAGGGATTGAAATATCTCATCATGATTGTTTTTTTTTTTTTGGTGCTGAAACCATGATTGTTTTTAAAGCACGGTTTGAACAGAAGACTGGTGTATTTTGCCAGCCCAGCCTTCCAGTGTTGTGAAGGATTTGTATGCCATTTGCTGGGTCACTTTAGACCTCTGTCCTTTCACATGGGCTAGAAGTAAGGCTTTGACCAGCACACTATTTTCTAATTTTCTTGTCTAACAGAGCATTGAACCTTCTTGTTTCTGGCACCTCATGTTTGCTACTTGAAGCCTGTAAACTTAGCTTTATCTATGAGCTGCAGCTGTGTATGGCTTTTCAGTCGTTTCTCGGAACAGAATGTGAACTGGCTAATGAGAGGGGCGAGTTTCACCTTTCAGTATTCAGCCCAACCATATTCAAGAAAAGGAAAAAAGATGAAGAGGAGTCTTGGATCAACTGAATAAACGTTCAAACCAATGAAAGTGGGTGAAATAAAGGCATATTTATATAAACAAGAGTTGGAAAAGTAGATATTTTTGCTGTCACGTATGGCCCTTCTTATGAATGTTTGCATTATTGTTCTGGCCATGTGAGTGGGAATTTTCAATTTCACATTCTCATATTTAAGAATGATTTTGTTGTGTATTTTGTATGTTTTGTTTCTGGTTATGTTGAACATTTATTGATTGGTTCTTTTGTACTTTCTAGGCGGATGACATCTGGAATGGCAATTTTGTCTCTCTCAGCATTTTCCAGTCTCTTAGCATAGAATCATACCATACTCACATTTAATTTAACATGTTTAGCTATTTGCACCCAGTGAACAGAAAAGAATAGTAATTTAAATAGTGCTGGCTCTTCCACTATCTCTCTTATTCCATGAGTGCTGTCGGTTCTGGGTCATTCTCCTTCCTTCCATTGGCCGTGTCAGTTCTTTGTTCCTTTCCACTGGCTTTCTATAGAACAGAACACTTCAACCCTACCTCAATCATGCCTTGATCAAAAGAAAACTGACTTTATGCCATTTCCCACTTACCTGCTGACCTTGGAACCTAACTCTAGCATAAGAAGCACCCCATCTGTATTTCCTTTCCATTCATTGCATAACCTAGGACATTCTGTACAAAGCTGAATAATATTGATGATAGCAGGTGTCCTCCTTGTTTCCAACTTTAATGCGAGGGCTTCTAGTGCTTTATTCTTAAATGTGTTGTCAGACGAAAGCTTTTGATAGATGCTTGGATGCAGGGTGTTTACTTTTGGTTTTGTTTGCCATTACGAATGAACAGAATTTTGCACCTGTTGAGATGATTGTATTTTTAAAATCTCAGTGTAATGAAAGACAGTAATAGATATCTAATGAACTATCTACTTATTCCTAAGATAAACCCTACTGGTTATAATTCTTTATTTTAATATATTGCTGGATTCATACTGCTAACATTTTATTCAAGATTCTATTCATTTATTAAATAAAAGTGGCCTTTGGCTTTTGTGTTTTACAGTTTTGGAATCAGGGTTACTTTTAGGTACCTTTTTGTCATTTTTAGCAACAGATTTAGTTTATATAATATGGCAGTTATTTTTATCTTTAAAGTTTGGTGGGACTTGCTTGTTAAAACCACCTGGACCTACTGTCCTTTCTAGGCAGGGGTGGCTTTTTAAAAATGTCAGAAACTTTTTGGTGGGGGAAATAATAGCAGGTACTTTATTTAGCGAGATAGCTGAGCATATAATGCATAAATAGTGATGCTGCTTTTTTTTTTTTTTTTTTTTTTAAATGACACTTGTGAACACACCTACATGTCTGGATAAATATACATTGTGTATGTTGGGGATGGTGAAATTGATTGTTCTTCAAGATTCATTCAGTATCTCCTCTCCACCTCTCTCTTCCACTTTAAAGGACCCCAGTGATTGCGCTGGGCCCCCTGGAAAATCCAGAATGATCTTATTTTAAGGCCAATTGATTAGAACCTTAGTTCCATTTGCTCCCTTAATTCCCCCTTGCCACCATATTCACAGGCCCTGGGGATTACGATGGGACATTCTTTGGGGGGGTGCATTATTCTGCCTATACCAGTCTCCTATTATTGGAGAATTTTTCAGTGAACACCTTCAAACATTGTTCTCTGTAGTTTTGTTTAATCCATGGTCACCTTTCTGTAAGTGGAGCATTTTCAGCATGATAATTTTATGATGTTTAATAAAAATGGTCATATGACTGAAACTTCAGTCTTGATTGGATCAGAGAGCAGAAGGCAAGTTTATTGCCAAAGGAAAAATTCCAGAACTGGGGGGAGATCAATATGTCCCTTAGGTGCATTCTTGTTAAAATGTAAGGTCCTTTCACACATTATTATTTTATTATATTCCCTGTGCATTCTGACATATGTAATACACATAGGAGTTGATTGATATATGTTAGGGAAATGAGTATATACATACTATACAAACAAATCCTTCACCATTGAACGCCTTTAATTTTGTTGCCTTTTCAGCATCACTTCAATAGATGTGCCGTCTGAATTACTAACTGTACGTAATTTAGCAGCATTTTGGATGTTGACAACTGTTTTGTATCAGAATGTAATGCTGCCTCAACATTACTTAAATGGGGGATATTTATTCTTTTTTTTTTTTAAAGATTTTATTTATTTATTCATTTATACCCCCCCTTGCTGCTTGTGCTCGCTGGGCCAGCCAACCACGCCGTGCGGGCGGGCCTGCCCCCACCAGGAGGCCCCGGGAACCGAACCCGGGGCCTCCCACATGGCAAACGGGAGCCCCACTGATTGAGCCACAGCCGCCTCCTGGGACATTTATTCTTGTATAAAACATTTAGATGTTCTTTCTTTTAACTGTTCTGTCTTGCTAATTTTAAAGGCTAAATACATGTCCTGTATTCTGTTTCTCTCTCTCCTCCCTTCCCCCCCACTTTTATTTTATTTTTTTAACAAAGATAGTTTATTACAAGATCTTTGCAATTTTATGTAAATGTCAGTTGCCAGAGAACCTTGATTGAAACCTGGAGTTACTTTGCAATACAAAATAAAATGACATTAAAATACAGTTCCAGAGTCCCTTATCCAAGGGACCAGATGTGTCTTAGAATTAAGGTTTTTTGTTGGGAACAGGGTAGAGTATGGACAGGTAATATTGAGCATATATCACATATCAGATCACCTCCCCAGTGGGTTATAGCAGCAGTCCATCATCAAACACATCAGGATTTCCACAGCAAAACATGTGAGCAGTTACACTAAGTGTGATGATAAAGTTGCACACAACCTCTTGTCCATTCAGGTAGCTTTTGCCATCAAATAAATACAGGTCAGGTCAGTTTGGTTTTCTGACAAATGGTAACAACTGTTGGATTTTTGGATTTAGGAATTTGGACTTGTGTTTAAAGAATTGAAGACCTGTGGTAGATTTTTACTTTAATTCATAACAGTGGATTAATGAACATTTTTGAAAGTTCCAGCTGGGGAGAGTTACTACTTATATATGATCTTGGATGAGTATTTTTCTTTTTCTTTTTTCCTCATCTTGGAAGTTATCCTTTTTGACCATGTGCACAGACTCAACCTTGGTTATCAAGGAGGTGATGTAGTTTGACTGCTGTATCCTCATATCTAACCAGAATAGAAACTTTCTGCTGAAAGTTAAACTCTTGCTGGAAATTAAACCTTCCCTTATCCAACTTCTCCCTTCCGTCTTCCTGCCTCACTGAAAAATTGAAAATCTCCATACATCAACAACCCCCAAATCACAAAGCCAGACTTCTGATTTAACCAAAGCATTGTGCCTCTCACCTCTTCAGAGGGGTTGGCTTCCATAGAAACTCAGTGTTCAGAAGCTAAACCCCTAGGCACCTTTGAATGAGTAAGCATATGATGAACTGGAGGTAAGCTGGCTATCACTTTCTCACCTACAGCTGCACAGGGAACAGACCTAGCTTTGTAGCTGCAGTTTTATGAAGCAGTTTGCTTAAATCCCTATGTTTTAACTGAATGCCTGCACCCAAGGTTGGGGAGTCTGCTGGAAGGAGCATCCAGCCAGTGCAGTAGCAAACATTGCTCAAGCATGTTGTAATAATTCTTATGGCAGAGGATTGGAAACAGCTGGAATGTCAGGCAGTAGGGAGATGGTTATCATACATCAGTGAACTAGGATATATGTAACACCAAAAATTGTTGGAGAAATATTTAATATTCTCAAGAATATACTATACAGTATAATAAGTGGGATGAAGGGATACAGCATGCATGCAGTGAGAGCCAGTTTTGTAAGATGTCTTTTATAAGAGTTAGAAAGTTTTCAGTCATTATTTCCTCAAATATTCTTTCTTCCCCTTTTCCATTCTCTTCTCCTTCTGGGACACTTATAATGTGTATGTTTGTGCATTTTGTGTGTGTGTGTTTTTTTTAATCCCCCCCCCCCTTTGTTGTTTTTGCGCTCACCGTCTGCTCTCTGTGTCCATTCGCTGTGTGCTCTCTGTCTGTCTGTCTTCTCTTCTCGTCTCCTCTTTAGGAGGCACTGGGAACTGATCCTGGGACCTCTGATGTGGGAGAAAGGCGCTCAATCACTTGAGCCACCTCAGCTCCCTGGTTTGTTGTGTGTCTCATTGTCTCTCCTCTTTGTCTCTTTTTGTTGTGCCAGCTCTCTGCACAGGTCAGCTCTCCGTGTGGGCCAGCTCGCTTTCATCAGGAGGCCCTGGGAAACAAACCTGGGACCTCCATATGGTAGACGGGAGCCCAGTCGCTTGAACCACATCCGCTTCCCTGTGCATTTTGTGTTGTCATTCAATTCCCTGAGACCCTGTTTCGTTTTTTCCCCATTCTTTTCTCTTTCTGTTCTCCTGTCTTTCCCAGTTCAGATATTCTGTCCTCTAAATCACTAATTCTGTCTCCTAGCAATTCATATCTGCTCTTACGTGCCTATAATGTATTTTTTTTTAACAAATCAATTTTATTGATATATTAAAAAAGCATACAATTCATCCCAAATATACAATCAGTGGTATTTGGTATAATCACATAGTTGTGCATTCAGCACTTCAATGATTATTAGAGCTTTTTCCTTATTTCAATAATAATAATACAAAAACAGACAAGTAAATTTATTCACCTATCAATCTCTCTATACTTTCCCTACTGTACATAGCTGCTATTTCTGGCTATTCTTGTGCAATTATTTATTTATTAAGATACATTCACATACCATATGGTCTATCTAAAGTGTATAATTAATGGCTTTTAGTATAATCACAATGTGGTGCATTCATCACCACAAAAAATTTCAGAACAATTTCATTACTCCAAAAAGAAAAGCTCCATACCTCTTAGCATGCCTTTCCAAGCCCTAGATAGCCACTACTCTAAATTCTCTTTATAAATTGACTTATATTTACATTTTATATAAATGGAATCATATAATATGTAGTACCTTGTATCTAGTTTCTTTCACTTAGCATAGTGTTCTTTTTCTGTCTAATAGTAACATCTTGTAGTATTGATATACATTTTTTCAGCTTCAAAGAAAAAC
Source organism: Tolypeutes matacus (assembly GCA_026826555.1). NCBI lineage: Eukaryota > Metazoa > Chordata > Mammalia > Cingulata > Chlamyphoridae > Tolypeutes > Tolypeutes matacus. The sequence goes on along the minus strand of JAKSZT010026914.1, from coordinate 2,309,201 downwards.
AGTCTTATAGATGCAATTTTATCCGTATTCATATTTCACTTGCAGTTGTGCTATGCTATACTGTTACATGTTACAGTTTTTAGCATTCCTTATAATAATATACATAACCTTAGACTTTTCCTTTAAACTATTTTCATACCCACATAATTGTACTGCTAATTACAAACATTATGTTGGGCTTTCACCTTTTCTATTCATTTCCAAAGATTAACACAAATCCTTTTTACCAATTCTGCACAAGTTAACTCTCAGCTTTTCCTTCCCCTACCTGGGTGTAGCTCAGTGTAGGAATGCTTGCCTCACATATCCTAGGTCCCTGGTTCGATTCCCGGTACCTCCTAAGAGAAAGGATCCAGAGAATGATCTACTGGGAGGTCAGGCACCCAGCTGGCACATTATGACAGGGAACTTACAGACTGAGATTTTCTCTAATGTAAATTTTAATCTCATCCATCGTGTCTTTCGTTCCCATAACCTCTTACTTTTCTTTTCAGGCTTTCAAATTATTCTTTATGCTTACTCAGTGTCTTCTTAATATCCTTTGGCTCTTTAGTTATATTTTCCTTCAATTCTTTGAATTGATTTAGTAGATTTGTGTGATTATCATTGATTAGTTGTCTTAAATCCTATATCTCATCAGCATATTTGGTTTGTGACTTTGGCTGGGCCATCTCTTCCTGTATGGCTTGTAATTTTTGTATTTAGGCATATGAATACATTGATGAATTTACTCTGATGGTCAGTTTCTCTCTCTTGCCTAATATATATATATTTTCATAGCTCTTCTTTGACTTTTGGTTCAACTTATTCTAAGTCTTTAAAATCGCCCAGCTTATGTTTTCAAAATCGGGCCAGAGACTCACTAATGGGGTGAAGAGTTTCTCCCAGAAGTAAGGTAAAGAGAGACCTAAAAGCAATTTTTCTCCTTGCAGTTTCCTGGCCAGCCAGCAGATGGCGCTTATCGGGGAACCTTTCTGTAGGGGTGTTTCTTTCAATCTCCGCTTTCCCATGTTTCTGGTCTGGCCAGAGCCTAGATTGAAAGTAGGCTTTGCTGGCCGAATTTACTGAAGAGAAGCCCTCCGACTCACCCTTCCTCTTCCCTTGTAACAGCTGACAGGAAGGAAGACATCTGTCCCCTCTCAGTCAGCTGCAGTGAGCCAGGGGTTTTATCTAGGTTTAATGTCTTGAGGGTGGAGGATGGTAGCTCTTCTCGGCTGCCACGGGGTTTAGTAACTCATGTTTGTTGCTTCGGGGTTTTTGCCTCTCTGTCTCTCACCCTTCTGGGAGTTGCGTAGTAATGTCCTGGTCTGCTGACCCTCAACGCAGTTCCCTTTCGCCATTGTTTTTGTGAGAGAGTTGGGCCCTGCTTGCCTAATCCACGCCATCTTCCTGGAACGCCAGTCATTTTTGTAAAATGTATAAGCAAAGGGTTGAGAGGGGAATGGATAACAATGTCAACAGTGCTTTTCATGATAGACTATTTGCTTTATAATTCAGAGTTATCAAATTTTTCTATAATGTATTTTTTTCTTCCTCCCTTCTGAGTCCCTTGATCCAGGGGCCTTTTACTTTGGGGGCAGAATTTTTCTCTTATTTTAATCAGAATACTGTCCTCTTTTTCTGATAATTAGCAACTGAGTATTAGGAATACTTCCATGGGGACTTCTGGGCAGATGATAGACTAGAAAGACATAGGACTCTCTTCTCTCTCAGAAAAATAGTCAGAGGACAGGCAGAAACAACCTGAAAAAAAATCTTCTATGGTTTATGACACCAGGGGAAGGATGGACACTGCCCAGAAAAGAGAGGGACAAAGGAAATGAATCACAACAACAAAACTGTGAGTTAAAAATGGCAACTGCAAATGCCAGCATCCTCCCCCACCCTATAGACATTTTAAAATTCTCAGATCTCAAGGCTGGCAGCTACAGACAAAGAGGGCTCCAGGGAGCCACCTCCTCAGGAAAGAGGAGAGGGGGGGACGAAGCCGAAGACTGACTCAGCTTTTGACCTACAAATTTGGTCTGCTGTGTCCCTTGAGCCCTTCCAGGCCAGATGGGGCTGCACCAATGTTTGTTTTCCTTGGGGGCTGGCAAGGGAGTAAAGAGATCTGACCCTCTCAATCTCCTCCTCTATTGATGGGACTGGTTGTTGAGTATGCAGAAGGGGGTGGAATTATTTCCTACTCAACAAAAGGGAGGGGGCTGCCAGCAAAGGTTGTAGAACTGCCTCTGAGACAGTTTGAATTCTGAGGCTCTTACCCTCCAGGCAGGATCCTCTATCAGACTGATCTGGTCAGTGTTGTAATAAACACATTCCGACCAGGCATTGAACTCAGAGGACTGCTGAAGTGTGCCATCTACTGGCGGGCCAAAGAAGTGCATGTGAGGAAATTAAAGGTACATAAGTAAGAGTGTCTTTTTCTGGCCTTTACAGCCTCCCTCCCCAAGGTCCTAGGAAGCCAGTCTGCATGCCATTACTGGGTCCAGGGCACAGATTTGTGCAGCTAACAGGGAAAATCCTAAATACCCAGAACAAGTTGAGCCTAGAATCAAAGAACAGCAGTAACACATAGCCTTCTGCCACTAAATCCCTACAAAAGAGAGAGAAATTGACTGTCTGAGTAATCTCACTATCCTAATCAGATGCCTAGAAATCAGCAAAAAATTATAAGCCATACTAAGAAAATGGAAGAAATGGCCCAAGAAAAGGAATATATCAAAGCTCCAGAAGAGACATAGGATTTGAAACAACTGATCAGTGAGATGCACACAAATTTCCAAAATCAGATTAATGAGTTGAAAGACAATATGGCTAAAGAAATAAAGGACATCAAGAAAATACCGAGTGTGCACAGGAAGAATTTGAAAACCTGAATAGAAAAGTAACAGAGCTCATGGGAATGAAAGACATGATAGGTGAGATCATAAACACACTAGAAGGGAGTGGATGTAGCTCAGTGGTTGAACGCTGCCTGCCTCCCATGTAACAAGGTACTGGGTTCAATCCCTGGTACCTCCTAAGAAAAGAAAAACAAACATTAGAGGCATACATCAGCAGACTCGAAATGATAGAAGAAAGAATAAGTGATACAGAACAGCTGAAATAGAGAAACAAATGGAAAAAATTGAGCAGGAGCTCAGGTAGTTGAATGATAACATGAAATGCAACAACATATGTGTCATTGGTGTCACAGAAGGAGAAGAGAAGGGAAAAGGGGCCAAAAGAGTATTTGAGGAAATAATGGCTGAAAAATTCCCAACTCTCATGAAAGAAATGAACTTAGATATCCAAGAAACACAGCATACCCCCAATCAGAATAAATGCAAATAGACCTACTCAAAGACACATACTACTCAGAATGTCAAATGTCAAAGATAAAGAAAAAATTCTGAGAGCAGCAAGAGAGAAGCAAATGATCACATACTAGGGACACCTAATAAGACATCGTGCAGATTTCTCATTAGAAACCATAGAGGCGAGAAGACAGTGGTATGATACAATTAGGATACTGAAAGAGAAAAACTCCCAGCCAAAAATTCTTTATCCAGAAAAATTATCATTCAAATGTGAAGATGAGTATAAAATATTCACAAACAGAAAATAAGAACATTCATAAAAAAGAATCCACCTATGCAGGAAATATTAAAGGAAGCCTTAGAGCCTGAAAGAAAAAGACAGGAGAGAGAAACTTGGAGGAGAGTATAGAAGAAAGAATAGGAGAAAGGATAACCAAAAGAGTAAAAAAGACAGATGGAAATAAGATATGACATATGAAAACCAAAGAGTAAAATGGTGAAAGTAAATAATGCATTTACAGTAATATCATTGAATGTGAATGGATTAAACTCCCCAATCAAAAGATAGAGGCTAACAGAATTGATTTTTAAAAAGCACAAAACATGAAGGGAGCAAATGTAGCTCGGTGGTTGAGCACCTGCTTATCATGTATGAGGTCCTGGTTTCAATCCCTGGTACTTCCTAAACAAACAAACAAACTAAAAAACATGAGCCATCCATTTGCTGCCACTCACTCTAGACCCAGGAATACAAATGAACCAAACAAGCTGAAAGTGAAATATTAGAAAAAGATACTCCATGCAAACAGTAATCACAAAAGAGCAGGAGCTATACTAATATCGGACAAAACAGACTTTAAATGCAAAAAAGTTATAAGAGATACAGAAGGCCGTTATATATTAATAAAAGGGACAATCCACTAGAAAGATATAGCAGTCATAAATATCTATGTGCTTAACCAGGGTGCCCCAAAATACATGAGACAAAAACTGGCAAAACTGAAGGGAGAAATAGACAACTCTACAATAATAGTTGCAGACTTCAACACACTACTCACATCACTAGATAGAACAACTAGACAGAAGATCAACAAGGAAATAGAACTTAAGCAATAGGGTAAACAACCTAGACCTAACAGACATATGTAGAACGTTGCACCCAAACTTAACCAGGTTATTCATTCTTCTCAAGTACTTATGGATCTTTCTTCAGGATAGACCACATGTTAGGTCACAATGCAGGTCTCAATAAATATAAAAAGATTGAAATTACACAAAACACCTTCTCAGATCATAATGGAATGAAATTGAAAATCAATTATAGATGGGAAAGAAGTAAATTCACAAATGAGTGGAGGCTGAACAACATACTCCTAAATCAGTGGGTCAAAGAAGAAATTGTAAGTGAAGTTAGTAAATGTATTGAGATGAATGAAAACGAGAACACAACTTATCAAAACTTCTGGGATACAGTAAAGGCAGTCTTGAAAGGGAAATTTATAGCCCTAAATGCCTATATTAAAAAGAGAAGAAAGAGCTAAAATAAAAAAATCTAACTGAAAAACTGGAAAAACAAGGAAAAGAACAGCAAACCATTCCCAAAGCAAGCAGAAGGAAAGAAATAATAAAGATTAGAGCAGAAATAAATGAAATTGAGAACATATACACACACCAAAAAAACAAAAAAAAAAAAAAAAAAAAAAAAGAAACTAAAAGCTGTTTCTTTGAGAGGATCAATAAAATTGCTAACCCTCTAGCTAGGCTAATAAAATAAAAAAGAGAGATGATGCAAATAGATAAAATCAGAAAAGAAAGGGGGGAAGTTACTCCTGACCCCACAGAAATGAAAAGGAACATAAGAGAATGAGAAACTCTGTATCAACAAACTAGATGACTTAAATGAAATGGACAATTTCCTAGAAATGCAAAAAAAAAATAAAAATAAAAATAAAAAAAACCTACACTGACACTAGAAGAAATACAAGAACTTAACAAACCAATCACATTTAGAGAGATTGAATCCATCATCAAAAATCTCTCAAGAAAGAAAAGTCCAGTACCAGATGGCTTCATAGTTGAATTCTACCAAGCATTTTGAGAAGAATTAACACCAATCCTGTTTAAACTCTTCCAAAAAATTGAAGAGGGAAAATTATCCAACACATTTTATGAAGCCAGCATTACCTTAATACCAAAGCCAGATAAAGACACTACAAGAAAAGAAAATTACAGACCAATCTCTCTAATGAACATAGATGCAAAAATTCTAAATAAAATACTTGCAAATAGAATCCAATAGCAAATGAAAATACTTATACATCACGACCAAGTGGGATTTATTCCTGGTATGCAAGAGTGATTCAACATAAGAAAATCAATTAACATAATACAGCACATTAAAAATATGAAGGAAAAAAAAACACATGATCATCTTGATTGATGCAGAAAAGACATTTGACAAAATCCAGCATACTTTCTTGATAAAAACACTTCGAAAGAGGAATAGCAGGAAAATTCCTCAATGTAATAAAAGACATATATGAAAAACCCACAGCCAACATTGTTCTCAGTGGGGAAAGGTTGAAAGCTTTCCTGCTAAGATTGGGAACAAGACAAGGATGCCTACTGTCACCTTGTTATTCAACATTGTACTAGAAGTTCTAGCTAGAGCAATTAGACAAGAAAAAGAAAAAAAAGCATCCAATAGGAAAAGAGGAAGTAAAACTCTTACCATTTGCAGGTGACACGATCCTATATTTAGAAAAATCTGAAATGTCTATGATAAAGCTACTTGAGCTGATAAATGAGTTCGGCAAAGTGGCAGGACACAAGATTAATAAGCAAAAATCAGTAATGTTTCTTTATACTAGTATTGAACAATCTGAGAAGGAAATCAGGGAAAAAATTCCATTCACAATAGCAATAAGACTGAAATACCTAGGAATCATTTAACCAAAGAAGTACAGAAATACTTACACACAGAAAACTACAAAACAATGCTAAAAGAAATCAATGAAGACCTAAACAAATGGAAAGACATTCCAAGTTCATGGATTAGAAGACTAAATATCATGAAGATGTCAATCCTACCGAAAGTAATTTATAGATTCATTGCAATACCAATCAAAATTCCAACAGCCTATTTTACAGAAATAGAAAAGGCATTTACCAAATTCTTTTGGATGGGAAAGTGTACCTAAAGAGCCAAAAGCATTCTAAAAAAGAAAAACAACATGGGGGGAATTTCAGTGCCTGATTTTGAAATGTATTTCAAAGCTACAGTGGTCAAAACAGTTTGATGTTTGCATAAAGATAGACACATTGCTCAGTGTAATAGACTGGAGAGTCCAGAAATAAACCCTCATCTCTATGGCCAACTGGTTTTCGACAAACCTACCAAAGCCATGTTAATTGGACAAAACAGAGTCTTCAAACAGATGGTGCTGGGAGAACTGGATTTCCATAATCAAAAGAATGAAAGAGGACCCCTATCTTATTCTCTATACAAGAACCAACTTAAGGGAAATGGATGTGGCTCAAGCAACTGGGTGCCTACCTACATGGAAGGTCCTACTTTGGTTCTCAGTGCTCCCTAAAGAAGACAAGTAGCACAGCGAGCTGACACTATAGGCTGGCATGGCAAACTGATACAATGAGATGACACAACAAAGAGACACAATGAGGAAACACAATGAGATAGCGGTGGTGGCTCAAGCAATTGGGAACCTCCCTCCAACATGGGAGGTCCTGGATTTGGTTCCTGGTGCCTCCTAAAAAGAAGAGCACACAATGAGCAGATAGCAAGCGCAAACAACGAGGCAGGGTTGGGGGTTGAAAAATAAATAATATATCTTAAAAAAAAAAAAAAAATCAACTCAAAATGGATCAAAGACCTAAATGTAAAAGACAGGACCATTGAATCACTAGAAGAAAATGTAGGGAAACACCTTGTGGTAGGCGATGGTTTCCTGGACCTTACATCTAAAGCACAGGCAACAAAAGAAAAAATAGATAAGTGGGACCTCCTCAAAATTAAATACTTTTGCACCTCACAGGACTTTCTCAAAAGGGCGAAAAGGCAGCCGACTCAATGGGAGAAAATATTTGGAAATCACATGTCCGGTAAGGGTTTAAGATCCATGATATATAAAGAGATGCTACAACTCAACAATAAAAAGACAAATGACCTGATTACAAAATGGCCAAAAGGCTTGAATAGACATTTGTCTAAAGAAGAAATACAAATGGGAAAAAAAAAATGTTCAACATCCCTAGCAATTAGGGAAATGCAAATCAAAGGTACAATGAGATATCATTTCACACCTATTAGAATGACCACTATTAAAAAAGACAGAACTGTGTTAGGATGTGGAGAAATAGGAACGCTTATTCACCATTAATGGGACTGTAGAATGGTACAGCCACTACGGAGGACTGTTTGACATTTCCGAAAGAAGTTCAATATAGATTTGCCATGAGACCCTCCAATACCATTGTTGGATTCTCTGAAAAACTGAGAGCAGTGACACGAGCAGACATCTGCACACTGATGTTCATAGTGGTGTTATTCGTGATTGCTGAAAGACTGAAACAACCCAGGTGTCCATCAACTGATGACTGGATAAACTAACTGAGGTTTATTTACACGAAGGAATATTATGCAGCTTTAAGAAGAAATAGTCATAAAGCATATGAAAACATGGACGAACCTGAAGGACATTATGTTGAGTGAAGCAAGCCAGACACAAAAGGACAAATATTGTATCATTGCGCTACTATGAACTAAATATATTGTGTAATCTCATGGAGTTACTAACTTGCATATGGGTCACCAGAAAATTAGAATAAGGTTAGAGAATGGAAATTTGAGGGTTAACTTGTACAGAATTGGTAAAAAGGGTGTGTGTTAATCTTTGGGAATGAATAGAAAAGGTGAAAGCCCAACATAATGTTTGTAATTAGCAGTGCTATTATGTGGGTATGAAAGTGGTTTAAAGGGATAGTCTAAGGTCATGTATGTTACTAAAAGGAAGGGAATACTTCCATGAGAGTTGCTATTCAAAGCAGGATATGATCTTTCCCTCAGCTCCCAAGGCAGGGAGATGATGTGGGAAGAACACTGAATGGAGGATGGGGATACTTGGATTCTAGTTCCCAGTTCCCTACTGATTGGCCAGATTCCTTGGCCTCAGTTTCCTCTGATAATGATATGCTTTCCTAGACTTCCCCTTTAGTACTTGACAGATTGTTATTTCTTGCTGTGCCATAAAGGAATTTGGATTATGTCCCCTTTTACAGAGGAGAAATATAGGCTTGGGGAGGGGGGGAGGTAGACTGCTGAGGGTAGTTAGGAGTTAACCGCAGAGCCAAGACGGAGCTAAACGCTCCTGATTAATAATGTGGCGCCCTTCCACCTGCACCTGGCAGGCCAGCTGGAGGCTCATCAGAACCTTTGGGGGCCCACCCCTCAAATCTGCTCCATTGGGTGAAGGGTAGGGCCTGGGCATCATTAGGCTATTGATTTCTTTCTTTTTTCTAATGAATTTTAAGTAGTGCTACTGTTATCCAGATATTGGAGTTTGGGGATCTACTGCCTACAAGGCAGCTCAGGTTTGTGTATGTGTGTGTGTACACATATAAACAGAAGGTGACTATTCCTTTTAAAGTATTTGACTAGTTATTATACAAGACAGTGTTCTTAGTCCAAGTGGATGTCATGGGACCACTTATTCTCTCAGTAATTCCAGAGGCACCGTTATGTTTCTTGGGCAAAAGTTTTATTAATTTTAAAAATAATTACAATTATTTATATACATAATGTATTTATATATAATACAATAGACTTGCTTATAATTTATAACATTTGTAAATGAATGTAATTTATTTTTATATTCTTGCTAAAAAAAACTTATAGGTTCATATTCCTTGGATGCTTTTTACTTTTAAATTTAGATCTAATTCTCTTCTTATACTGATGAGTTTTCATTTCAGAAATTGTATTAGGATATAGGCTAAGCTGCTGAAACAGTGACCGGGAAGTACAGACTCCAAAGTGTATGAGTACCCACGTTGATTTTGCTCTCATATTACAGTCCAGAGTAGGCTGGTGGCTTTTCTCCATGACCTAGGGTCTTCCTGTGTTGTTGCTCCACCATCTTTTGGGGTCTTAACCTTGGCTGCATGGGTGAAACTGGCTCCTGACCACCAGGTTTGATTCCAGTCCGTAGGAAGAGGGAACAAGCATGGATGGGAACTGCTTGCCTTTGTAAAGATGTGACTCCATGGTTGCATGCCACTTCCACTCATCCTGTTTTCCAGAAGTTCCCATGACTTTGCCTAGCTTCCAGGGAGGCTGGAGGCTGGTGAATGTAGTTCTTCTGGGTGATCATGCATCCAGTTAAAGTGCAGGAGAGTCCTATTATCAAAAGGAGGAAAAAGTAAAGTTTTTAAATTAAAGCTAGGGGTTGGTCACTTTTCCATCTGCTACAGATGTGCACATTGTAAAACAGTGGTGATAGGCTGGAAAAATGGAAGAGTTTGCACTATGAAGTGCAAAACTTATGTTTGGTACTAACATCTGTGAAAGCAGTTGTGGGTTGTAGAAACCTGTGAAGGAGCTGGAATTACTATACTGTGAGTTCCTCCAAGAGCAGAAATTGCACCTGAATCATTTTTCTGTCATGAGACCCTGTCCCAGTGCTTGCATTACAACTAATCAGCAGAGGAGGGTGGGGGAGAAAAGGTTAAGCAATTAAGAAGGCTTTTCCTATATCTTAGTGGTGCCCATTTGTCCATCCAATATGAGTGCTTGTCTGTGCCAGCTAGGCATGGTTCCAGGTTCTGAAGCTACAACAGCAAAGACAGGGAGACAAACGAAAAAGTAAAGAAATAAGATAAATTCTGCTGGCAGTGGGTACTTTGACAGAAAAACAGCAGAGTAATGGGCTGGTGAGTGGCCAGAGATTGTTTGGTGGCAGAGATTGTCTCTTTGGGGGGAACTGAAATGACACGGTTCCAGCACACTATGTGGCAGAGGACCTAGTAGGAATTGTGTGCCTGGTGTGTATGGGAGCAGGTGCCAGAGTGTCATGAGTGGGGATGGGAGAGGAGGGCAAAAGGAAGGCTGGTAGACCAGGGAAGGAATCATGATTTCTGACAGCAGTGGAAAGCCATTGGAGGGTTTGAAGCAGGACAACTAAGTGATCAGTTTTCCATCTCTAAAAGATCATTCTACATGCAGAATGGAGCATAGATTTTTATGAGAGCAAGAGTAGAAGAATCAGCAAGGCCAGCTTGGTGGCTGTTGTCATCAGCCCAATGTGAAATGATGTTGGCTGCAACATAAGGCAGTGAGATTTAACAACTTTTAACATTTTCCATATTTAAGTTTTTCTAAACACTTGAGAGTAGGTTACAGGGCGTGGATATGGCTCAAATGGTTGGGCATCCGTCTCCCATATGGAGGGACCTGGGTTTGATCCCCGGGACCTCCCGGTAAAAATAATAAAAAATAAAACAAAAGAGAGTAGGTTACAAACATCATGTTTCTTTACCATGTAATACTTCATGTATATTTCCAAAGAACAAAGATATTCACTAAACACATTAATTAAACATAAGTTCAAGAAATTTAACATTGATAAAAAGCAGAGTCTATATTCCAATTTTTTTTTTCAATTGCCCCAATAGTGTCCTTTTGGGCATTTTCTCCTCCATTATTAGATCCAGTCCAGAATCATTATTTTATGTGATTGCCATTGTCTCTTTAGTCTCTTTTATGCTAGTCACTTTTTCATCAGGTGTTTGAGTGCTTATGTACCAAGTCCTAGGTATTTAAGTAGCTTCCTATATTTCTTGTTACTAGTGTATAAAATAATTAGCCTTTTCTTCTGTGCAGTTTAATCCCATTTAAATCCCTTTATTCTTGAGGTTATTTTATGTAGCCAAGATCATTCCAAGGCCAATTGCAAAATTTATGGATTAATGATGTTGCTTTCCTTTAATTAATAGGAGGATTGTGTACAGCTTCAGGGCAGGCACCTTGTCTGTGGTTTTCATTGCCATACCCACAGCACCTGCCATTCAGGAGATGTGCTGGCATATGTGTCGAATTAAATTTTAAAAATCTAATGACTGTAGCTTTTACTACTTGTCAGCTGTTCTACTTTTGGGAACTTATTATTGGGGGCAGAGAGGGCGGTTGGGGTTTATTTACCGGGAGTGGGGTTGAGCCTACCCTACCCACCCTCTCCATGTCAGTAGTGAGGACATCTTTAGAAATATAGGTTTCCTGTGTAGAAAAACCACATTAGGTGCACGGTGAATCATTTACAACCAGTATTCAGTCAAGAATAATACTTATTTACAATCAATTTTGCCTCTGAGTGGAATTGACTGCCAGTGAGTTTTATTCTTTGCTCAAATTTTTGTTTTGCTTTGTAGTTGTTTTAATTTTCTTTAAGGCTTCTCAGTCTTTGGGAAAGGGTGGGAGGAAGGGTGGATTCCTCAGTCTCTTTTGCCTAGAATTGGCCTTCCTTCCAGTTCTACAGAATCACATTGCCACAGAGCTCCCTCTGTTGATTCTTTGGAGTAGGAAGTACTTGACTATATCCTTTTCTCCTCATAGGAGGCAACTCAGTAGGAAGTAACTCTAATTTTCCAAGCATATAGAGCTCTAGAAATTTCATGTTCATATTCTTCAGACCTAAGTCACTGCCCCACCCAGCAGCAGGTGTGGGGCGTTTAGGGGTAGGTAGAGCATAGGTGTGGCCTCGGTGGTTTTCTTGTGAATAACTGATGTAGGCCTCAGTTCTGAAAGCACATCTTCCAAGAGCAATGATAAGCTTCCAACAGTGACATTGTCTTCTGAGGCAGGATCTACTTTAGAGATGGTAATTTCATCAACTGATTTAAGCTTATCAGTGAATCATAGAACACAAGCACTGATGTGGTCATCTCTCCCTTTGTATATATCTCTAGTTCATGGCACTTGTTCTTACGTATATGTGTGGGCTCAGACTTTGTTAGGCACAAACTGTGGACTTCCTTACACAGACAATGCCGTTTTTTTCTGGTCTCTTTTTATAAATCCTACTTATATATAGATTAGAGAATTTGGCTCATCATGACACTGCAGGACCAGTTCCTGAGTTTATAATTGGGAAAATTATAATTGCAGTATGACTTTTACCTTCTCCGGTGCTATCAACGAGAGAAAAAGAATTTTAGCGGTATAAATGCTGAATGTATGGTTTAAGATTTCTTTTTTTAAAGCTTCTGGTTATGCTTAATTTGGGCATTAATGCAGGCAGTTCTTCTATTTATATGTGACCGAAAGTAGTAACCAAATTCTAGTGTTACTCCTCTTCTCTGCCAATCAGTCACAGAAAATAACTTGAGGAATTTTAGAAAATCTGGGCCTTCAAAAGAAGGGAAGAAGCTGTAGAAAATGAAGTATCCTGATTGAAAATCATGTGCACAGTATTTTACAGTTCTTTCAAATGAGATGGAGTCTGTTTCCGTACCCTTTGATCTTGGCCTTGATCGTGCATCTTCTAGTTTAGCTGACCCACCAGCTAAATGCAACCACATGGGTGAGGCCAGTAAATCCAGCAGAGGAACTACCCATAAACCTATAGAATCATGACAAATAATAAATTGTTGTTTATAAGCCATTAAATTTCGGGGTGGTTTGTTACATAGCAATAGGTAAATGATAGAGTGAGCCGCTTGTAGGTGTAAATACTCAGGCATGGGTCATATTGTGCTTTCCTATTCCTGTAAAAAAGGATCTATTGAGTTTTTGTTGTTGTTTTTGGTACAGTGTACTTTATTGATGGTATATGACAAGGTAGGGCCCTCTGAGCCCCTCCTCTTCTTCAAGGGATCTGGGATGGAAGCTGTGGAGGATGGGCGATGCTCAGTGTTGGGGGATTGAGTTGGGACCAGGACTGCCCAGCAGCTGACTGCACCCTCTTCCTCTCATGCTGTTGCTGGTCGTCCAGGGGGTTCTTACTCCTTGGAGGCCATGTGGACCATGAGGTCCACCACCCTGTTGCTGTAGCCAAATTCATTGTTGCGCGCCAGGAAATGAGCTTGACAAAGTGGTCGTTGAGAGCAATGCCAGCCCCAGCATCAAAAGTGGAAGGGTGGGTGTCATTGTTAAAGTCACAGGGGACAACCTGGTCCTCAGTGTAGCCCAGGATGCCCTATGGGGGAGGGCATCTGACGCCTGCTTTACCACCTTCTTGATGTCATCGTATTTGGCCACGTTCTCCAGGCGGCAGGTCAGATCCACGACAGGCACATTGAGGGTGGGGACATGGAAGGCCATGCCAGTGAGCTTCCCATTCAGCTCTGGGATGACCTGGGCAATGCTGGTAGATGCAGGGATGATGTTCTGGGCAGCCCCGTGGCCGTCACGCCACAGCTTCCTGGAGGGGCCATTCTGGGTGGCAGTGATGGCGTGGACAGTGGTCATGAGTCACTCCATGATGTCGAAGTTGTCATGGATGACCTTGGCCTGGGGGGCCAGGCAGTTGGTGGTGCAGGAAGCATTTATTTATTTATTTATTTATTTATTTATTTATTTATTGAAACAAAATTAAATTTATTTCATATAATTTTCCTCAAGACAGTTTTACCCCTAGTGTGCACAATCTATTTGGAGACCCATGTTCTAATGAAAATAGATGTATTTTCTTTTACAATTTAAAAAACCATTTTAAAATATTCATTCAAGTAATAAGGCCTAACAATTTTATACACATAACAATATAGCTTAACAACATAAGAAGAAAAAATTAAGAGATGAAAAAGGAAACTGGAAAATAGTATTATATTTAACAATTCAAAATATGGTTCACAACACCTGATAGAACAAGCTGATACAATGTAAGGATAGGTGTCACATTAGAATCATGTAATTTACCAACTTGACTAACAGATATTTGTAGAACCCTATAGAACATAACTTCATAATTTTTGAATGCACATTGGACATTTACCAATGTGGCCATACCCCGGGCTATAAGGAAAATCTCCACAAAGTACAGAAGATTGAATCCACACAGAATGTTAAATTTGGTCTCAGGAATCAATAGAGAGGAGAATCAAAATATTTTATTACAATTGTTCTTCTATTTCTCCTTACAGTTTCATTAGTTTTTTTAAGTATATTTATACTATCTTCATTAACTGCTAATCACTATGAAATCATTTTCTTTATCCTTAGTTATAGCTTTTACTACAAAGTCTAATTTATGATAGTGTGAGCATGTATATATATATATATATTTTTTAATTAATTAAATTTTTTATTGTGGGTAAAAATCAAAATTTTCGTAATACATACCAACATTTGCAAAATGATATATAAATATATATGCATATATGTGCATTTGCTTACAAAAATGTTTATATATATATATATATTTTAAGAGGTGCTTAGATTACCCAAAATGTTACACGGAACCCACTGGGATTCCCATGTTGCCCACCTCCCACACCTCCCACCACATCCCACACAAACATCTCCCACAAGTGTGGCCCACCACCCTCAATGGACTTACACATCCTGGGGCCTTGCCACCAACCATAAACCACAGTTCACATCGTAGCCCACATTCTCTCCCACACAGTTCTGAGTGGTGTGTGCTGATTTAAAATGGCCTACATCCGTTGCCACAGCAGTACTCAGGACAACCTCCAAATCCCAAAGAAGCCCCTGTATTTCAACTGCTTATCCCCTCCCTGCCCCAAAAGTGTCAAGTGGCCACTGGCTCCACCTCATTGTTATAATTTCTTCCATTGCTAGAACCACCATATGTGAACAACAGGATACCATCAAGTCCACTCTAGTCCATAGTTCTTCCCCTAATCCTGAGGGGACTGGGATGGTGATGTCCACTCCACCTCCAAGTGAGAGAGGGCTTATATCCCATGGATATGGTGGGTGGGATGATCCTGCTTGCAGATGCAGGCCCTCTCCATTCCCTGGGATGGCCATTGCCCATAGTTGCCTCCACGCCAGGTGACTTGGATGAGTCCATTGAGCTGTAGGGTAGGAGTTGCAGCTCCACCGAGATTCCATGCATACCTGGCACATAGGTAGGCCGGAGGCTCCAGTCTCTGGAAGTATACCTAAAAACTCCAGTATCACATGTAGGTTTGAATAGAAGGGACTGATGAACCATGTGCAGGGAGGACTTATTTGAGTCCAATTCTGTCACTCTCAGGAGCACAGATTCCAAAATACAGCCCACTGATAAGGCATCAGTCTCTGGGTCTATCCCCACTTATATAGGACCTGGGTGTCTCCAGAGCTCTCAGGAGCCCCTCTGTGTGGGGTGATAGGCACTTAGATGCTCTATGAGCTCCTACTGAGGTGTGCGTAAGAGTTACCTCTGGGATGACCTCCCGACTCTCTTTGAAGTCTCTTAGCCACTTGAACTCATTTGTCTTCACCTTTTCCCCCTTTAATTCAACGTCTTTTTCCAGTTGTGTTGCCAGTTGGCACTTGGTATTAATCCCTCGTTGCCAGGGAGGTTCATCCCCGGGAGTCATGTCCCACATTGCGGGGTAGGTAATGCAATCATATGCTGAGTTTGGCTTAGAGAGAGGCCACATTTGAGCAACAAGGAGGCTCTCAGGTGGCAACCCTTAGGCACCCCACAACTGTAGGCTAAGTCTCAGTTACAAGAGCAAAGGCTCACAAGGGTAGTCATCAATAAAAAGAACACATCAGTGGGTCATCCTCTTTTGCTCTCAGAGGACTATTGCTGCTCCCTTGGAGACTGTGGCAGAACTCTCCAGGCTAGGAATTCAGATTCCCTCATTTATTGTGTGATTGTCCACCCATCATGACCATGCCCCATCTTTTGATCTTTTGATCTTTTGAACGATTTTGTATATCTTTCATGTATATTCGGATGAACTAATTCCCATGAAACCCCCCTCCCAGACACCCCCCACCAATAATCCCCTGCAGTACCCATTGTAACCCTTCTGTGATCCAAATCCTCCATGAACATGTAGTCCATAAAATAATCAAATACACTTACTAGGAAAAAGAAACAACTATGATAAGCTTACATGCAAGAGACAAGCATAAGGAAACTCAGGGGAAAAGAAAAAAAAAAAAAAGAAGGAAAAAAAATAATCAAACAAAAAACAAAACAAAATAAAATATAATTAGCGGATTGGGACATTCAAAAAATGAGCAAAACAAAGGAAATGCCTTTAAAATATATATATATATATTCATTTTTTTTCCCTTTCTCTTTTCTTTTCTTTCCTTCCTTTTATCACTGTGTTATCAAATGTCCAGTGTGCCGTGACACCTTCCCCCTCTCAATCCCCATTGTCTCCCAATTTTTCATTTAATTTTCAAAGAAGTTTTAGGTCACAGCAAAGTCACACACGGAGTGCCGGAGACTCCCAGATACCAAACCACCCCCCCTTCCCCACCCCATATTAACCCCCCCCCTTTTTTTGGATGTTAGCATTGTTATAACTGTTATACAGATAGCAAAATATAGCAACTAAACATTGTCAATGATTTACAGTATAGTTTACAATTTAGATGATACAGTTTAATAATTTTGATGATATTTACCATGTCCTGTATCCATTACTGTAAGGTAATGAAAAACCTTCCCCATGACCACCAAACACCCCATTAGATCTTGACTGTTCCCTTCCCCCCAGCCCTCCAGGGCCCATGATACCACCCTCTCCCGACCCATGGAATGTCAAGATTCACAGTTACATGCCCTGGGGATTTGAACCTGCCCTTCCTAATCCACCCAGCAGGAAGCATTTTTGATGATCTTCAGGGAGTTGTCATACTTCTCATGGTTCACGCCCATCACACACATGGGACATTGGCCGAAAGGACAGAGATGACTCTCTTGGCACCACCCTTCAAGTGAGCCCCAGCCTTCTCGTGAAGACACCAGTGGACTCCACAACATATTCAGCACCAGCATGACCCCATTTGATGTTGGTGGGATCTCGCTTCTGGAAGATAGTGATGGGATTCCCTTTGATGACAAGCTTCCCATTCTCAGCCTTGAACTTGCCATGGGTGAAATCATACTGAAAAATGTAGACCATGTAGTTGAGGTCAATGAAGGGGTCAATGATGACCCCTGCACTTTGCTGGAGTTCACAGCAGCCCTGGTGACCAGAAGCCAAATACAGCCAAATCCATTTATTCCAATCTTCACCATAGTGTCTCAGGGATGTGGCTGGCACTGCACGAAGAGCTGCGGCTGTTGAACGAGAAGGAGCAGAGAGCCTCTATTGAGTTTTGAGCTTTATTTTATTGGGTTAAAAAAAAAAATAACAGAGTTACAAACAAAATTCACATTTTAGTATGTTAGATCAATCTGATTGCTTTCTTCTCATTTGGGAGCTGAGGTGGCTGCCAGGCGCTTAGACAAAGATTTGGGGCATGACTCATTTTGGGGAAAGAATAGTTTGGGGGTGTTGTGCTATACTGGGGTAGGGACTTTAAGCAGTTTGAGTGGACTGTACAGCTGGTAAGTGTAGTATTATAAGATAAAGGGTCCAGAGAGAAAAAATGAGAAAATACCAAAGAAATATTTTATAGTTGTGCCTCAGTTGGGCACCACACTTAAAGAGGGGAGGAAAAAGACATCTGCCTTGTGTTGCATGGAACCTCTTTGCTTTTGGAACCCAGAACTCAGGCTTATTCTGTTCGTAACAGAATTCACTTCCATCATGGTATGACTGAGTTTTGAAAGCTGGCCTTGGGAATTTAACCACAATTTATGTTGTTGCAATGGGAAATTTTATCCTAATAACGAACTTACAAATTAGAGCATTTATCACTTTTGGGTATAGGGCCAGCCTATAACTGTAGCAATATTTAAAGAATGGGCTAGTTATTCTAAATATATCAACATGAAATATATTAGATATGCTTAATAATTGTTTTTCAAATAAGTAACTTGTTACAGAGATGTAAAGTTAGGGCTTTTTTATATTTTATTTAATTGTGTGCTAACAAACTGTTTATGTTAAAGATTTTAAGTCTTTTTCTTTTGTTTCTTTCTAAGGCCATTTAATATTTTTATATTCTATTGATGTTTGATATAAAAGAAGTGCATGCTATTTAGAGAGAACTCTTTTTTAAAAACAGCTTTATACACATATCATTTATACACAATAAAGTTCTCCTGTCCAGAGTGTACAGTACAGTGGTTTTTCGTATGAGTTGCGCAATCATCAATATAATTAATTTTAGAACATTTTTTCATCACCCCCCCCCATTAGCAATTACTTACCATTCCTTCCCCCTCCCTCTGCCCTAGGCAGCCACTAATTTACTTTCTGTCTATAAATTGCCAATCTGGACATTTCATATGGGATAACATAATATTTGGTCTTGCGCTGGTTTCTTTCACTTGGCTTAAGTAATGTTTTTGAGATTTATCCATGTTGTAGCTTGTATCAATATTGAGAGGGGAAAATGATTTGAAGTAGAAAATGAGTCCCCTAAAATTCCACCATGGTATGTAACCACTGTTTAACATTTTTATTATGTAATACTTTATTCAAACAGTAGAATAAATGAAACAAATAATGCAAGTAAGTTATGAAGCGTGACAAAATGAACATGTGAATCCTCACCACTCAACTGAAGGACAAGAATGGTAATGATACAATTATATCGACCTGAGTTTCATTCCTACCCTATTGTCCTGTCTCTCCACAAGTAGTTATTATTCTGAATTGTTTATCATTCACCTGAGTTTTTTTTTTTTTAATTGCTTTATCTCACAAATATATCCCTAAAAAATATATATCATTTATTTTGCTTGTTTCTTTAGTTTAATAAAAATATTATGGCATATGTATTTTTCTGCAACTTTATTTTCTCACTCATTATGTTCCTTAGATTGATCCATGAATTTAGTTGTACTTTTTTATTTCACTGTTTTTTAATTTTCTGTGTGAATATACTATCCTGTTTCTTATATTTTCTACTCTGAATAAATGTAGAATTTTTAAATACTTAAGAATGCATTTTTTTTTTTTAACTACCTCCTTGTATATGTAGAAGGCTTTCTTTACGGCATATACCTAATAGTAGAATTGGTAGATAGTAAAGCATAAGAATGTTTAATTTTATAAAGTTAAGTGAAATCATTTTTCAAAATAGCTATACGAATTTATATTCTTATTTGCATTATAGGAGAAAATTCTCATTGTTCACATCCTTGTCAACTCTTGACATTACTGACCTTATTTTTTTGCCAATCCAGAGGGTAGAAAATGTCGATATTAATTTGTATCTTCCCAATTGTGAGGTTGAATATGAAAATATTTACCATTTTTCTAAAATGTCTGTTTTTGAATTGGAGGTATTATTTCTTTCTTTATAGTAGTTCTTTACATACTCTGAATACTCTTGATTGGTTTGTTACATGTATAGCAAATATTTCTCAGTTTGAAGGTTGTGTTCTTTTTTTGTAGAGTCCTTTTCTCTGGCTACCTTGCAGATTTTCTTTTTGTCTTTGATTATCAGTATGATTATGATGTATCTAGGGGCATGTGTCTGTTTTATTTTGTTGTTTTGTATTTATCCTGCTTAGGGTTCTCAGAGATTCTTGGATCTGTGGTTTGTTGTCTTTTCATTAATTTTGAAAAATTATTAGCTATCAACTTTTAAAATAATTTTCTCTGTTCTTCTGGGACTCTAGTTAAACAAATGTTAGACGATTTGATATTACCCCATGGATGATCCTTTTTTCCTCCACCCCACCCCCATTCATTTCTTCTCTTTGTATTTGAGTTTGGATAATTTCTGTTGAGTTATATTCTAATTTACTGAGTCTTTCCTTAACCTTGTCAAGTCTATCAACAATCCCATCCAAGGAATTCTTCATCTCTAATGTGCTTTTTATTCCTAGCATTTCTGTTTACCTTTTCTAGTTTCCATCTCTCTTGCTAAAATTCTCCATATATTCATTCCTCTTATCCATCTTTTCCACTAGATTCTTATTAACCATGGTTTTATTTATTTATTTATTTTATTTCTTCCCACCCCCTTGTTGTTTTTCACTTGCTGTGTCTGCATGTATGTTCATCTTCCTTGTTGCTTTAGGAGGTACCCGCAGCCGAACCTGGGACCTCTGATATGGGAGGGAGGTGCCTAATCTCTTGAGCCACCTCCGCTCCCTGCTTTGTTGTGTTTCTCATTATGTTTTTCCTCCCCACGTCTCTTGTTGCATCATCTCTTTGCATCAGCTCACTATCTTCTTTTAGGCGACACTGGGAATCTCTACTCCCTGCTTTGTTGTGTCTCATGTTTTTTCTTCTTGTGTCTCTTGTTGTGTTAGCTTGCTTCTGCCTGCCCATGGCACCAGCTCACTGTCTTCTTTAGGAGGCACTGGGATCCGAACCAGCGACCTCCCGTGTGGTAGGTGGGAGCCCAGTCACCTGAGCCACATCCGATTCCCTAACCATGGTTATTTTAATGTCACTTTCTGATAATTCCTACATGTGGGTCATCTCAGGGTCTGTCTGTTCTGTTGATTGCTTTAGCTTGTAAATAATGTTATTTTTTTCCTTGCATTTTTGTAATTTTTGATAGAATGCCAGATATTGTGTGTAGAACACCAGTAGAGACTGAAGTAAATAGTATTTATGTCCAGAAATGAACACGCCTCTTTTACTGTTAGTCCATTAGTGTGGGATTGAGTCAGTCAAACCAGTAATTGAACTGACTTTGTGTTTTCTTGTTGGTGTCATTTCTTTCAGTGCACAGGCTTCAAATTTCTCCAGCGGTGGGCTGCTGCTACCTTATACTTAGAGAGGACCCTATTAGGCACCACTTCTCTCAGTGTTCTTGCTTTACCTTCTCAGCCTTTAACAGTCCCTGCATGCCTGGGCTACAGAATAATCTCCACATTCTTGGCCCTTCTCCAGCAGTGGACAGCTGTTGGTTGTTTCTCATTGTGGAGGCAGGGGGTAGTTCTCAGTTCTTCCTGGTCCAGTCTTAGGTAGGCCCTGTGCACCTGGGCCATGGTCAAATTGTCTTCTCAGCAATCCTTCCTCTTATTCTTCTGGCAGCCAACCTCTTCCTTGAGTTCTCTGTGCCTCCTCTAGCAGTATTAGA
Organism: Tolypeutes matacus; assembly: GCA_026826555.1. Lineage (NCBI taxonomy): Eukaryota > Metazoa > Chordata > Mammalia > Cingulata > Chlamyphoridae > Tolypeutes > Tolypeutes matacus. The sequence goes on along the minus strand of JAKSZT010026914.1, from coordinate 2,287,754 downwards.
CCTCTACTTTGTATTGGTGGCAGGTTTTTTTCTCAGAGGCAGTGGATTTACCCAAGTCCTAGGAAAGGGGGTGTTTGCTGTCCCTCTTCCATAGGCAGACTGGTTCTAGAAGCGGTGGCTCTTTTCTTGGGCCCTGGTGGCTGGAGGGTTTGCTGTCCCTCCTTAGTGGCTTAAGGCTTTTTGGAAAAATTCAGATATAATTCACCTACCATAACTTTACACTGCTCAGTGTCTTTTGATAAAGTTGCACAACCATCTTCACTACCTAATTCCAGAACATTTTCATCACCCCCAAAACCTATACCGTTAGCTCGCAATCCCTTCATTTCCTCCTCCTTCTACCCCTCGACAACTGCTAACCTACTTTCTGTCTTGTGGATTTGCGTATTCTAGACATTCCATGTAAATGGCATCATATACACATTTTGGATTCTTAGGACTTTTAGTTTTTTAATTTGCTTTTCAGCTGTGTTGAATTTCCTGTTGAAATAGAAAACGCAAGAAGGATTTAAACATTTATTTCAAGAAGTTCTTTTTTCCTTTTAAAACTGCCAGATTTTTGTTGTTGTTAACCTCTTACTGCTTGTTCACTGTATTTTATTTTTTAAACATTTTATATAAACTAGTTTGAGAATTTGAATATCTGAAGTCTCTGCGAGGCATGAGGGTAGAGTGGCTAGGGTACATGTGTGGAGCCCCAAATAGTTTGTTTCTGTGACTGATTCATGGTGCCTTGTGTCCTTGTGTGCATGTGATTTTTGTTTGGGAGTTTAACATGGGATCTTTTTACCTTCTATATGTACATTCAAAATTGGTGTTTCACTTGTTGAAATTATTCTGTTTGGATATATTTCCATGTCACTACGTCTAAATCATATACTTTTTTTTTTTCCCCTTTTTTAAAGTTTTTATTGTGGTAACATATATACCACATAACATTTTCCATTTTAACCACTTTAAGTATACAATTTAGTGGTGTTAATTACGTTCACAGTGTTTTGCTACCTAAATCATATACTTTTTAATAGTTCTACTGTATTTCTTCCCATGAATGTACCATAATTCTATTATCCATGTCACCTTTTATTTAAATAGTCTCCAAAAGCTGTCACTGTTTTCTCATTAATCCTCCTGTTCATGTCCCTCCCCAACCCTTTTTGTAAGTTATTTTTTGGGTGCTTGCTCATGCGAGGCACTCTTAAGTTTTTTTATGTGAATTATTTCAATTTATCTTCCTAACCAACTTGGCGCGGGGCGGGGGGGGATTGCCATTAGTTTCAATTTACAGAGGAGAAAAATGTGGTGCAGAGAGGTCACACACTTCTGTTAGGGTCACACCGCTGGAGGGGGGAGCACAGCCACATTGTAAATTAGACAGTTTGCCTCTAAACTCTGGCAGTGTATGTGAACATCCCCCAAGCCAATGTTATTTAAAGTGTGCCTCACAGATTGGTGCAGAAATTTTTTTATTAGTTGATAATGAAATAAATTCATAGATCAAGCCTAAGCATTTAGGAATTTCTTTTCTATATCCAAGCAAGTGACCAGTGAACTCATTTCCTTGTTCTGTGTACGGACCAGTTGTCATGTTGTTGAGTCCATGTGCTAAGGTGTGTTAGTGGAGCACTGCAGTTTGGTGGCAGGGCAGCTAACTGGTCTTTCACTAATAGTGGTTTGAGAAGCATCACAGGGATTTCAAGCATCAAATACCTGATAAAACTTGGTAACCATAGGGTCCTTTTAAACCTCAAGACTGAGTTCTTCTAGTCCTGAAAGTTACTCCTGGGGGCTACTTTTACTCTTGCGCTGTGGTACTGTAACGATGGCCTAGGCTTGGTATCTGGGGAAGAATAACACAGTTTTGAGGGCTGCTAATGGTTTCTGTTCTGATCTTTGTGTACTGATTTGCTGGAACTCCTGGAATGGAATAAATAATATGGATGCTTTAATTCATTGATGATTAATTGCTTTAATGTAAGCTAGTGTGCGTAATGTGGAGGAAGCACAAAATAGCCTAGTGCTTCTGCAGACTGAATGCAGAATTGTAGTGCTCAGGCATCTAATTGAAACCATCTCCCCCTAGTTCTTCTGAAAGAGGAAACAAAGGTACTACTTACAGGCTTGTCTTCTGTATCACCTGCCACTCACCCTTGCAGTACTGGCTCTTAACTGTTTAACAGATTTCTACCGGACAGTGTTTTGTGTTTATAAGCCCATTGGTACGACCAGTAGTCAATCGACTTCTGTTACAGCCAGCCGGTTTTCAATCATCATCATTAGGGATTCTGCTAAACTCTGAACATCCACCAGAATAGTCACTACTTGTAGGGGAGTTACCTAGTACTATGGATTGAATCATGTCCTCCCACAAAGACTTGTTCAAGTCCTAACCCCTGGTCCTGTGGATGTGAATTTACTTGTAAATAAACAGGACCTTTAAAGGTGGGGCCAAGCTGAATCAGGGTGGGCCTTTATCCAGTAGAACTGGAGTCCTTAAAAGCAGAGACCATTTGGACACAGTCAGAGTAGGAGAGAAAGGGCCATTGTGCCAGAGGCAGACTGAGTTCTGGATTGCCAGCAAGCCGCCACCAGAGCACTACAGACTAAAGAGAAAGCAGGATCCTGCTGACGTCTTGATTTTGGGCTTCTACCCTCCAAAACTGCGAGACAATAAACTATTGTTTAAGCCCACTAGTCTGAGATACCTTGTTATAGCAGCCCTGACAAACTAAGACACCTTATAAATGACTTTATAAAGAATGGGATTTTATTCAGTTGCCTGACTGTGTGTTGGGTGGTTTGTGCTGTCCTAACGATATGGTTTCAGTTGCTGTTTCAAACTGTGATGTTATGATCAATAAAATTTGGTTTATGGGTGAGTAGACAGAATAGTAAATTTAAATAATGGGAATAACTTTAAATACCTAAATCTGAAGAATTATTAATATTAGAATCTGCCTGCATTATTACACATTAAAGCTTCAAGGGATCTTAGTTTTATGATTTTTATTATAAAAGCAAGCCATCAATCAGCTTTTAAAAGTAATTTTCTAACAAATGGAAATGTATTATCTTGGTGGTCACTTGAACTTTCTTCTGATTATATATCATTTTTCCTAAGACTGCTATCCAGTAGATATTTGTCTATGATTCCCTTCTTGGAAACTCCTTTTTCTTATGCTTGACATATCATAATTTGCACCCTCCTGCATGATGTTGTTTTTGGCACTTAAATTTCCTCATCAGCAGCAAGTATTGTTGTTGAGAGTTTTTGAATTCTCCTCCTTATACTAACCCTTGATCTCCAAAATACCACTGACAAAGAACAGGAATGCTAAATAATCACTGAATCGCCTATCACATTTGTGCCCCAGTCATGATAGCAGTGGGTCAGAACAAACTGTTTTCTTTATCCACAGAAAATTCTGTTCACTTAGAGTATGGACACCAACTATGTGATGGCTCAGGAGAAAATAAATTTTTTTTCTTAGAATTTTTTTTGGTGTTTTAATTTTCCCAAAGGATTTGATAAAGTTTATTTTTCCCTTCCTTTCTTTTTCATTTTCACTTTATATATATATATATAAATATACACACACACATACATACACACACATATATATAAATTTTTTTTTTTTTTTTTTTGGTGTAATAGGGTAGAATAATGGAGAAATACTTTATACTCTAGTCCTCACATGAATGCCTGCTGGGTGAGGGCCAATGACAAACATTAATGAGTGAATAAGGTTATATCGAAGCCAGTAGCAACGAGAACCATATTAGACATAGAAGATATAAGCATAAATTCTTTGATTTCTCAATCTTCAATTCTATAAACATATACAAAACACTAATTAAAGACTTCTACCTTCAAAGAGTTCCTAAATTTATTTTCACATTTTCTTTATTAATTAAAGTGTATAGTTATAGGTTAATCTTGATCAATTTGTTGCATTTGAAATGCAACTTTATTGAACTTGGAAGTGGTTAGTGCTTTAGTCATCCAAAGGGGTGCTGATGCAAAATACCAGAAATCTGTTGGCTTTTATAAAGGGTGTTTATTTGGGGGTAGAAGCTTACAGTTACTAGGACATAAAGTAAAAGTTACTACCCTCACCAAAGTCTGTTGCTACGTGTTGGAGCAAGATGGCTGCTGATGCTCAGCCTTACTCTTCCTCTTAAGGCTCTGTGGTCCCAGCTTCTACCAGTATCAGCTGTAGGCTGGGATAAGTCTCATCTCTCTCCCAGGGTTCATTTCTCTCCGGGCTCAGCTGCTCTGCTCACTCCACAAGGCCAGCTGTAAACTATCAGGCGAACGGCTTGTGTCTCTTCCCGGGGCCTCTGTTGTGTCTAGTGGAGCCTTCTCTTTCCTCACCTATCTGCTTCTCTGTGTGTGTACTTCCCAGGGCTCCAGCATTAAAACTTCCACATCAAAACTCAAAAACTCCACTCTGCTCTGCCGTGTCATTTTCTCTGTGAGTTCCAACCTACCAAGGGGGCAGGGACTCAATGTCCTACTGACTTGGCCCAATCAAAGCCTTAATCATTATTTAATTAAGTAAAAGTGAAACCTCTGAGTCCAATACAGTCTAAGGGTATCACTAGCCCAGAGGAACAGAGCAATTTACAAACATGATCAGTATTTCTTTTTGGAATTCGTCAATATCAAACTGCTACAGTTAGGTATTCTGAGATTTTCAAGCATTTCAGATAAAATGGAAAATATTCTGATGAGATTTCCTAAGGTAACCTGTTATAGCTCTGTCTGTCTACTTGTCTGCTACCCAATCTGTTGGACCCACAGTGCCTAGCAAGTGGTGCTGGACCTTGCATCTTTGTACCTAGGCTACTGTTCCTGGCTTCTAGCTTCTTTGGGGGAATAAATTTATATTAAAAAGCATCTTTTGAGATTAGGAGGAGGAAAAACCAGGAGTAAGACTCAGGTTGAGATAATAATCCACTTAGTATGGAGAGAAAGCAGCAGGGAGTTGAAGTCAGAATGAGTGCTTACCGCTTTTCTGTGGTACATGATAGCTGATCCTTTCTATGTTTAATTTGTAATTTTCTCTGAGGTTATATTGGACATAGCGTCTTTTCTTTTATCCTCATTTATGTTTTTATCCCTAATGAGCATTATCAGTTGGAAAAAGGGTGAGCTGGAATTTCAGGATTTGGGGACCTTGATTCTTGCCCTCCAGGATGATTTTCCTTGTGCTTTCAGATGCTGTTGGTAGCACATCTGAAATAATGCCCCCCACCAGTTAGAAGCAAGAATTGGCAAAAACTTAGTTAAAGGAGGCCTCTGCTGGGTCCTTTGGCCAGCAACACTAACCCCCTGTTAAGTTAGATGGGCTCTGCAGGCTTCCTAACACTTCTTGGTGTTCATCTAGAGATCCTGAAAGCCGTGTTTTCTATTGATGGGCTCTGCCTAGAAATGAGTGGTGATTCTAAAATGGCGAAGAATTGTTTGCCAGAGCCTCAGTTTCCCATGATGGTGACATGCTGCTTTCTTTGGAGGGCACTTTTAGACCAAGTCTAGCCTCCATCCTAAACTATTATTCCTTTATCCACTGCTCTTCAACATATCTCTTGCCCTATCCTTTTTAAAATTTGCCACTTTCTGTGGGAAGAACATTGCAAAGGAAACAGGAGGTGTGTGAGCTACAGACCCTGCTAATTATCAGAGTTCTTTCTTTATATTTGCTAAAATCTGTTGTCCCTGTTACTTGATCATTAAATGGAGTGGGACTACGTGAATACCCTCTCAGGGCCCAGCCTCGTCTTTTCAACTCCTCACTTTCAGGGCCCTGTGTAAAGGGGCAGGTGGTAGGCAGAGCCTTTGAGTCTGATTCTCTTTAACTGCTTATGATTCAATATACCAGTCTTCTAAAATATTAGATGTGAGATAATGTACAAGATGTTGGGACTGACCTGTTAATGAAATTAGCTTTTGAATTCTACTTCCAGAATCACCAGCAGAAGCATTACAGTTCCTCTCCACCTTTCTGTTCTATAATATTTCCTATAATCAGAATTCCAGTCATATAGGACTTTGTCAGCCAAAACCAGAAAAACAGGTAGCTCAAACAGATTGCAGGCTTGGATATATGTGTCAAATAGGCCTTAAATACATATCTTGGATTCCTGCCCATTACATGAATATGAAAAATCTGGAGATCTTGATGTATAGGGCTTTTGAAGACATGTGGGGATTAATTTAAAGGGGAAGGAGAAGTAGCAATCTACAGGAATTTTCCTTGCCCATACTGGAAACAGTATGACAGTGAGACTTGCTAATGATATATGATGTGAATAAGAACTACTGAGGTGAAAGATGCTCACTTGGTGTGGCCCAAGCCAGAATGGTTTCTTTTTTTTTTTTAAAGATTTTATTTATTTATTCATTTATCCCCCTATTGCTGCTTGTGCTCGCTGGGTCAGCTAACCACGCCGTGCGGGCGGGCTTGCCTTCACCAGGAGGCCCCGGGAACCGAACCCGGGGCCTCCCATATGGTAAACGGGAGCCCTACTGATTGAGCCACAGCCGCTTCCCAAGAATGGTTTCTTAAAGGACTGGAGTGCTAGGTCGTCTTCACAGTTACCACCTTTTATATAATCCTCTTTCTCTGTCTAAACTCTGTGTGGTCTTCTGTAGAATTGCTGGGCAAGCTGTTCCAAGGAATGTTGTACTTCTGTAGGGCCACTGTAATTGAGAGCAAGGAATGTGGGCTGCACAGAAACCATGGATAGCAGCGTGTCGGTATTGAGGGAGCTGGGAATGTGTAGAGAAGTCTAAGCTACTAGAGCTGGGAAAAGCTGTTGGACCTTTGCCCATAAAAGGTGGTAATTACTCAATGTGGGTGTCCTTTTCTCTCTTGTCCTTTGGGCCTTCTTGTAGTATTATGAATGACAGGTGCCAGAGGCTCGGAATTCAAGTAGCTCTCCCTTGACTTGGTAGATAAAATAAGAATGCTTTATTTGGGATTAATGCATCAAAATGTTGTGGTTTAAAAAAGTGCTTTGAATAGAGTTGAATCCATTTGAAACATATAAGCTCTTTCTGGAAAGACTTGATTTCCTTCATGCATGGTTAGGTTTTTCTGGTGATTCTGTTAAAACATTTGGGTGGGGACCCTCAGAAGAATATTTTCTTCTTCACTGAATTATGCCTGACCCCCTTTTCTATGTTTTTAAAATTCAATAATGCCTGTCCTTGCCTCCATGCCCCTCTCCCCAAAAACCTCCCCCGAAAACCCTTCAGTAGTGAAATAAAAGTAAAACACACATACACACCACAACATCAACAAAAAGCTCCTCACTTTCCACTCTTACCCCTCACTCCCTATACCCATTCTCTTGCCATAACCCCTTTTTAGCCATTTGCCATATTTCCTTTCAGTCACTATTGAATTAATATGTTAACGTGCCCAAGTGTATCTTCTATATTGCTTTCCTAATGGCATATCCAAACCATTTCAGTATCCTCCTAATAAACAGGAGACATGATTTTACTTTTAAATGAGTTGAACTTCTCTGCTCTAGTAAAAAATGTTGCCTAGATATTTTAATTAGAAACCTTTAAGAGGTATATACGTCACAAATAGATGTATGCACTGCAGAATTGGACCCCTGTTCCACTATAAGAAGAGACTTTCTGCATTCTGCTTATTGACTTGGGATTGCTGTTTAAAAACTCCAGAACAATCTTTGCTAATTTCTTTGAAGTATCACTTTAAGAAGAGGGGCAATACATAGTACAGGAAGGCCCTTTGGGGTGATAGTGAGGCTTGCTTTTATGATGGCTGCTTCTTGTGCTTCTTGGAGTGTGTTGGTTCATAGTTGAAAATAGAGCTCTGATTAAACTGGGTGCCCTGTGTGGAAATAAGAATTATATTTCAATTATTGAATTTCCTGTTACCTAACCATGTGTTTTTGTTTTGTTTTGTTTTGTTTGTAAACAGCAAGCCAGGGCTGAGCAGGAAGAAGAATTCATCAGTAACACTTTATTCAAGAAAATTCAGGCTTTGCAGAAGGAGAAAGAAACCCTTGCTGTAAATTATGAGAAGGAAGAAGAGTTCCTCACTAATGAGCTCTCCAGAAAGTTGATGCAGGTAAATTATCCCTTCTACCCTTTCATTTTCCTTGCCTATTTTCCTCTGTAGGGAAAAAAAGACTTTAATAGAACACTTTGCTTGAAACACTTGCTGATGAGGTTGTAGCTAAAGTCCCTTGTAGGTTAAAAATATCCAGGTAAAGATGGCTACAGTCTAATCCTTAGATGGTGGGGTCACAGCTTATCTCCTTAGGGAATGTAAGATATTTTGCAGCCTGAGCACTTCAAAAACTTGCTGACGACCATGAAGCCCTATCATAGGAGTAGTTAATTCTGTATATAACCCTTTGGAAATAAGGGAATTATTTCCAAATGTGAAATTTTTCTTCTTTTATGTTGAGTCTATAATGAACCTTGTTGACAGCCAGAGGTGAGCCTTGTGCACTAAAATATGAGTATATGAAGTGAAATGTCAGTTTTAGAATAAAGGTAACCATGATAGTTAAATTACATACAATTAGCCATGTTTAATTGAGCAGTATGTCACTGAATAGACATTGGATCGATATTAACACTGATGCCAATATTACTTACTAATTAATGGAATTATGGAAGACACTACACGAAACATACTGAAAGAATTGGTTTCCATGGTTCAGAGAGTCATTTCTTTCTTTCTTTTTTTTTCGTCTTTCCATCAAAGCTTGCTAGTAGAGTACAAAAGTAAAATTTCTTCATGGAAAACATTCTTTGGGTTACTTAATATGACTTCAGAATAAGTAGGAAATTGAGTTTTCATTTTTTAACACAGCTTGTCCAAAATTGTGAGCATATATGAATTTATCCCAAGAGGAACTTATTTTATTGCCTTTTTGTCTTTAGATGTCTGTGAAAGGGAGAAATACCCTCCCATGTTTTCTATTCACTGGCATCATTAACAATTACATTCATTAATTGTTTAAAATATGTTTTAGTGGGGTTGTAATAAAGAATATTTGAGGCTTTAAAAAAACTTCCTAAATTCTTATCTCCCAACATACATGATCCTGTAAGAGAAGATTAGAAGTTTTAGTATAGAAGTTTGAATATTAAGATCATGTAATAGTCCAGGCACCTTTTACCCTTTTCTCATTTGTCAACCTAATTATTGAATAAAGATACTCATACAGTCTTGCACAAAACTTGATTTTATGGTGGTAGTTAAAATGTGAAGAATTGCAGTACTCAGTCATTATTGTATAGCAGGAGATTTATGGCAGAATTTCTGTACTGAAACTGTTTATTCATGTGCATTTTGATTTAGAAAAACAATGAGGAAGAAGGTTAGTTTGACCTTTGGCAGCATTTGTTGATTTATTCTGCGTGTTGCTTCTAGCACTTTAGGGATGCAATTATGGTTTTGTTTTGTTTTTTTGAGTTTACTCTGTAATCAGGTGCCCTAGTTTTTAACACTGCAAGAAACTTTTTTTTTTCCCTCAATTTATAAGGCTGTTAGCATTATGTGTCTTTGACCAAAGTACATATAAAACAGCCAAATCATAGCCAGACCATGCTGCTTTTCTCTATGGAGACTCATCTTCACTGGGCAGTGGTTATATAATTATGGTCGTCCTCTCATTCATTTATAGTAAAGCTCCCTACTTCCAAAGACTTTGAGGTTTCTTAAAATATGATACTAAGTAAGAGCAATGAGCAACAAAGAAGGAAGAACTTGTAGTAATACACTTGGCATAAGGAGGCTTGAGCTTGAAATGTAAGTTCTGAGCATCCTGGAAGTAAAGCCATAACCTGGAGAAATGTAATTTTTTTCCTAATTCTTATACCTAAAGAAATAGTTCTAGTTGATCAGCAGAAAAAAAGTTCATTAATATTAAAAACAAAACAATTTTTTTGGCAATAGGTCTTTCTAAAGAGACAGACAATGCACTAAACTGTTTTTGCCAAAAGTAGTATATAAAGTGTAGCACTAGTTTTCTTGTAACCGTGTCCTGTGTTTGCCCTCAGTCAAAACAAAGGCATGATTCTGTGAAGACATTGAGGAGTTCTTCCTGGGTCTGCAGCTTGTTGGTATAACTTATAGAATCTTGACAAATGGATGGTATGTGTGTCCCTGAAATAATCCCTCCTTATCCCAGCTTGGTTCTTAGACTTTTGAAAGTGAGACAGGTAGCATGTACTTTGAGGTTGAGGTCTCAGGCACCTTCTAGAGCTCTGTCTACTTTGTAGCATGATAGAAGATCGCTTGCTTTAGATACCAGGTGTCACAACATTCCCATTTTTGTGATAACTGCCCAATGACCTACCCTTTTTGGTTGACCAGTTAGAGAGAGCTTATATAGCTGCTTGGTGGGAGAGGCTGTCGGAACTATGATATTTCTTCCCCTCCCTCAGGCTTCCTAATATATATTTGCTTAAAGGTTACAACCATTCCTTTGTTGAAGATCCACATTTTCTGCTACCCATCATGGAATTGCTGATCTCCACCTGGAAGATTTTTAGAGTAATTGGTACCGGTTGACTTTTCCAAGTTATGTAATTACTTTAGTTTGGCTCTCTAGGATGTGTGCTTTTGGGTAGAATGTTGTTATGAGAGCAATGTTGCTGAGAGAAATCGTACTGCAATTCACTGATAGGCAAGTGAGTGAATTGACCTGTTCACCATGACAGTATTTAGCATTTTTCACCCAAAGGCTACTGAAGGGCTACTTATAGAATAGTTTTTTGTCACCTTGCTTTGGCTGTTATTTCTGACAGTGATTGGACAATGCTTTTGTGTGCATTTCAAAGGGATTCTTTGATCCTGAGAGCAAAATGGGATGATTGCTAGGGAAGAAGCACCTTACTTTGCATTTGCTATGACAGAGCTGGTATGGAAAGACTTTAAAAACGATAGTTTATTTAAGTGTGGACAGAGGACATCTCTTTGCCCCTTCAGAAGATCAAGTTTGTGAGATAGCGCAAACACCTCACCAAAACAAACCAAAAGAAAAAAAAGGGGGGGGGGCGGCGTGCAGTTTTCCTCCTTGTTTTTGTATATATACAATGGATAGACAAATAATTATGTCTTAATGTGTGAAAACATTTGTCTGAAAAATCTACATCATTCTGAGCCCAGATGGACTACTTGCCTGGTAAGAAATTGCCCTAAAAAGAGCCTTGTTGTACTTTTGGTAAATCTAATACGAGGTTATATCAGAATTCTGCTCTGGAGTGCCTGGAAGAGAAGTAGTTTAATTGTTTATAATTTAAAATTCGTCAGATATTTTGTGAGCAAAACTCTTCATCAGAATTTGATATAACATGTATAATAGGGGGAAAAAGTCTAAAAGACTATTCTCCACCATATTATCAGTGATTATCCTCAGGTGTTGAGTTTATGGTTATGTTTATTTTCTTTGTACCCCTATCCCATTTTGTAAAAGCAATATGCATTATTTTTATAGTTAAAAAAATATCTTATTTCTTAAAAGGAAAGTAAAAAATTCTAATGCCTGTTTTGTCCTTACCTTTTGAAACTCCCTTCTGGGTTATTGACTCTAAGAGCCCAGAGTTCTCCTATCATTGTTGCATCTGTTTGTCACCAACAGCCATGCATTGAAGTGAATTGAAGCCGTGCATCACCTGCAGGTGAGCCACAATTTCAGGCTCACCTGCAGGTAAGGGAAGATGCTGAACTGCCCACTTCATTAAGGACTTGTATAATCAAAATCCTCTAATGATAAGCTTGACTGTCTTGTTCCTCTTTGATTTACCCCATTGGCCCTCTGTCATAAAAGTTTGTGGTTTTTTAAAATTTAATTTAATTTAATTTTAAATTCCTAACTCCTCTGGCTAAGTGTTAACCACTAATCACCAAAGACAACTGAAAGCCCTGCCATTGCTGAGATTAATATGGTTTTAACAACGGTGAGTTTTCCTACCTGCTTTCCACATTCCCACTTCCTGCTCTTTGGGAAGCCTCATCCTCTTGTTTGATTGTTATCTGTGCTCTTCTCCACCAACACCCCTGCCAGATGTTAATGGGTACTTGTTTCCTTCCTCCCTCCCTCCCTGGAACTGGGCTGGGATGAAAAGAGTATTGGATATTACGTATATCTCTGAATCTTTTCAATCTACTTTAAGTTTCACATTTCAGATCTTAAGTTAACAAATAGGTTTGTAGTATTGTACTTTTGATTCACATTTGAAACTGAATGTGGTCCTCAGACAATAACACCATCATCACTATAATAGAAATTAATATTCCTATGTCCTCATGTTCTTATTGATGACTTAAAGTACTTAAGAATAAAAGTCTTCTGAACCTTTTGTTAAATTGCATTGCTTATTTTTATCATTACTGACTCAGTCCCTGAGGTTAGAATGTCTCTTGGAATTAAAGTTGTTGACATTTCTTAGCATCTATGGAAAGATGATATGTAGAGGAAAGGAAGGAAGTTGTGGGCAAAATCCACTGCTGAAGTGCCACTACCAAATGATTTATAGCTGAGCTGTTCAGAAGGAGATCATACGATAGCTTTATTCTTCCATCTCTGCAAAAGAGTAAACCTGGGAGGAGGAATTTCAGTTACGTCCCTAAATCTGCACACCCTGCTGAAGAAAAGGCTTACCACCTCATTTGTCCTCTCCCTTCCTCCGCCAATTTTGGTATCGTTTCTCCTTCCAGTGTCACTTTAGTGTATTCAGGCTTTTCTGGCGCTTATGCTTCCCTAACCCCAGAAACGTTATATCTCTGGGGATATCAGACATCAGAAGTGATTGTGAACTCTTAATTCCCTTCTCAAGCTTTTACAGCAGAATTGAGGCTGCCTCCCCACCTTCTTTCCTACCACCCACTCTCCAAGTTTCCCAAGTTGCTAAGATGGCAGTGAAATTGTTTTGTTTTGTGCAGGCAGCAAAATCACATCAGGTAGATAAATATGTATGAAATCCTGTTTAGTTAATTTCAAGGGTATGCAGGCTAAGACTGCCTTTGTATCAAGTGAAAACTGGTCTCTCCCCATGGCAGGGAGGAAGAGAAGAGACCTTTGAAATACCTCCTTCATTAAAGAGGCTAGAGCTGTGGCTCTTTTGGCTTTTAGTTTTGCTAGACCACTTCTACTTGTCAGACATTACCATCACAGAATCCTTAGGATTGGGGAATGAACTATGGACTAGAGTGGAGTTACTGTTATTCTACTATAGATTTATTGTGATTCTAGCAATGGAAGAAATTACAACATTGATGTGGAGGCAGTGGCCACTGGAGGCTCTGGGGGCAGGGAGAGGGAAAATCAGGTGTCATACAGGGGCTTTTTCAGGACTTGGGAATTGTCCTGAATGACATTGCAATGACAGGCCATTATATATCTTCCCATAACCTGCAGAATTGTGTGGGAGAGAGTGTAAACTACAATGTGAACTATGGTTCATGCTCAGTGGCAATGCCCCAGGATGTGTTTATCAATTGCAATGAATGTGCCACATTAATGAAGGATGTTGTTTATGTGGGAGGGTGTGGGAGGTATGGGAAGCAGGGCATATGGGAATCCCTATATTTTCTGTATAACATTTATGTAATCTGTCTTTAAAATTTTTTTAAATTTAAAATATATGTAAAAAAAGAAAAACAAATAAATTTTCTGGATCTGGCAGATTTATGCAAATAGATTCTTCCTTGACATCAAAAAAAAAAAAAAAATACTTATCAGAAATTCGCTATCACAGCATAGCTTACAAAACAGCTGGTGCAGTTTTTCTTGTTGATTTTCATTCCAAATTGTCTGAACCTTAGCTTTGTCTTGTTTTTGTTTCTTTTCATGAAACGAGATTTATGTGTTGCATTCACAGTATTTCTGCAAAAACATTAAATGTTTTTAATGCATTTTAAATGCTGTAGTCACCAGTGGTCAGAATATAAGCCAGAATTTTCCTGTTAGTAGCGTGCCCCAAATCTCAGGTCAACATAATCTGCATTGTGATTGGAAAATACTATAAATTTGAAGCAGTTCTTCAGTCTTGAGAAATCACTGGGTTTCTTTTAAAGCATACACATATGTGTATATGTTAACATTGTGGCTAAATTTGATATACCAACACAGGGTCCCCAAAGTTTGCAAGCAAGATGAACGCATAAAATCTTCCTATTCTGACTTTTTTTTTTTTTTTTTTACATGAAATGTGAGAAAATGCAGGTAAAGGGAATATAAAAATAAAATTAGTAAGATGAATCAGGGGTGAGAGGTTGCTTTATTTACCAGAGTGGATGGGAAGCACTGCTATTTCTAGTTAAAAAGGTGAATCTTGGCTTTTAAGGGGTATTTGGCTCTACCAAAGATGGACTCAATTACCAGAAACACATTTCAGTTGCTTTTAAAACTTTATAGTTATTGATTTTGCAGTGTTTTGCATTTTGTGGGTAGATTATATTTGATATTCAAAACAATTTACAGATAGCCCAATCAGTAATTACCTTAAAATACAGACTTACATCCTTTTTAATTATTGATATGCTAAATAAGAAGAGGCTTTTAATTTTAAATTCCAGTAAGATCTCAGCTTAGAATGAATTTTTTCTTTGGGCTAAACACTTCCTCTTCCTCAGAAGAAGGGACTGCTGGTTTCTATAAAATGGATTTTCTGTGCAGTAGGCTGACTTCAGACCCTAAAAGGCTTCTTTATTAGTAGAGCATCTTTTTTTTAAATCTTCCTCCAGAGCAGATTTTTCTAAAGGTGTTAATTCTTTTAGTGGCATCATGCTATTGGGAATCTACAAAACTCAAAACTTAGCCCTTTAGGCATTCAGAGTAGATGGGAAGTCTGATGTTGTACTGGAGCCATCTGCTCGGAAGTTGAGGGCTTGACCCTGGGCCTCTTGGTGTTCAGAATGCTGACAAGGAACTAAAACAAAAAATAATTAATTTCCTGAAGGGCTTAGCTTTCCCCCTCTCTTACATTTATATACCCCTTACTTTTCCCATACAATTACAAATGACTTTTCCCTCTAGAAAATGACAGATATATCAGACAAACCTCACTGAGGGTAAATAAAGCTAAACAAAATTATTTTAATTTTTATTAAAGCATCAAAGAATTAGCAAAATAGTGAAAAACTCATGAGTCGAGGTCTGGGAGAGGATGAGAATCCAGAGGAGATGTCAGCATCCAGGGCAGCTTTTGACCTCAAGTTATTTGCTATTCATTTAGAAATAGCTTAGAAACTGAGTTGTGCTTTTGGTAGTTTATGGAGCTGAGGTTACAGAAGTCAAAGTTGGGGCTGGCCAAAGGTGGGCATTTTGATAGGTCACCCCCCACTTGAAGCTAGAGCCATGAAAAGCTAAACCTTCATGATAAGAGTGAACGAGCTTTCCATCATCTGGTGAACTAGAAATTATGACACTTTGATTTTGAATTTATTTATTATTATTATTATTTTTTAAGATTTTATTTATTTATTCATTTATCCCCCCCTTGCTGCTTATGCTCGCTGGGTCAGCTAACCACGCCGTGCGGGCGGGCTTGCCTTCACCAGGAGGCCCCGGGAACCGAACCCGGGGCCTCCCATATGGTAAACGGGAGCCCTACTGATTGAGCCACAGCCGCTTCCCTGATTTTGAATTTAGATAGACCCAGACTTACGGTCCTGGCCAAAGGAAGTGGATATTTTTCTGGAAGAAAGAATACAGCAGTAATAACACTATCTGCATTAATGAAAAGTCAGAGAGGATAGCCTAGATCAGAGAGTGGCAAACATTTCTGGAAAGGACCAGATAATAAATACTTTTGATGCACAGGCCAGCCAATCTCTTTTACAACTACTCAGTTTTCCTGTTACAGTGCAAAAACTGTGTAAATAAAGGGGCATAATAGTTTCCCGACTCTTGTAGTAGATTAAACAATCCACCTATATACTATTTATGAGACACATCTAAAACAATGATTCTATATGAAAAGGCTCAATAAAAAAATGCAAAAAAGATACACTATGTAAACACTAACAAAATAAGTTTAAGACAAACTCCTTAAGGATAAAGAGGGACATATCATGAGAAAAGATTCAGGAACATAATATTAATAATTTGAATTTATAAAATATTAATAAATTTGAATATATTCAATAACAAGGCTCATGTACATAAAAATTAAAAGTACTGCAAGGAAACAGACATTCACAACCAAAATAAACATTTTTAACTTACCTATCTAATTGAAAAACAAGCTGGCAAAATGTCAATACATATATAAGAGTTGAACAATATAGTAATAAAAATGACCTAAATGACATATAAAGAACACTGTACTCAAAAACTGCAGGATATACATATTTTTAAAGCATTCTTGGAATATTTGTCAAAAATTTACCAGATGCTGGGACATAAAGCAAGTCTGAAAAAAATTTGTGTCATGTGAATGACACAAAGTAATTATGCAAGAATTTAAAAACAAAGATACCTCGGAAATGCCTATAGGTTTTACCCTCCTAGGTCAAAGTAGTAGTCCCAGTGAAAACTACAAAATGTGAACTGAATCATAATTAAAATACTTTATATCAGAACTTACAGTGTACAATCAAAGGGCTCAGGAATAATTTGTAAACGTAAATGTATATACTAGAAAAGAACAGGCTGAAAAGTTTTGAACTAAGCATCCATCTTAAGACATTAGAAATAAAATTGTGAATTAAGTAGAAGAAAGTAAGTTTTGATCAGTAGCCAATTAAATATATAATGAAGATGAATAAACCTAATGGTTCTTTTTAAAAAATTAAGAAACTTGATAAACCTTTGTTAAGATGATAAGGGAAAAGAATTATAAAGAATGTTACAAACAGCTAATCCCAAGAATAGTAGGGGACATATAACATTTCTTGCAGGAATTCAAAAGATAAGAGGATATTATGAATGATAGTACATAGAAATTTTAGATGAAATGGAAAAACTCCTAGAAAAATGTAATTTTCTGCAGCTGACTGAGGAAGAAATAGAAAACCTGAAGTCTTCTAACCATTAAAGAAATTGAGTCACCCTTCCTAGAAAAAGAATTCCAGGCTCAAATAGCTTTACTGAGATTTGTACGAAACACTCAAGGATGAAGTAATTTCAATCTTTTATAAATGCCTCAAGAAAAAGGAAGATATGCTCCCCAACTTATTTCAAGGCTAATATGTCCTTGGTACTCAAACTTGGCAAGTATGCTTCAAGAAAGGCAAATTATAGTACAATCTCACTCATGAGCAGAACTCCTAAATATAAATGAGCCAGAAATATATTAAAAGGATAATGCCTCCAGACCAAGTTGGTTTTATATGAGGAATGCAGCGTTAGTTTAACAAAGGAAAATTAGTAAGTGAATTTGCCACATTCACTGATTAAAAAGGAAAAATCATGATCATGTCAATAGATGAAGAGAAAGGATTTGATAAAATGTAACAATTCACGATAAAATCTCAGTGAACTAAGAATAGAATTTAATACACCTGATAAAGTATCTACAAAAAACCAACATTGTGTACCGAGCGCGTTATGTACATCAATGCACTTAATCACCATAAATGTGGTAGGTTCTGTTGTCATCTGCATTTGACAAAAGAAGTAGCCATAGCTTAGAGAGGTTTGGTAACCTGACCCAAATCACAAAGCTGGTACGCAGTAGATCCAGGGTCAAACCTAGGTCTCTGGCTTTGAAGCCTTTTCCTTTAACCCTGACATAGTGCTAAACCCCCCACCCCTCCTAGAGCACCTGGGTGCATTCTCAGTCACCTTCACAGCATTGCAAGCTGTTTGGAGGGCAGTGACCAGGACTTAATGGATATTGGTGATGGTAGCACAATATTGTGAATGCAGTTAATAAAACTGAATTGTACACTTGAAATTGGTAAAAATGGGGAATTGTAAGTTGTATGTATCTTATTGTAAGATTACAATAAGTTAAAAAAACAAGCCACAAGAAGCATTACAGTGATAATGTACTGAGTTTGAGGTGGGAATCTTTCTGCTCAGACAGCTCAGTACAGTAGTTGCAAAGTTGGCCCTTTAGACTCCTGATGTTTTGAGAAACATGAAATTCCTTCTGGAAGCCCATACTAATAAATTGATCATTGATTTTGACAGTCTAATGACAATGCGGTTATTGTCCTGTGACGGCCTTTGCTTGACCCAGTGCAGAGTAGCTCTAGTCCGTGCTAGTCATCAGTAAACCATGTTGGCGAGGGTGTTGTGGGACGTGCACAGAGAGAAATATCAGTGTTGACTCGTGAAAACAGAGGTGGGGCACCTGGGGTTTATTCTCAAGTTGCGTTGAGAAAGCTTACCTCACTTGGCATGGGCTGGATTGGCAACAAGCCCAGAAAACACTCAGCACAGCCTGGGATTTGGCAAACCCATTGCGTGGTGGGTGAGTAGCTCAACAGCCAATCTACGTGTGCACCTTTGGTGGCTATTCCAGGTTCTTTCAGGTGAACGATTTGCAGTGCTCTACCTGCTAGAGAGAATTTTTCTGAGAAGAAAAAAGTCATTTGGTGAAGAGCTCATGGCCTTCTTTTGTATAAGACTCTTGGGTCATTAAAGTGGTTCCAGAAGCCCCCCCTTTTTTTTTCTACAGCTTTACTGAGCAGGGTAGCTCCATGGCCCTACCTTTGCCTGCCTTGGTTGGGGCAAAGAGCCATTGAGAGGCCAAAGCTGCGTGGAATGCCATTTTGGAGGATATTATTTTGAATCGTAAAGAAGGTCAACAATGAGTGGTAATTGAATGATGCTTAAGCTGGTCTGTTTTAGATCACATTAATGCTACACTTGTGTTTTTTAAGGTGCTGGCAGTTTTGTTTGGGATTCCATATATAATCAGTTAATATAATGCTCACGTTTTAGAACTTATAATTTAGAGGTTCATAGTTGTACTTTTGCTTATAGCTTTTTCAGTTATATTAATATATTTTTAATGTTGAATCTTAGGGAGCAAATCTATTTATATTATCATCATTCCATTGAAAAATATGACCTGCTGGTGGATCATCTGTTATGTGACTAAAAAACAACAACAACAACAACAACAAAAACTTGTTAAACGTTTTGTTTTAGCTATATTTGAGGCAAATACATGAGTTTTATTTCAAACACACTAATAGTATTTGCTTGATGATTTATTACTCAGTTTGAATTTTCAGTTTTTATACTAGTTGAGGATCTCTGAGTTTTTTTGGAAGTTTTAAAATTGCTTATTTAGCATTACGTTAGAACTTGTGATTAGAAACGTAAAACATGTCTTAAATTTTATGCCCATAGTAAAGCTACTACTCAGAGATAAAATTGGAGTTCATTTCTGATAGCTAGTCTTGAGTCAGCCTGCACCAAGCTTCCCTTAAGGGTTTTTTAGTCTGTGGTATCAAAGTTACAGCTTTAAAATAAGCAGGTGGATGAAAGCTGTTGACTTGGAGCCCTGCTAGGGCCAGATTGCTTGAAATTATCTGGTATCTGTTTGCTACAGCTGCAAGCCCAGGAGTTGTGAATTTTTCTCAGGCAAACTGTTAGTCCAAGTTTCTCTACTGTTACTAGTTCCTAAAGATCTATGCCCCTGCTTCTCAACTTCTATCCTTCTTCTATCTCCTCCCCCTCATTCATCTTACCCCTCATCTCATGAGTTTCTTTTGTTTTGGTATTTTCTACATTTCTTTCTGTGCTTTCCTTTTTATTGGTGGTTTCTTTGTTCCAGGGAAGAACCATATTTTCTGTTTCTAGTGTTGTGTTCAGAGACTCCATGCCCTGCTTCTAAATTGCCCTGTCACCTGAGAGGAGGCAGAGCAAAGCAGGCAGCAAAGCTGTTTGTTTCAGCTCTCTCTTTTGGGAATGATGAAAACTGTAACTCTTTGGCAAATGGAGTTAGATCTCGGGCATGGCTTTATATTTTCCAAGTGGGTTAGAGTAACCCAGGGACCTTACTGGAGTTCTGGCAATGACAGCTTTACCATCAAAATTTTCCTTAGGATATATAGCTCTTGAGAGGAAAAAGCCTCTTAAAATTGAGAGTTCTTATGGACTCTGTTACTAATGTAATCTGTATGGATAAAGGAAATACCTAATCAGATATTGACAGTGTTGGGCCATCTGTCTGAATACGAATTTCTTCCTTCAAACCAGTGAGAACTTTACCTTCTCTCATTAACATTCTGTGACAACTACTGCTTGGTGGACAAGAGATTTTTCAAAGTTATATTGTACTCTTTGTTGTTTTAATTTACCTCAGGGCAAAAGCATAAAGCTAAAGAAAACAGAGGGTCTTTCAAATAAAAATGGCAGCAACTAGAAACAATTTGTGGAAAACACAGCTACTATTAAAAAAAAAACAAAACAAAAACCTTTATGTAAATGGTTTCAAGTTTTTAAGACTCTAAATTTCATCAATCTCTAAAACCAGAATATCCTTTAGTCTTAGTGTCCATAAACTGTATTTTAGGGCAAAGACAATGTCTTAACTATAGATTTCACCTACCATTAACATAGTAACTGCAGATAGAAGACACACAACAAATAGTTATTGAATAAAAGTGTTAGATGAAGATGTACTTTTTTTTTTTTTTTTGCCGTTTTTCTTCGTAAGTGAAATCTGTCCCATTAGGGTCTTTTGTGTCTGAAATGCTGGAAATTCTTCTCCCCGTGCATTCCTCTTGGTTCTTTTAATTACCACTTGGTTTTGTAGAACCTGAGTTTTAAAGGAATAGCTAGCTACAAATACACTTGCCATTGTAAGTACCTCTTCAACGGCTGCTTTTTTTTTTTTAGGGTCTCTGCAAAGTTAACCACTTTTTTTGGAGTTTGAACATCAAAAACCGTTGGAGGGAAAGCAGCATCTGTTTAGTCAACATTTCCAGTGTTGGAAGACTGTGTCAAATTTAAAACTTTTTTTTTTTTTTAAACCAAGTATATGCTGTCAGAGCAATAAAAATCTTGTCAGATGTGGAGCAGGTTAGAAGTCATCATGTTGATGTTGCTCAGGCCCAGCTGTGCTTTCTGTTATCCATTGCATCCTATGGAGGGTTAACCAAGTGAAACGGCATCCCCTGGGCGAGCATCCATGGCTTATTTTTTACTATGTTTAATCATCTTCTTTTCCAAAACCTAAGGGTATACGAGATATAAGTGGGTGGAGGGGTCTGAATTTGACTCTTGGTTTGCTCAGTAATGCAGTGGGCAGAGCACTGGTGGGTGCAGAGCAGGGTGTGGGTCCCAAATTCTGCCTCCTTTTGTATTACTGTGGGTACAATCACCTATTGTGTCACGTGTAAAATGGGGGTGCTCACACCTGCCTTCATGCATGGAAAGAATCTGGTGTACAGTAACTACCCAAAGGAATGAGGCCTATTTTGAAGGTAAAAATTAAGGTGAAGGTAAAAATTAAGGAGCAATGTCATCTTAGACTAAAAACTAAAACTTTGTGTGCTTCATTGTTTGCCATAACCTTTACCTAGCCTCTCCTAGGTTCTGAAAAAACACATCAGGCCCTGTGGCTTTTATTCCCATCAGCCTCTGCCACGGATCAACAAAACTCCCTAATTTAGAGCACTAGAAATAACACATGGTTATTAATAAGGCCCCCAGGTACTCACACTACCACTGGATTTCTTTTCACTTTCTTTTGATTTTGAAGGTGGGAGTAATTTTTAAAAAGTTTTCTCTTATAACTGTACTTGTCCACATAAATTGAATAAATAAGAGCCTTTCCCCTTGGATTTTAGGGAAAATGTAGGAGATGTGACATAAAATCTCATTTTGCAAAGGTAATTAATTGTATTGATTTTTTTTGCCAATTCCTACTAGCACATGGTGAAATAGCATACTGAAAAATTTACTAAGTATATTTTATGGTTGTGACATCTCCTCCTTTTCTACATATGTTATGTGAATCTGAAAAAATTGCAACTCATCTAAGAAAAACTGACAATGTGAAGTTTCTATTTTTTTATTTATTCTTTTATGCCCATGGTATAAAACTTTAAAAAGTTATAAAAGGGTATATTGAAAATTAAGTTTTCTTCCTTATCTCTTTCCTCAGCTTCCCCATTCTTCCCTATATAGGCAACTACTTATGAGTCTTTTAATATTGAATATTTAATTTTAGCTTGATACCTATATTTGCCCTCTAATTTTAGACTATAAGTTAGAGACACCTATTAGAAACTAGGTTACTAAGTAGAGTGGGTACCAAACAGGTTACTAAGGGCAGTAGGCGCTTGGATATATGAACAGAAATGAGTAACGTTAACTTTTGTGTTAACGCTGCCTCTTTATCCGTGTAATCAGCTTTTAGAGCCATTGTTACCGTGACTTTTGAGCATCTTGATTTCCATATCTGTGTTTCTGTCATTTTCCAGTTGCAGCATGAGAAAGCCGAACTAGAACAGCATCTAGAACAGGAGCAGGAATTTCAGGTGAACAAGCTGATGAAGAAAATAAAAAAACTGGAGAATGATACCATCTCTAAGCAGCTTACATTAGAGCAGGTAAGCATTGATAACTCTCCCTGTAAGATTATTTTTCTCATACTATCAACTTGTTCTTTCAAGCTTTAAGATGCCTGGAGGAATATAAGTGACAAATATTTTTCAGTTCTTTCTCCCTGCACCAGAGACTTCATTTCTGAAGTAAGCATTGACAGGTTTATATAACACCTGCTCACTCTTTTTTTTCTAGCCACAGTTAATAAAGTTTCAGGAAATATGTTGTTATGTACTGACTTATAGCAGGAAATGTTAGGTTCCTTTTGAAAAGCGAAGGGGGAGGAATGTGTTTTTAGCCACAGAATAGTTTCTGGGAAAGTTCCTGAGACATTGTTAGCTATTGTGGGACTAAGACTTTTCTTTCAAGGGTTCTTCCGAACAACAGTCAGCATTTTCATTCTTTGAATTATTAGCAGTTTTCTATGAACCCTTTCTTCTCCCCACCAGACTTGTTGATGCAGATACAAAGTTGAAGACCTGGTTCTTTATTCTGAACCAGCTGCTAACTAGTTGTATGATCTTGAGTTAACTTCATTAACTTCTCTGGGCCCAAGTTCCCCATTTGTAAACAGCAAGGCCGACTAAAATCAGGAATGGCAAACTTAAAAGGCGGAAAGTAATAGAGACACAATTCCTTTGTTGTTCTTGGCAGAGGTTGGTATTTGATCACAGTATTTGCCTTGGGAGTGCACACTGGGCCTCCCACTCACTCCTTCACCACATAGAACTGGGGGCAGCATTACCAGTCCATCCAGGGTGGTGTGTCAGGTGAAAGTGCCTGCTGTGCCTAGCCTCACTGCTCTCTAAGCCTTTTCCCTCTCTAATGGCCTAAAATTTTATTTTCCCTAAGATAATTTATAAGAGACTAAACAGAGTGCATTGCTACCTGGGGGTTCTATGTAATTTTCAGTATATTAAGATTTTCCAGCTCTTTGTAATTTAGATCCTGATTGCTGTGATGATGAGTTGATTAAAGTCTTTATGCTAAAGTTTTCTCATTTATGTGAGTTTTAAGACCTTTGCTGTGCATCTTAGTCCTTGCTGATGGGTCCTTAAATCACCCTCAAGACTGTTCTAGCTTCACCATCTTTCCTGAGAATGAAACAGTGATGGGAATGTGAGGTTTCAGGGAAAGTTAAGATTTGTTTTAAACTATTACTGACTTTTGTTTTTCATGTTAAAGCATTGAAGATTCTTTGGGATTGTTTAAATCCCTAACTCACCAAGTGCTTGTTAATCAAGAGGGAACCAGTTCTCACAGTAATTGGTATTGTGAGAACTTCACTTGGTCACTACATTTGTGGTGATGGTTGTCAATATTTTAAACAGCTTCTCGCTCAGATTGATTCTCCGGCTCCTGAGGAGGCTTTGAGATGGGGTTTGACCCCCAGGGTTTAGGTGTGGCCACAAGGTGGTGGTAGTCACCTAGCATCAAAGAGAGAAGGGCAGTCCTACCTGCAGTCCCTGGAGGAGAGACCACCATACCAGCTTACCTTAAGACACTTCTCTATACCAAATTAATGACTTAGTGAACTTTTAGGCTTATTTCAGACTTCAACATCAGAAAATGAATCTCCACTATGGAATAAGTGCATTGCGAAGCCCCTAGAAATGTATCTCAAATGGAGACATCACCAATTCATATTTTAATAAAAATGGATAAATTTAACATCATTATAAAGCTCTCCCCCTTGCTTTAGGTATGTACAAGACTACTAAATGATGAGCATTTTATTCTGTATTTTTTTTTAGCTACAAATAAATTTATTATTTTTTTATTTTGGGGGGCACGTACTGGAGATTGAACCTAGGACCTCATACATGGGAAGCAGGTGCTTAACCACTGAGCTACACATCCACTCCCCTAGCTACAAATAATTTTAGGTAGTGTTTAGGGATTTGTTTTTTTCCTGCAGTTGAAAAACATCTCTTCTGAGCGTCTAAGGATATGAACTGACCTTCCTTGTGATTATCTCATGTGTTATATTATAATACACGTGCATCATAATGATTTTTATGTCCTAAATACATTTATTCTTCTGATAATAAACTTTTTTTTTTTTTTTTTTAACTGTAAGCTATTAGAGAGCAGTTATAGTGTATGTCCTGCAGCCTGACACATGTACTGTTGCTTTGTTGGAAGACTTTAAGTGTTAAGTTTGCAGAGGTAACTAGAGAGCAGTCATTTGTACTTTGGAAGGGAGCATAGTATAGAGTTCAGGACTTGGGCACTAGGGTGAAAGGAAATGAATGTGAACCTGTTTCCTCTGCTTAATATCTTAGCCAGCTTTTTTGTTTTGTTTTGTTTTATGGAGATATAATCCACATACCATACAATTCACCCATTTAAATTATACAATTCAGTGGTTCTTAGTATATTCAGAGTTGTGCAACCATCACCACAATCAATTTTAGAATATATTCATGATCTCATAAAGAAACCCTGTACTTACTTTAGCTATCATCCCAAATTTCCCCATCTCCCTCAGCAACTGCTAATCTACTTTCTGTCTTTATGGATTTGCCTATTTTGGGCAATCATAGAAATAGAATCATATAACACGTGGTCTTTTGTAACTGGCCTATTTCACTTAGCAAAATGTTTTCAAAGTTCAGCCGTGTTGTAGCATGTCTCAATACTTCATTCCTTTTTAGGGCTGTATGGATATGCCACTTTTTGTTTATCTATTTGTGAATTGTGAATTGGGTTATTCCCAGCTTTTGGTTAGTATGATAGTGCTGCTGTGAACATTTGTGTACAAGTTTCTGCATGGACATATGTCATCAATTCTACCTAGGAGTGGAATTGCTGGGCCAGATAGCAACTCTGCGTTTAACTTTTGAGAAATTGCTTCACTATTTTCCAAAGCAGCTAAATCATTTTACCTTCCTACCAGCAATGTATGAGGTACAAGTCCTTGCCAACTCTTGTTTTCTGTTTGTTTTTTATAATAGCTAGCTATCTTAGTGTGTGAAGTGGTATCTGATTTTTTTTCAATTTGCATTTCCCTAATAACTAATGATGTTGAACATCTTTTCATGAGCTTATTGTCCTTTGTATGTCTTCTTTGGAGAAATGTCTGTTCAGATTCTTTGTCCATTTTTTTAGTTGGGTTATTTTTCATTTATTAATGAGTTTTAGGAGTTCTTTGTAAATTTTAGATACAAGCCCAGTACAGATACATGATTTGTGAAATGTCTCATTCTCTGTGTTTCTTTTCTCTTTGTTAATGGTGTCCTTTGAAGCACAAAGTTATTCATTTTGATGAAGTACAATTTATCTGTTTTTTTCCTTTGTTCTTTGTGCTTTTGATGTCATATCTAAGACTCCGTTGTCAAATCCCAAATCATGAAGATTTACCACTATGTATTTTTTTTAAAGAGTTTTAGTGTTTGGCTCTTACATTTAGTTTTTTGATCCATTTTGAGTGAACTTTTGTATGTGGTGAGATAAAGGCTTGAGTTTATTCTTCAGCATGTGGCTGTTCAGTTGTCTTGGCTAGGGACAATCAATAAGTCAAGTGATTTGCATAGTGCTAGACGTAAGCACTCACCATGGGAGAGCTCCTAGTATTAATTTTAAAATAACCCGTATTCTGAACTGATGGTTTGAACCTGCAGAAGGGATATTGGAAAGCCTTGTGCCAGGGATATGTCTTGGCTGCAACATGGTCATTTTGAAGGTGTGGCTTGGGTTGTACTTTTTAAATGTAGCACCTCCCTATTCTCTGTAAAGCAGAACTAGGTTTGAGACTCAGTCTTGGGTTCCTTCCAAATTAGACCCCACTTTACTCAGCTGCTGAAGACCTTCGTCATGAGTTTATCCCACCGAAAGATAGGCCTTTGGCATGGGCATTTTAGCAGGCGGACAATTTTTATTCTTCTCTTTGACCTAGACTCTGGGATCCTTTCATTCTTCAAATAGAAAATGTTAACAGCTTGTCTGTCAAGGGCTCTGGGCCATAAGTAGGTTCTGTTGGTGTTTTGCAGTGTGTGAAATTATAGACTTTTAGAGCTAGAAGGCCATTTCTTGGGGAAGACTACCTTTTCTTGTCCCCAGACCCTAACGTTTCCTTCAGTGGAAGTAAATCATGAGGAAATTCAGAGACAGGACATCAGATCTGCTCCAGAAATTTGCAGACCAGCCCCTGGTTCCCATTTCCCCTCCCTTTGAACTCTGCACAGAGGAGGGGACAAGGTGGGACTTGATGCTGTGATAGACCAGTTTGACCTGTACGTGGCCCA
The DNA here is from genome assembly GCA_026826555.1 of Tolypeutes matacus. Taxonomy (NCBI): domain Eukaryota; kingdom Metazoa; phylum Chordata; class Mammalia; order Cingulata; family Chlamyphoridae; genus Tolypeutes; species Tolypeutes matacus. The sequence continues at coordinate 2,260,989 of JAKSZT010026914.1, read as the reverse complement.
GCCTGCTCACTCACACTCCTTTTTCAGAAATGGATACCTAGAGAGAGATGAAGCAGATTTCTTCAAGTCACACAGCTGGTGAGTGGCAGGCGTGGGTCCCCTGGTTCTCAGCCTGGTGTTCTCCTGGATCCAGGGGACTGTAGGACCTTTACAGAGAAAGGCAACATTAGCTCTCTTGTGTACTTCAGGGAACGCTGCTTCTTTCCTGTTCAAACAGGAAAGCCTTAGTTCTTAAGCATTTATTTTATTACCCATTTGGCACTTATTTAGCATTTTGAATGCTAAACTCCAAAAGGCAATCTTATTAAGCAGATTAAAAAAAAAAATCATGTTCAGGATAACATGAAATTGTGGTCTTTGTAGCGTATAGTACTAGTCAAATAAACTGGATTAGTAACATCAACATTCCTTTAGTGCCTTTAAGGGTGGCCACTGGCTGTAAACTGTTGTTTGAAGATTTTTGTTCAAACACGTGGTCACTCATGTATCTTATTTAGTATTCACATTTTCTTAGGTGATGGTAACTTTAGAACTTGGAATTTTCTTTTTGTGTCAAGAAATCTTGATCTGAATATTACCAACTAGGGTAGATATTCCTTCACTGACTGGTCAAGGGCAATAGGAGAGACACATTAGCTTATTTATTTTTATTTTATTATTTTTTATGAGGTACTGGGGATTGAACCTAGGACCTCGTACGTATGAAGCAGGCGCTCAACCACTGAGCTACCCCCACTCTGCATATTAGCATATTTATTAAGTAAAGATATGAGTTTCTTCTGTGCCCTTGCCTTAGAAGACTGTCTTGTGGAAAAGAAGAAAGCAGTGACTATATAATATGTGAACTAGATACTTAAGCACTATTAGGTAGTACATTAGAAAGATAATGGAGTAAATCAGTGGAAAGTTATGGAATTTACCCAATAATTACACAGTGAACAGGTTTGCCTACTACGCTCCAGATGCCTTACTCTTTGCTTTATACTACAGTTGGCCCATTGGAGTCAGTGGACTCAGAATGTAGTGTTTTTTTTTTTAGCTCTGCCTGGAATTTAGGGGATTCTCTTATTATCCCACACCTCCCCCCCCCGCCCGAAAGCACTGATGCCCATATCTAAAGGTTGGATTTATGTTTCCTATGGTAATTTCATCAGCGCCATTTATAATGACAACATCTTAGCCCACGTAGCTTAGGGAAACACTACCCTGGGTTCAAATCTCTCTTCCATCTCTAATAAGCTGTGTGAGCTCAGGGAAGCAATTTAATCTCTTTTGTAAAATTAGGCAAAATACCTAATTCATAAATTTGTTGTGAGGATTAATCTCCTGTCCTGACACTCCTCACACTCACTCAATGCATATTGATATTCTTTTATTGCTCCGATGCAGGGTTGTTTAAATGTCAACTGCACACTAAGAAGTAGATTGGCATGGTAACCCCATACATTGATGTTTAAGTGAATATATGACTGATGTCTGCTGTCAGCTGCAAACTCTACTAAGGAAGATAACATAAGGTTCCTGGCCTCAAGGAGCCTGGTCCAGGGACATATTTGGTCTATTTTAAGTTTTATCAGAAAAAATAAGAAAGCTTTGGATTTCCAGCTCTCAGAACAATGGTTCTCAGTTAAGGATACAAGATGGCCTTTTTGCCTTATTTGTCTAGAAGGTTATTCACTCAAAATACAAACAAAATTGGCATCACAACTGGTACACATACAGTTCTGATGCTGCATATTTTAGAATCTTAGTGACTGACTAGCGAGTTACTTGGACCATGTATACATCCTCCTAATATATAAAGTGAATTGTGTGATGGATTATGTTCAGGTTTGCATCTGCAGTTAATTCTTATTGCTGCGAAACAAGGTATTTCTTAGATTCACAGGTAGTGTGGCCATACTGGGTCTTGTTAGAATTCCATTCATGCTAATACAGCCCTTCAGATTTTGACAGCAAAAGGAATCTGTTGTAATAGCTCTGGATAGCACCTGCTAATTTCCATGTGCCATTTTGAAAGCATAAATAACCATTTTCCTTGAGGGTACACTTGCATTAAGGAGATGAAATTTAGTGACCATGCGTGCTTTGCAGCTCAATTACAACTACTAATCTCAAACTTTGGAAGTCTCAGAACCTTTTTCATTAAATGTTTGCATTATAATAGAAACCCATTGCTCTTTAAAGAAAATCTGGAAATCATAGAAGTAGAAAAATGGGGAAAAAACACTAACTAAACTACAATATCCCCAAAACAACTGTTACTGATATTTTTTCTTCATCTTTCCCTCCTCCTCTTCCTCCTCCTCCTCCTTTTTAAATGATAGTATGTATGTAATTTGCTGCCCTGTGTTTAAACAAGCTGTATTGTGGTACAACCAGGCATAATCTTAGTAAACCTAGAAATCTGTTTGGTGGAAATTTGATTATAACAAATCCTCACAGTTTGTTTTGGTTGAGAAGCTTGGGGACAAGCATACAGCAGTGCATATTTGGGAGAATGGGAAAGAAGTCTCAGATCATAGCTTAACAATGAGTAGGGCTTTGTACCTTGGAAATAGGCAAACTAAGATCCTGACCCAGTACACAAAAGAAGCTTCAGCAGGCTCTCTTCTCAGTTTATTCCGCAATCCAGGAACTGTCAAGATGTCATGGAGCAAACAGAGAGGTCCCAACTCTAGTCCTGTGAAAGTAGACTTGGAGCTCTGTCAGGGGGAATGGATAAGTCTCTCTGCAACATGTGAAAGGGAATAAAATTCCCCAGAAATCTTTTTCTAGACCCTCTATCAATGAAATACAGAAAACTCACTGTTGTCCATCTGAGCATACTTTTATTTTGATGCATCAAATAATACTTGCCACATTGATCGATTTGTGCAGAAAATGTTACCTTGATAGGAGGGGGAAAAAATCAAAATGTTATTTCCTGCTTAAGGAAGAGGCACCTTATCACGATCCTGCACTGTGCATTGTGTGGTCATGCACATGAGACAAAAGACTTTGCCTCTTAAATTCAGGGTTATTGGTGTGCTGCAGTAAGAGCAATAAAATCCAAAGAAATTGTGTGGAGATTTTCTAGCTGCTGGTAGTTTTGAAGTACACGAAACCTCTTTCTTTATGACTAGGGCAAGAACTTAGTTGATGACTTAGAAAAGGAGATCTCCTTAGTTTAACACACATGATAAATGAATGACTGGCTAAGTAAATTGAAATATATCTCTGTAAGGAAATGAGACAAATGCAGTAATGACTAGAAAGAAATTATTTCTTTTATAAAGGAAAGTTCCATTTTGGATAAAGCTAATGCCATTTTTCTTAAACTAATTTGACCTAATGGGCAGATGGTAGCCACTGTTAAGTGTTTGCTACAGTTGCAGATGGGGTTCCCTAAGGACTTGCCCACTACTCTCTTTAAAGCACCAGGAGTGTATACACTTAATACTTTGAAACCAGCTTTCTATCAATGGTAATGATTTGGTGAAAGAATCCCCTTGAATTATGAACCCAGTAGTTAACTCTGAGTGAAGTTTAAAATAGGGAGCGGGAAGCAGATGTGACTCAAGCAATTGGACTTCCACCTACCACATGGGAGGTCCTGGGTTTGGTTCCTGGTGCCTCCTGGAGAAGGTGGGTTGGCATGGCGGGTAGGCACGGTGAGCTGGCACAGCAAGGTGATGCAACAAAAGAGACACAAAGTGGAGAGACAATAAGAGACACAACAAACCAGGGAGGGAGCTGAGGTGGCTCTGGTGATTGAGCACTTCTCTTCCACATGGGAGGTTCTGGGTTTGGTTCCTGGTGCCTCCTAAAGAGAAGACGAGCAGACACAGAGAGCACACAGCAAATGGACACAGAGAGCAGACAGTGACTGCAAACAATGAGGGAGGGTAAGATAAATAAATAAAATAAATCTTAAAAACAAATAAAAGTAAAATAAAATAGGGAGGTATTAGTGGTGCCCAAATAGAAAAGTTTTGCACCTGGCATATACACCTTTGAGATTCTTATGTTGCTGATATTTGCAATTTTGTGTAATATTGTGTTGTCAGAGTGATGACAGCCTAAGTCCAGAAACCATTTAAACCTGAGTAATTATGTATGTATTTTTAAAAGTATTCATCATTTCTCAACATTGAGCAAAAGCAAAATTTACTGAGCTGGTCAGCTACCAAAATAGAGTCATTTCCACTTATTAACAATGATGTGACATTAATATGATTCTGAAATCATGTCAATTTCAAAGAACAAATTTGATTTTTTTTTAAAACACAGGTTTGGAGAAGAAAGGGTGTAAGCAATTATAAAGAATGTTAACTCTGAGCTACCTGGAAAACTGGCCTATGCAGAACACAGGTTTCTCAGAGTCTCTTGGATAGCTAAGCTTTCACTCTCATTTATCTTTCTGAAAGTTAATTGGCTCATTCTGTGTTTTATATATGTATTAGTACCCTAAAGTAATGGATGTACTATCTCAAATTATAATAGGAAATTCAGGTGTTTTCTTTTTTTCAAATTAGGCTTCTTTAAATTTTTTCCTATTATAAAAACAATAAATACCCATTAGAAAATATTGGGGCAGAAGGAAGGAAAAAAGTAAGAAGATAAATTATTAGCAGTCATCTTACTTTACCCAAGGGATGACAACCATATTTATCTTGTGATATAGTTCTTTCTGACTTTTTTCTTTTTCTCTATCATTATCAGTGGTATTCTGATATACATAGGTAAAATATTTTCAACTGCAATTTTGACCTCTTAAATTTGAAAATGACTATCCTTTCTCCCTTTTTCTCTTGCTCTTTACTGATAGTCTTCCATTTGCACCTTCTGTGGTCAGCATTGTGTAAGCCATGGTTTTGACCTAGAACTTATTCTGAATTCTGAAATCAGCAGCAGCTTGATTAATCAACTAGGCACCTTGGGGGCTCTGTGGACTTGGTCTTAACTCATCTGTAACACAAGTTGGCTGCTTGATTTCTTTTTAAAAATATTTTCCAGAAGGCAAGGGTCATATGTCTTCTAGCCTAGGGGGAGAATCACCAGGGCTGAGCCAAATTCGACTGATTGCCTGAACAGATGCCAGCAGAGGCAGTGCTTTAAGTTTTACTTGTCTCTATTACTTTAATTTGTGGAGCCTGGTGTTCAACAAGAACCATTATACATTGTTCTCAGCTGTTTCCAGATCCACTGTGCATCACATTTTAATAGCCCCTCATGAATCCTGTTAGTCACTTCTTTCCAGTATATACGTAAAACTTTGATTAACTCTGATGTATTGGGAAATTAAGATGGAATGAGATAAGATCTTTTTTTTTTTTTAATTTTTTAATTTTTTTTTATATAGAGATAAGATCTTTTTATTGTCTCTGCCCTTGCAGTAGAAACAGGACTGTGTTCATTTTTTCTGACTTTGATATAGTCATTTTCTGAATATTGTACTTTTGGTTTTCCTGGATGACTTGATTTACTCCAAAGGACAGCACTTTGGACCCTTGAACATCTTTGGTATTAGGTAATAAAGTGATAGGAGAATGGGATGAACCTTCAGGCATTATCTGACCTGTAAGGCTTTGGGGAGACAGGTTATTGTATTAATCCCCAATACCCACTTGTTTTCTTAGGATCTGTCTCTTTATCTTAAAAAATCTGGTCAAATAAGAGTTTGGTTTTATGACTTAGGTCTTAGAGTACTCTGCTATTTCTATTTTAAACATTAGGTAGTTTCCTTGTAATATCACTGTTTTTAAATAGTGTGTTGTAACAAACTTCCTATCTGTGTTCTGTTTTTATGAGTAGCCTTTCTTTCATGGGCTTTTCCTTCTCTATTGTGCTTTAGTTACCATGGGCTGCTTTCCAAAACGTGTCTTCTAAGTCAGATGTTTGGTGGTCAGAATACATTTTCCCTTAGAAATGATGATCAAATGGTGGCTAAACTAAAACCTTTCCTAGTAGATTGGTAAGATGCACTAAAACTTCAAAATCCTATAGCTGAGTACAGTAGTTAAGCTTAAGTTCTCATCAGGCTTTTTTGCCAAGCATTCCTTCTCCCCACCCCCACCTAGCATCATAGTTCTGGTAAACAGGAACATACTACATGAGAAAGAAATGTAGTAGCATGGGGAGCCCATCTTTCAGCTGCCCCCTATCTTTTCTGCTACGTTGGTTGTGGTTGATGTCTGTCTGCTGAAAGGACAAGTAGGACAGACTGAATTCAAATGAGCCAGCTGTATTTTTATACTCTTAAGTTTATCCACTGGAGAAGTTCTAGATTTATTTTGGGAACATATAAAGAACTCTTGGTCTGACGTTAATTAACCTACAGTGACGGAGTCCTCCTGAAGAGGACTAAAGAATATGGCAGTGCAATGAACTGACTTAATTACAAAGCAGGCTTTCAAATCTGATATATTCGTTGTTGCTGGTGCTTGCAGAATGAGCACAGTCAGATGGGGCTCAGGTTTCCCCTGAGGTTTTGATGTTTGATGATGGATGGGTCAGGGCCTGCTGCATGAACACTAAATGGAAGAGTGATCAGATATTATTAAGAAGGAGATAGGGGAGAGTATTAGAGATAAAGACTGGTATAACAAAAGCAATGTGTCATGGGGCTGATGTTTCCATTTCAAGCAAGAATTTCTGACTTATTACCCTGGAAATTTAACATATACATATGCTGAGGATCATTCAATGATCAGGATGATCCAAGCCCTGAAAATCTACCTCTGTCTGAATTGGTGAGGTTGGCAGAACTGGTTTATGATTTGACTCTAAATATGTGGGATGTGGAATGAGATGGGGAAGGGTACTTCTGATAAACAAGATGGGAATTAAGTGACAATATGATTTCCTCTAATTTCTCTCCTTCTATGTCATTGTGAGCTCTTCAGCAATACTGAGAAGTTGAGATATTTAAAATGAAAAATCAACAAAAAACAGATAAAAGACCCTGCTATTTCTGAGGCTAAAGGTAATGTCGACTCCTGTAGCATAGCCAGCCTATGTAATGAAATATCCAAGAATCCAGGCTGCTGAGCTGGGGCCTACTGTGCTGGAAATAAATTAATAGAACAAATTGGAACAGCAAACCCAAGTTTCACACCTCGGAAGCCCTGAATTGCTGAAGTGGGCGGTGAATTAATAGCTGGTAGCACTATCAACAAGTACCAAACAAGAATTTGAGATTTGTGTGTGTGTTTAACCCATGTTTCCCTGCTTTCTCATCTTTCTGCATACTCTCTATTAGACTCCCTAGCCTGTCCTTATTTCCTTGCCATCAGCTGCTTCCCACTCTGCCACCCCCAAGTATTGCTGACAAAGGAGATAGACATACAGAACATAGCATGGTTTACCCTAAGTTCTCTTTTCCTGCAAGATCCTCGTACTTGGTGGTTGGAAAGGACCCAGCTCTCGGCACCACGGGGACCCTTACTCATTCCTGTCGTGTTGGTATCACTTTACCTGAGTCACATCATCACAGGCTCATGGTTTCCTCTGCTTCAAAACAAAAGGGTGGATTTAGATGAACTCTCTTGCTGCTTCTGGCTCTGAATATCTGTGACTCAACTGGTTCTGAAGACAGCTGCCATTTGAGACTGCTCAGAGAATGGTAGAATGGGTAGCCCTGGAATGGGCCTCAAAGTTTACCTAAGCCAGTCTTCTCCCTTCGTGCATGAGGACACTGAGGCCCAGGTGGGTAAGTGACCTGCCCAAAGCCATATTCCTAGTAAGTTACACATGTGTAAAGACATTTACACATTGAAATTAAATAAAGATTTTGCACGTTGAAATTATCTATTAGCATTATATATGATTAGTCTAAACTTAAAGTAATTTGGCACTCTTTATCAGACATCATATTACAAAATTGAGTCCTTGCTTAAATTTTTTTCTTGCTTAACAAGTACTTTCTATCATGCTTTTAGCTTTTACTTAAGCACTGAACAGGGTCCTTAAGGGGTGAAGGCTTTGGAATTTTGTTTCTTTAAATAAATGACTGTGAATTGTCCTTTTAAAGGTTTGCCAAAATGTGGTGAGCATAGAAAATCACAGAGTTCAATAGGAATTCTATTAGGTGGTCCAGGGTTTCTCCTCATTGCTGCAGATAGGAACTGTTTAACATTCTGAGGAGCATTTGTGTGTTAGCTTGCTCCAACTTCACGGCATGATTTCCACCACCCCTTCCTTTTTTGTGTCCTTGAACTGTTCTTCAGAATCACATCCCACCATGCAAAGAAATTATTTTGAAACTGTATTTTCAGTTGACTATGTGATCTTGGCTCATTAACTTCTCAAATAAGCTCATCAGTATTTATGTATGACCTGTTCTGTGCCAGATATTGTTCTACACAATGAAGATACAACAGTGAACAAAATGGACAAATCCCTGGCCTCGGAAGCTTTACATTCTAGAGGGTAGAGCACAAGTAAAGCAGATATCCAGAGGTGGTAATTATAATAGCCAACAGGTATTGAGAACATACTAAGTGCCAAGCAGTTATCTATAATTTACATGGGTTAACACATTTAATGTTCACATTAACCCTATGAACCAGGTATTACTTTTTAAAAATCCCTATGTATTAGTTTCCTGGTTGCTAAAACAAATACCATACAATGGCTTGGCTTAAACAGTGGGAATTTATTGGCTCATGGTTTTGAGGCTGGGAGAAATCCAGATTCAAATTGTCATCAAGGTAATGTGTTCTCCTTGAAGACTGTGGCATTCTGGGGTTGGCTGACAGTGATGTTGGTCCTTGGCTTTTCTGTCACATGACAATGAACATGGCTGCATCTTCTCCTTTCTTTTCTAGGTTCCATTGACATCCAGCTTCTGGCTGCTCCCTGTAGCTTCTCCTTCTGGGTCCGGTTTACTTTGCTTATAAGGATTTCAGCCATATTGTATTAAAGCCCACCTCATTCAGTTAGGGCAACTACTGAATATCTTCAAAAGTCCTTTTTACAAATGCGTTCACACCACCAGGACCGGGGCTTGAGACCTGAACATGCATTTTGGGGTGAAATGATTAAATCTCCCACACCTATTTTACAAATAATGAAATTGTGTCTAGTAATTTTCCCCAAATCTTCAGACTAGTGATTGATGGAGCTGGGATTTGAACCCAGGCATTTGGCTTGAGATCTGTAATCACCACCACCTCACTATACTGAGAGAGAGAAGTTTAATTTACAGGGTTTCTCTTTTATTGTATAGGTTGTTGCTTTGCCAATGTTACTAACGTTAGAGGAGATATTTTTTTCAAATTGCCAGTAGTTTCTAAAGTAATTTTTTAGTGTTGGGAGGAAAAAAAAAGAAAACCTAGAAAATGATATGAGAACATTTACCCCACATACTGTTTTCTCCCCTAAATTTAGGAGTAATCATTTGGTTAATCCTTAACTCTTTCCTTCTGGGCCTTGATTGTTTTAATTTCCAAGACAGCAGATTTTATTCATATACCTTCCAGCTCCTATGTGGAACAAGTAGCTGCTTGCCTTCATAGAGTTGTCCTGTGCTCCTTGTGTGATTATGGGCAGGTCTTTTACCTTCTTTAGGCTCCTTAAGGAACCCGATGGAGTTTAACATACTAATTATTTCTAGAGGTTGGGATTCTCTGCACCGAGACTAAACTGCTGTGAGACGAGTTTTGGAAAGAAGAACATTCATTTAGGTATAAAGACTAACTTCAGTTGTTGTTTTCTGACATTTGATGCTTTGATGGCTTTAGAAGACTATTTTATATATGGTATGGGCTTACCTTACTCTTTCTACAAGGGATCTTTGACCAGTGAGGAGCTTGCTTCTATGACCCACTACAGAAACATGGAATCACTGTGGTGTCAATGATTTGTTAATTTGAGAAAGGGAATGGCCATTGATTGAAGAGGCAACATGGGACTAGTAACATAGCCTTTCTCTTTTTGAAAACTTACCTTCTTAAAATTATTTAATTTTTCAAATATACAGAGAATAATATAACACGTTCTTACTACCAGTCGCTGTAAAATCTATTTATCACTGCACTTTGCTTCCCTCTCGCCAACACTTCTTCTTATCATTTTTCACCCTCCACCAAAATATATAATTGGTTCATTTACCATCTTGAATCCGCTAGAATATCCGTTCCTTGAGGGCAGAAATTTTTGAATTCTTGCTTCACTGCCACACTCCTATTATCCAGTACCTGCCATTATTCTCAGTATTTGATTATTGCTCAATATTAATTTAATATATGAATTTTTCCATATTTGCTGCTTTTTATTAAATGGAATGCAGTTTGGGGTTCCCTACCCAACTGTATACCTCTCCCAAATCAAATTTCCTTCTTCCCTATGTCTCCAGAGTACCCAATGATGTGAATTTGACATTTATCATTTTCAGGCATGTTTTATTTTTTCAGTACATATTTATGTAGAATATTTAAGTAGAATTGTTTCTGAGTGTTTAAGAGTTCTATAAATTGCAACATAACCTTTCTGTTTTACTGTTGAGTATTGCATACAGGACTGGAAAACAGGACCAGGTTTGCCCTGGTTTCACTAGTGAGCAGAACTCCCCAGTGCCTTGAATTTAAGTGTTGAAACAGGAAATGTGGTCCAGGTACCTGACAGCAACCTACCATTAACTTCTAATGATGAACCTGTCTCGGCTTTCTCAGTTTAGGAACGAGATGGTTAATGTGTCTGTGCCAGAAAATTGGCCATTTCTTTGCAGTTTTCTCTACATGAGGAGGTCATAATTGTTCAGTCAAAAAATCTAATAATCTAATTAACAAATTTTAAGTGGTCTACTATTCTCAGTAAAACTTTTTTGCCTTCCTTTAGTTGAGAAGAGAGAAGATCGACCTTGAAAATACATTGGAACAAGAACAAGAAGCTCTTGTTAATCGTCTCTGGAAAAGGATGGATAAACTTGAAGCTGAAAAACGGTGTGTTTAGACTTGCTGTTCAGTATGGGGTGTTGTGTGTGTGTGTCTCGGGTTTCACTGAGAGATGGCAACAAGTGAGCAATGAGACGTCTTAATTCTGCGGTTGGTGCACATATTTTAATTTGACAAAGGAAATCAACAATTTCATTGATAAAGGAACAAAGACTTCTGAACTCTTCCCATGCTGGTCACCTCTTTATTCTTTTCTATCCTATTGTCCCAGTAGCATTTCATGGGTGCTGTTCTTCACCTTTAAATTGTTCTGAGGGATGGTTGCAGTTTTAACTTCTCACCTTATTGGACTGGCTTCCTCAATTGCTTCCAAAGTATTAGGGATATACTATATACTGTTAACTATTACTCATCTCTATAATAAACTCACTAGATTTGTTTTGAAATGTGCTATAAAGAAGTACTAGTGAGTATTTAAGGTTAGAATTCTTTCTGAGTTAAATGTATACGTTGATGTGAAATGTCATTCAACTCAATAGCAAACGTCTTTTGAACCCCTATGCTCAAGGTTGCCAGGGTCCTTATTTTTAAGCACTGCACACTTTGGGAGTGGGTAGGGCAGGGCTTGTAAGAATAAAGGGAGATACTGTACATGGGGTGCATGTCTGGGTGTGGAAAGTGAGTCCTTGAAAATGGTAATTAATCCGCTTCACCAGGGTTTTTTGCTTGTTAACCAGAGTCCTTCTGCCATAAAATTTAGTTCAAATGAACATCTGTAAACTGTTTTGAGTTCAACTCTGGCTTTGTAAAATAGAGTCATATCATAAGCTTTAAGTGAAATTTAGAGTGATAGCTATATTCAATTTTCAATTTTCAAACTGTAATTGAATCAGCTAGGTTCTGTATTACTGCAGTGGTCCTAATGAATAGAATTATGAGAAAAGTTATTTAATATAATACATGTAGGGACCATTACAATATTTAACATCAAGGATAGACCTGGAGGTAATTCACAGTTTGCCCTTAGGCAAACTCAAAGGTAAAAAGTTAAAAACAAAACAAAAGACAAAGCTTCAGCAGCTTATAGAACGGGATGTAGAAATCTGTTGCCAGTGGGTCTTCCTTTGCAGAATGCTACTGGAGCTCACACATATCTTAGTAACAAATTACTGGGTTAAACAATATGAAATTGTCATTTTTGTAGGTCAGCTGTTAAATATCAGCTCTTTACATGCTTCAACTGAAGATTGATAATGATTAAGAAGGTGACACCACCAATTATCAACCCAGTAATTTTGTTTTGTTTTGTTTTTAGCTTTAACCTTTCCTGTGGCCAGAAGCAAAGTGCTCTCAGTCCGGTTTGCCAAGTCCTCAGGCCTGATTTTGCAGAAGGGAATTTTAGAAGTCGGTCTCTTCTCTCACCATAGTAACTAAATCTTCTCTAAGGAGAGTCAGAGAATATAGTTCATAAGTTCCAACCAAAAGTGTTGAGAGAGAAGCATTCCTTCCGTATTTCTGTGCCCTAAAACGAACATGTTGAACATTTAGTCGTCAGCTAATTCTTAGTGTCTACTCTATGTTAGGCACAATAACCAGACCAAATATTAAACAGAGATTTTTTTTCAGTAGTGCTTAATTACCAGTAGTCACTTAAAAGAAAAAAGAAAAAAAAAAAGAGGGTAGCTCCTTCAGCTCTGGCCTTTGGCCTGAGATAACAGGTAAGATCAACCAGAAATTGATGTAAAATGGGAAGAGAAGTTAAGCAGCCTTGTGAATTCTGGCAATTAATAGGAGCTTACTTTTTAAAAAAAACAAACTCTCCAGCTAGTATTTTGTTTTGTATTTTAAAGGCAAATTGTTTTTCACTGTTGGAATTTTTCTTTTCAATGAAGAATCCTGCAGGAGAAATTGGATCAGCCGGTCTCTGCTCCACCATCACCTAGAGATATCTCCATGGAGATTGACTCTCCAGAAAACATGATGCGCCACATCAGGTTTTTAAAGAATGAAGTGGAGAGACTGAAGAAACAGCTGAGAGCCGCTCAGTTACAGCGTATGTAGCCCCTAGTTTCATTGGTCCACTGTATGTGGAATTAGTGTTTACCAAATACAGGTTTTCACTGATATTTACTGTTGAATTTGCATTAATCAAATACATGCTGTATTCTATTACTGATTCATGTTTATATATATCAGTGTATCATCCTGTAGCAGATAAATTTTTAATTTTTATTTTATTTTATTTTTTTTAGGAGATACCAGGGATTGAACCTGGGACCTCGTACATGGGAAGCAAGCACTCAACCACTGAGCTACATCCCCAAGATGTAGTAGAATAGGGAAAATAGCTTAGAATATTTCTAGAAAATAATTCAGATAACTTTAGGAAGGTCCACAGATCACAAGTAATATTTTTAATAGTCTCCCCTGTATTTGTCTCAAAGACCTTGCTAACAACAACATTGCAAGAGAACTCAATACACTTTGGGGGTACTAAGGCAGAGAATAGAGTGTTTATATTCCTTACTGCTGAATTTAGCCTTGGCCAACATTCATTCATGGTACTTGAAGAATACACACTTTTGAAATTTATGATTAGTATCTTGAAACAGGCCAAGATGTTGAGTTGGAAATCTAAGGAACTAGATTTCTGAATATTTGATTAGGTCCTTGTGCCTTTTCTTAGGGTCTGCTATTTCTGCTCTTAGGCTGATCAAATTTATATTTATTGTCTTAATAGGTAATACAGTACAAATATGCAGTGAAAAATTGTCTCCCTCTCACTCTTGTTCCCCAGCCACCAGTATCCTCCTTAAATACAACTTCAATCACACATTTTTAATATATTCATCTAGATACGCGTGTGTGAATGAACTTCTTTTGTACAAATAGATGCACAGCGAACACACTCTTTTGCACTTTTCTTTTGGCACTTGCAGTTTTTCCTTTGCCAATACATACAGAGCTGCCTCACTCCCTTTTTCAAAGGCTACGTAGTATTGATGCCACATACCAATGGACTGCTTTAGGTTGTTATTGGATCTTTTGCTGTTTCACATAATACTACAATGAACATCCCTGTACACACATTTATCACCTTCAGGATAAATTCCAGGAAATGGAATCGCTGGGTCAAGTGGACTATGCAATTTAAAATTTCAGTAGTTCTTGCCTTTAGATTTTCACTTCTGAAGTTCATTGTAAGTTCTAGTCCAGTGGTCTTTCTAGGGTGGTGCATTAGGATTATCCACAGTACCTTTAAAAATGACAGTGTATTAGTTTCCCATTTCTGATGTAACAAATTCTCAGCAAATTTAAACAATACAAATTTATCATCTTTCAGTTCTGTAGGGCAGAAGTCCAAATTCAGTTTCCATAGGCTAAAGTCAAGGTATTTGCAGGCTGCTTCCTTGTGGAGACACTAGGGTAGGATTGATTGCATTGCCTTCTCCAGCTTCTAGAAACTTCTGTAATTCCTTAGCTTGTGACCCCTTCCTCCATCTTCATATTATATCACTCTGACCTCTGCTTCCACCCTTACAGCCCCTTCTGACTCTGTGACACTCCTGCCTTTCTTTTATAGGGACCTTTTTGATTACCTGGGCCCACCCAGATAATCCAGATAATCTCCCCATCTAAAGGTCTTTACTCCTATTTGCAATGTCCCTTTTGCCATGGAGGTAACATATTCACAGGTTTTGAGGATTAGGACATGGACATCTTTGGGGAACCATTGTTCTTTCCCCTGCAGGTATACTCCAGTGGAGCCTAGTCCTCTCTGTTATTTTCTTTAATACACGTAAATCTAATATGTGCCCCAGATTGAGAACCACTATATGTATATTTTCGTGAAAGCAAAGTTCTCAAAAATTAAAGTTGTTTTTGAGTTTTTCCTGTGTTGGGCAAATTCCTTTTAGCACATTTCTGAACTCTTTCCAATACCATCAGTTTGCATTTTTCTTCCTTATATATACTCGCCTTGTGCCCCAAGCCAATTTTTCAGAAGAAATTTGGGAGGAGTTTTTCTCATTCCTGATACTTCTTCCCTACTGCACTATTTGGTCTTGCAAGAGACTGCAGATACTGACAGGGGCACCTGTAAGTGGTTCTTTGATTTTTTTTTTGAGAACAGAGAAAGCTGAACTAAAGCAAGCAGCAAGTGGCACTTAATTACTCACTGTTGGTTTGGACTGGGCTCAGAGAATGAATAATGACTTTTCCCCATCCATCTGCCTCATCCTCCCTAGTTCAGATGATGATCCTTGCCTCCTTTTCGGTGCAGCCGTGGTCCTTGGCCCTCACTCTCCAAACCTGATCGTTTCTGAACCTTAACCTCTCATAGTAGTTCTTAATTCTGGCTGTGAACACTGGAATCACCTGGGGAGCTTTAAGTATTACCAGTGTCAAGGCATCATCCTCAGGGATTCTGATTTCATTGGTCTGGTGGAGGTGAGAGTGGACATTGGTATTTTCTAACCATCAACTTGTAAAGGAATGTAAGATGTAAACACCACCTTTGGAACATTTGTGAATCATCTCATGGAGTCTGTCTGGAAGTCATCCTCGGTTGATGCTTTCTTTGACTAAATGTCACAAGATGGCTGAAGATGGGGGAAATGTAAGCTGTAGCCCTGAAGTACTAGGGTCTCTATGTGAGAAAAGGCAGGAGGCCAACTCATGCTAAATCCAGTTGCTTATGTAGCTTGAAAATGCCAGGTGTGGTGGTTTGCCAGCAGAGGGCACCCATGGAATGTCAGCCATCTGTGCCTGGGTCTGTAACTACTGGAGGTGTGGGACCTGGGGCCTTATCTGTGCCTCTGGCTTCTGTATTAATTGCTGGATTGCCAGGACTCTTCCCACCACTGCATTATCCTAGCAACCTTCTTGTCTACCAGATCTAAAGTATTGCCATTTTCTTTAAAAGGCAGTGTTCCTTCTTTTTTTTTTTTTTTTTTTTTTTTTTTCTTGGAAACGTATACATCTTCAATTACATGCTTCCTATTTATGGGAAAGAAATGCAGCTTGCTCCGACAGACAGTTGCCCTTCTGGTTCTAGAAACAGTAAATACTCCAAGGGGCTGTGAAGCCAATGAAAATTCTGCATGCTTGCGTATTTGAGATGAAATAATTTAAATCACTTACATTAAAAATGTGTGTTGTAAATATTTGCCCAGCATGCCTTCAATGAAAGAGATTTTTTTTTTTTTTTTTTTGTCTCCAGATTAGCCAGCAGGTTTCTGGCTACATTGGGAAAAAAAACAATTGAGAGATTTAGTGTTCAGTGCATATAATAATGTTTAATAATTTTGCCATTTTTCTTTGAATTTCTAAATAAAGGATATTAAGAGCTTTTATATATTCTGTAATGATGCGTCTTTGAAAATCATTAGGTACTTATCATCAAGAGTCATTATTTGGTAAAACACCAAAGCTTTGTGAAATTGCTTAAAACCATAACTAATTTTATGATCCCTGGGAGTGACAGTAAGGTTAGTTTGTGGGAGAAAAATGGTAAATGTGGCATTCATCTTCTTCTTTCATTCTTAAATTTGGACTTGGCCAATAATTTGGAGCAGTAACATGTATGACTCTCTCTTGGACATGCTCATAGCCACTTTGAATTTGTAGCTATTATTTAGAAAAGATAAGTATATGGAGAGTTCACTTTTCCCAAGTTCATTGGACAAGATAGAAAAGGAAGGAAGCAAGAAGATGGGTAGACACTGAGGTTTGTATTAAGGTTACTTTGGTTATTCTGTAACAACAGATTCTGTCTGAAGAAAACCAGACAAGTGGGGTCATATTTTATAATTTATTGGAAGGGTGCTGGAGTGCACAAGGGAATCCTAGAAAGAAAACCACGGAAAGGCAGGGGTTGTGGTAGATCCAGGGAACTCAGCAGAAGGAGATTCTAGAGCCCCATGAAAATGTCATTTCCATATTTCAGATTCCTGGGACTCTTAAGTGGCTCAGCCTGGGTCCAGTGTTTAGCACTGGGTCAGTCACCTCTGGCCTGAGGACAGGTGCAGTAGAGCCCCAGATACATGGAGGTGGCTTTGAGGAAGGGGTATTGTATAAGGCACCATTTCAAGAGGCACTGACTATATAGTTCTTCACCTGCTCCCTAACTCAAAGTGATTGGAAAGAGTTTGCATACACAGCCAAAATTAGACTGACTTGAACTATCATTCTAAGGTTTTCGTATTTGTATTCATTTCTATTTTTATGAAAAGAATATGAACTGTCATCAAGAGTGGTCTTGTTATAATGGTTCTCAGTATGCTTCCACCACAGTGACATTGTGACATTGTAACTTAGCCATGCTGTATCTGGAATTGATAGGGAGCAAAACTAGTAACTAAGGGGGAGCCTATAGCAGAATTTATTTCCCCAACTTGGCCCACTCCCCTCCTTGCTCCACAGGCAGCATAGGTAGAGAAGAGATCTGGTAGCTGCCACGTCCAGACTTAGAACACATTAGAATGCAGGTGAGGAGAAATGAAGATGTCTAACCTTGCACCATTGACATATATATATATTTTCTAAATGTAAATCATTGTAAACTTTGATCCTTGGGGCACACTTTAAACAGATCTCTTGTCTCTGTATGTGAGAACAACTGCCTGGGAACAGTTCCTTTGTCTGTGGCATCAGAGCTGAACTGCATCTTCTTTTTTTTTCAAAGATTTGGGTATGATTGCATAAAATTTGGGTTTAACTGAGAACTCTGGCTTTTCAGATTCTGAGAAAATGGCACAGTATCTGGAGGAGGAACGTCACATGCGGGAAGAGAACTTGAGGCTACAGAGGAAGCTGCAGAGGGAGATGGAGAGAAGAGAAGCCCTCTGTCGGCAGCTGTCTGAAAGTGAATCCAGCTTAGAAATGGATGACGAAAGGTGTGCGCATGTCCCATGAGCCTGATCGATAAGCCATGCACCAAGGGTCCTCTCTGCATCCTTTTAGATGCAGAGGGAGGTGGCTTGAACATTGCTTTATTGTCATGACAAATACCATCACATTACAGTAGATGCTATGGTTGGGACAAATGAGGAAGATCGAATATTCTCCTTAAACACAAAAAGAGGGAAAAAAATTACCTTTCCAAAACTGTTTTTGGTAGGGAGATAAATGGAGGTGGGCTTATATCCAGAGAGGCAGAGTTTACATTTGTTGATTAGTCTAATTCTGTCTTGTATTTGTTTAAAGCATGAGGAACATCCTAATTCACAGGTGCAGAACAGGCCGTGGTGGAGCCCGAGGAAACCTCGGCATATATGAATTGAAAGAACCTGCAGGAGACCAGTGGTGGTGGTTGAAATCCTGAGGCCTTGCCTTAGTGCACTTGATAACCTTTGAGCCTTTTTGCAGCCAATTTTTGAAAATAAAAGCATTGCAGTGCATTCATCTGCTCAAGCATCTGCATTAAATCCCCTCATTGTGCCACGGTGGATGGGCAGAAATAAGGGCGTCGTCCATGGGTTAACTTAGAGGAAATGGCCTCAGCCTTTGTCTCACATCCACATTTCCTTTTTTCCTTTTCCTTTTTTTTTTTTACCTTAATGTCTTCCAAAATAGAGAAGTATATACCTCTTACTTAGAATTCTCTATTTTGGTCCTGAGACCCCTTTTTTAAAAAAAATTATTTTTATTTTTTAATAATTTTTTATTTTTATTTTTTAAAAGATAGATTATATAAATATTACGCAAAAATTATAGGGATTCCCATATGCCCCACGTCCCACACCTCCCACAACCTCACACATAAACATCTTTCATTAGTGAGGCACATCACCTGCAATGGATATACACATCCTAGGGCTTTGCCACTAAGCATGGACCATAGTTCACATTGTAGACCACACTCTTTCCCACACACTTCTGCATGTTATATGCTGATGTAAAATGGCCTGTATCTGTCGCTGCAGTGTCACTCAGGATAATTCCCAAGTCCTGTAAAAGCCCCTGTATTAGAATTGCTTTTCCCTCTCCCTGCCCCCAAAGCGTCCAGTGGCCACTGGCTCTACATTAATGTTGTAACTTCTTCCATTACTTGAATCACAATATGTCTATAACAGAATACCAGTAAGTCCACTCTAGTCCATAGCTCTCCCCCCCAGTCCTGAGGAGTCTGGGATGGTGATGTCCACTCCACCTCCAAACGAGAGGGGGGCTTATATCCCATGGATAAGATGGATGAGATTATCCTGCCTGCAGCTGCAGAGTCTCTCCATTCCCTGGGATGGCCGTTGTCCATCATCATCTCCCTGCCAGGTGTCCTGGGTGAGTCTGTTGAGCTGTAGAGTAAGAGATGCGGCTGCACTGAGATTCCAGGCCCAGCAGGCACATGGGCAGGCCAAAGACTTCGGTCTCTGGAAGTACACCTACAAACTCCAGCACCACATATAGGTTTGAATAGAAGGGACTGATGGACCTTGAGCAGGGAGGACATTTTTGAGTCCAACTCTGTCACTCTCAGGAGCACAGATTCCAAAGTAGGGCCCACTGATAAGGCACAAAACTCCAGAGCTATCCACCCTGATATAGGACCTGGGTGTCTCCAGAGCCCTCAGGAGCCCCTCTATTTGGGGTGATATCCACATTGGAAGCCTGTGAGGTCCTACAGAGATGTGTGTAAGCCTTACCTCTGGGATGACCTCCCGACTCACTTTGAAGTCTCTTAGCCATATGAATTCATTTGTTGTTACCTTTTCCCCCTTTTATTCAATGTCTTTTTCAGTCGTATTACCAATTGGCACTAGGTAGTAATCCCTCGTTGCCAGGGAGGCTTATCCTGGGAGTCATGTCCCACGCTGGAAGGAAGGTAATGCATTCATATGCTGAGTTTGGCTTACAGAGAGGCCACATTTGAGCAACAAGGAGGCTCTCAGGAGGCAACCCTTAGACACCCCATAACAATAGGCTAAGTTTCAATTTCAAGAGCAAAGACTCGTTAGGCTAGTCATCACTAACAAGAGCTCATCAATGGATCATCCTCCTTAGCCAGATACTGCTCCTGCACTTGGGGAACTGTTGCTGCTCCCTTGGAGAATATGGCAGAGCCTGAGACCCTTTTATGCACAAAAAATTTATCCAGGACCCAAAAGCCCTTTTTTTCTTGTGGGTTATATCTATTGATATATACATAATATATACTGTGTTAGAAATTAAAACTGAGAACTTCTTAAAACCCAAGAGTACACAACATAATTCAATTAGCAGCTAGAATGATTGTGTTATTGTACATCATAGAGCTTCAGAGTCAGGAGAGAATAAGACTGAAAAAGGTAAGTAATATCCTAGTAGTAGTTTCAAAATATTTTTGCCTTGTAGACCCCTGAAAGGGTCTTGAGGTTTCCTGGACCTCACTCTGGGAACCACTGACCTAGAGTGAGCAAGCTCTAAAGTGTGGGTCGGCAAACTGCCACCTGTGGCCAAGTCCTGCTGCTGCCACCTGTTTTTGTAGATCAAGTCTTATTGGGGCATATCCATTCCCATTCATTTATGTATTGTCTGTGGTTGCTTTCATGCCACAACAGCAGGGCTGAGTATGCAGCAGAGATGTATGGCTCGCAAAGCCTAAAGTATATACTGTCTAGCCCTGTACAGAAAACATTTGCTGACCCCTACCCTAATGGGTGATTAGGCATAGTATATGGTCATCACATCAAATCAGTTTACTGGCAAATGTGTGGGAGACAGAGCCCAGGGGTCTTAGGAACAAAGCCCATAAGAGATGGCCTTGAACTTAACGTCACTGTTACCTCTTTATTTCTGTTTTCCCTTTCATTCCTGGAAGTGTTTTTCCTCCAAAACACAAATAGAAACCTTACCAAGAAATCTGCTGTAAGCATCCTTACAGCTGAATTTTGTCTTATTTAGATCGCCTGGAAAACAGACTGCACTTAAGAGTAGGGTGGTTGTTAAGAGAAACAGCAAATTTAAATGGAAAGAAATTGTTTAATCAGCAGAGAAACCCAGAAGTTAGGGAATTAGCCTTTCTCTGAATTTCCTTGTTTCTGCAAGGAAATTCCCTGGTCCAAATCAGGACTGCCCTGGCCTTTCACAGTTGCTTATCTCAATGTGAGAGGCGAGACTGAGCTTTGTCTGGGGCCCCCGCCAGCAGACAGGATGGGCAGCCAGTGTCCAAGACGGTGCTCTGCTAATAGCTGTGATGAGTGGTCCTGACTCTTGATACTAAAATATGTTGTATGAAAACATGTAGGCAATATTGGCACACCAGCACTCTGCTTCTGTTTATGTTGTTGAACAGAACTAGAGAGCTAATGAAGCTTTTTATCAATTTGCTGTGGACAGTGGTATCATCATTTAAAGGAAAATGTGAGATTTTCTATTATAAAAGTGTTTATTTTTATAATGGGGGAAAACATTTATTAAAATAGTAACAAATTATCCAATTAAAAATACTGTGTTTATCCTTCCTCATTTGAAAAAAATAGTTCTCTTCTTTCTCAAAAAAAAAAAAAAAAAAACCTCATTATAAAACTATCTTCTGAGAACCATTTGACTAAAATCACCAGCTCGAATATTTTAAAAAATTACCTACATTCTTGGATATGGAGGGGACAGCTCTTTAAATAAATTCGTACGTGTCGGGAAAGCAGATGTAACTCGGTGGTTGAGTGCCTGCTTCCCACATATGAGGTCCCTGGTCCATCCCTGGTGCCTCCTTAAAAAAAAAATTTAATGTAATTTAAAAAATCATATGTGTTAACATATCCTGTACGTACTTTGGATAAGAAACTGTCTAAGCTCTGAGGGGCAATTTCTTCTGACTACTGAGAATATACTAAAGATAGGCTACTCTTCCCGCCTCCCCTCCCCAAGAATTGGTATTCACTCCAAGAGGTTTACCTTACCTTTTGTAGGTCAGATTATCCCAGGTAGAGTACAGTAACTCAGTAATTACTTCTCCTCACCCTCCTGAGAAAGGTAATGTCACATTTGGAAGAAATAAAATAGTCTGACACTTGAGATATCTACAAGTATGTTTATTCTTCCTTAAAGACCAAAGGTCAGCTTTAGCTGCTAGCTGGCTGTAGAGTACAAGGAAAAGAGGAAAAGTCAGATCCTCTGCCTCTGTGGTGGGCTGCTCTACAGAGGGAAGGGAGAATTCCAGGTGGGTATCCAGTTGAGAGATGCACATCACATTAGGGAGCCTTGTATTGTCCAAGCTGAATAAACCTAAGTAGAAGAAGCTGTGTTAAAGTTCCTCGCTGAGCTGATTGGATACCAGACAGAGCTGAGGTCTTTGGGATGAAGATGCACACACATGTGTGCGTTCATTCTTTGGCCACGAGGTCTGTGAAGTATGGTTTATTAGAAAATCTCTCAAGCAGAAATTTCTCCTGGACTTGGTTCTTAAAGTGAAAGGTGAGGTTCATGATGATCACACTGTCACACTTCTCAGGTCTGCTATGATTTCCGAATACAGGAAGAAGTTAGACCCAGTGTGATGCAGCTAAGTGTGACCTAGAGTAGGTGCTCGGTGCTCGTGTCTTTTATTACATTCTGATGTGATCATTTATTAAGTAAAAATTACCTTGTAAAGGACTGACTTTCAGTTCATGAGTCTCTGTATCTTTTAAGTTTCGACTTGGTGACACAGATCTCATTGGGCATATTTGGTTTTGCATTTCAACTAACATTTTAAAGGTAGCCTTTAAACCATAGATGATTGTGTAATTCTTGGGACTGTGGAGGTGAATTTCTGCACCGCGGTTGCGGGATGGCGAGCAGTCTGGCCCTCTCTGCCGTATGACACAGATCCGTCAATAGGCCTCCCTCCTGAGCTAAAATGCCCCTGATTCCACAAGCTGGGCCCCTGCAGAGTGAGGCTTGCCAAACAGTGAAGCAGCATGACTCTGAAAGCCGTGCTTACAGATGTCTCCTAGCTACAGCACCACTCTAAACAATCAGGCTTTCTCACAGGAGTGCTTTTAAGCAGTGTTTCAATGCAGGAGGTTCTGATCGTTTCCTCCCCTCTCCTCTTAGGTATTTTAACGAGATGTCTGCACAAGGACTGCGACCTCGCACTGTGTCCAGCCCAATCCCTTACACGCCTTCGCCAAGCTCGAGCAGGCCAATATCACCCGGTGAGTCCGTGTTCTCTGCTGATTTCCGGTAACTGTAATAGGCAGTCCTGAATGTGTTTCCTTTTAGCATATAAAAATCTTGTAAACAGGGAGAGAAAAGTCACGTGTTTTATAGAAACATCAAAAACAAAGCAGTATCACGACTAAGCATCTTAGTCTTGAAAGTTTTAAGCATAAATGTTGTAGTGCCAGCTAAATGTGTTTCAGGTTTTTTGGTTTTTTTTTGTTTTTTTATGTAAAAGGAATTTGATTCCAAAGAGCCTTTTTATAATGAAGACTGTCTTTGAGTTGATTTTAAGTGCCAATGGATTGACTCAAATTATGTATGAGTTTTTAAGATGCTATAGTACACCTCGTATGTCTTCTTTTCTTGTGTTCCACACACTTCTCATTTTATCCTCAGAGTAATTAACATAGGTATCCTTTTTCTCATATTAAAATTGGGGAAGCGGCTATTTGAAGGTTCAGTACCTACTGGTCCCAAAGGCAGGAAGTGGAAAGACAGGGTGTGTCTGTTTCCAAAGCCTGTATTCTTTCCAGCATGAGCTGCCTCCTGAGATTTTCAGCGATTAGTGAGTGGGCTTCGCCACATTATATACGCAGGACAAGAAGGCACTGCAGTCAGGCAGTCTGCTGCTTGCTTTGCTACTCAGAAGCCTCTCCCTCAAAGGTGTACTTATCTGCTTCTGACGCTGAAAACTCCCCCAAGGTCTTGGGCTCAGTGCCAGCACAACTTGGGGTTCTCAGGCCAGAAGGGCAAGTAAATAATCCACCAAGAAAGAAAGAGGAAGTGGGGTCGACGAGTGGCAAGTGTGGTGGAGGGAGGAGAGACAAGGTAGCAGGCCAAAGGGCTGCGTCTTTTAACTGAACTGATGAGACTGACATTCTTGTGTTTGCTGATAAACAGATTTTAAACAGAGTTGGAAAAAAAATAGGTGTGTAAGGGAGGGAGGGTGGAGAAGTTCTACCACAGAATAGAGTAAGGCAACTGCTTCGAAGGTTGGCAGCATAAAAGTTTTGTGGCTTTGAAAAGTGAAAGGGCTTAATGTTAGAGTGACGTCTCATTTTGTCTGTTAGAGTAATTGAAAACAAGGTATGCCCTTGAGGCTGATAAAGGAGGATACTGCTGTATGCCAGTTGCCACAGATAAAGTGTGTGATAGAAATGGCTTAGTTTTGTGAATTTACAATCTGCATCAGCACTGTGCTCTTGTAACCTTTTTTTTTTTTTAAGAGGAGGAAATGAAAAGATAGAAAGTCCAGCACAAAGCATGACAGCTTTTGTGTGTTTCAGGCCAGTGTGCTCTATGGCTTCAGGCAGGGGCAAAGAGGGGCTGTTGGCAAACCAAAAGGACTTTCCAAGATGGATCAGTGGCATGATCATCACCCCTTACTCTTGCTGAAAAGATGTTCCTGAATCTGCTTTTCCTGCTCTCCAGTGGCCTTAAGTCTCTCCAAAAGCTTCTCTTCCTAGCTAGCGCTCAATTTTCCCCAAATAGCACCTGGGGTTTTGATATCAAGATAAAGGTCTTCCTTTGCCTTTTGATTTATTGATATCAAAGGAAGAAATGAGTCAGGGGAAAAAAGAGAGGCAGAGGATTGTTTTTATAGTTGATGATGATGCTAATTCATGTTAAGTATATTTTAATGCCCCACTTGATTTATTTAAAACTAAAGAATATTTAGTTATATAATTTCCAATTGATTAAATATAATCGCATTGAAAAAAAAGAAGAAAAAAATTTGAATGTCAGGCCCTGGTTGGGACTATTACTTCTGTTATAATAAATATTCTGCAGGAAAATCTTATTCCATGTACATAATTTTAACTTTGCAACTGTCTACGTTGCGGGACCTACTTTGACTATGGGGATTGCTTGATTTTTCCTTAAACTATGTAATAAGTAACACCTAGATTTATTTCCCTTTTTTTTTTTTTTTTTTTTTTAGTGTGGTATATTTGTTACAATTAATGAACACATATTGAAGCATTGCCACTAACCACGGGTTATAGTTTACATTCTGTTCCGTGCAATTTTGTAAGTTATGACAAAATATATAATGGCCTGTATCCCTCATTGCAATGTCATGCAGGTCAATTCCAGTGTCCCAAAAATGCCCCCGTATTACACCTGTTTTTCCCTCTCCCTCCCCTCCTCAGAACCTCTGGTGGCCACTGCCTCCACATCAATGATACAAGTTCTTCCTTTGGTAGAATAACAGTAAGTCTATGTATAGTAGAATAATAGTAAGTCTACTTTAGTCCATTGCTCATTCCCCAATCCTGAGAATTTGGGGATGGTGATGTCCACTCTGCATCTAATTGAGAGGGGCTTAGATCCCATAGGGCAGATGGATGGAACTATCTTTCTTGTAATTGTAGACTCTCTCTGTTCCTTGGGATGGTCGTTGTCCATCATCATCACCTTGTTAATTGTCCTAAGTGAGTCTAATGAACTGGAGAGTAGGTGTTGGAACTCTGCTGAGATTCAGGGCCCATCTGGCACAGGGACAGCCCAAAGATTTAAGTCTCTTGGACATACACCTATCAAGTATAGTACTGACATAGATTCAAATCAAAGGGGCAGAAGAGCCATGTGTAGGGAAACCACAAATAAGTCTAACTCTGTCACACTGGGGAGCATAAATTCCAAGATAAGGCCCACTGGCAGGGCACCAGACTCCTGAACTGTCTGCCCTAACGTGTGTCTAGATGTCTCTAGAGCTCTCAGGAGCCCTGCTATTTGAGGCACTATTTACTGTGGCAGTGAATAAGATCCTGCTGAGACATGCATAAGTGTAACCTCTAGAATGACCTCCCAACTCACTTTGAAATCTCTTAGCCATAAAAACTCATTTGTATTTACCTTTTCCCCCTTATGGTCAAGGTCTTTTTCCAGGTATATTGCTAGTTGGCGCTTAGTAATAATCCCTCAGTGCCAGAGAGGCTCATACTCGTGAGTCATGTTCCACACTGGGGGAAGGTAGTGCATTTATATTCTGAGTTTGGCTTAGACTGAGGCCACATTTGAGCAACAAGGAGGCCCTCAGGAGGTAACTCTTAGGCAGTATATAATACTAGGCTAAGTTTCAGTTTCAAAAGAAAAGGTTCAGAAGTACAATCATCAATATCAAGGGCCTGGCACAATGGTCCATCCTCCTTCACTAAGCACTGCCCCTGTTCTTGGGGGATTCTTGCTGTCTCATTAGAGAATGTAGCAGAATTCCCCAGGATGGGAATTCTATATTCTTTTGATTATTGTGTGGATTTCCACTCACCGTGACAATGCCCCATGATCCCAGGTGAACCCCCTCCTATGCTTCCCCCCATCACCAACACTCTGCACCAGTGATCCTCCCCTGCCACAGTTGTGACCCTTTTGTGATCCAAAACTCTCCAAAGATGAAGCCAAGAAAATAACCAAATAAAAAATTAAGAAAATGAAATAATAATGATAGTTTTAAAAATAACATGTAAAATACAAAAAAAATTTTTTTTAAATTTTTAAATAAAAGATTTTTTAGACATTATGTCTTTCATCACTGTAAGATCTGTTGTCTTGTATGTGCAGTGACATTTCTTCCTTATATTCCCCCAGTGTCTTTTTTTTTTTTTTTCTATTTATCTTCAAAGAAACTTTAGGTTACAGAAAAGTCACATAGAAAATATAGGGGATTCCCATATACCCCAATGTCTTCCCCCTTCTCCCCTCTCCCCTAGATTTATTTCCTTTTAACTAGCCTAAGTGACAATATTAAGTTGTAAGTTCTAGAACATTATCAGAGTAAATTTGATCTCCTGTTTGGCAGCAAAATTACTCCCATTCATGAAGAATATTGCAGTGCTATACATAGCAGATTAGCAAAGCCTGAATATTCAAATTTCTTTTCATTTTAGTTTTTGTTGGAAGAATGTGTGTTTCTCAGTATTGAGGATATATAATCACTTCCTCAGTGGAAATATGCTGTTGGAATAGTTTTCATTTCCATTTGAAGCATTTTGGCTCTTTTTCTCTTCCCATTTTTTGTTAACATGGAAATCTTGCATTTTAACCAACTTGTTAAAATATTTTAAGCCTTTGTCACAATTTTATTAGAAAATATGTTTCCTAGAACTTATGGAAGATTCTCTTCTTGATTACACATGGAACTCTGTTGGGGAAGGGTGTTACTGTTTTATCCACTCTAAGAGAAAGACGTTCTCAATTTGCATGTTTTGATGTGCCTAAATCAGGGATGGGGAATAATGAAGTTTTTAAAAATCATCACACCCCAGTAGCAACAAGCATACCCCACATCCAGATCTTGGTTTCTATTACCATTCTCCAACAAAAAGAACTAGGATTCCTTAGAAAAGTGGCTGATTCTAGGACTGGGCAAGAAATACATAAGATGAGCCTAGAGCATCTTTCGTGCCATAAAGTAAAGAAGTGCTCAAAAACAAAGCAATTATTAGAGAAGTTTTAAGCTTACAAAACAATCATAATGTGCAGAATTCCCATACATTACCTCACCACTAACACCTTGCATTGTTGTGGAACATTTGGTACAAATTTTGAAAGAATATCATCAAAATATTGCTAACTATGGTCCAAAGCTGACATTTTGTGTATTTTTTCCACAAATCACTCTAATATTAACACCATATATTAATATATTAATACCATATATTAATATTTTACATATGTACAATATTTCATGAGAGAATACTCTCATATTTGTGCTGTTAACCACAGTTCATCATCCACCACATGGTTCACTGTGTTATACAGTTTCATGCCTTGTACACGCCATCCAAAGTGTACACTCAGTGGCTCTCACTTTCATCAGAGTTGTGCTGTCATCACCTCAGTCAATTCTAGAACATTTTCCTTACTCCAATAGAAAAAAACACTATGCCCCCTCCCATTATTGACCCTTATCATTGATATGGTGACTTCTTTGCCATTGATGCAAGAATATTACAATATTGCTGCTAACTATAGTCTGTAAGTTACATTAATTGTATTTTTTCCATCTATCACCATTTTCTTAACACCTTGTAATAGTGACATACATTTGTTCTACTTCAAAGAAGAACATTCTTGTGTTTGTACTATTAACCACAATCCTCACCTACCACTGAAGTTACACAGAATCTAGATTATTCTTAGCTTTCTTTCAGTTGACATTTATGTCCCTAGACTGCCCCTTTCAGATGCAATCTCATTTTTAAATCAAGTGTTAGTTATACTCACTATAATGTGTTACCATCAACTCTATCCATTTCCACACATTTACAATCAGCCTAATTGAAAATTCTACAGACATTAAACATCATTACCCCTTCTCAACTCTCATGTTATCTCCTAGTAACCTATACGTATATTTTAACTCCATGCACTTACTCATTGTATTTTATTAGTTCATATTAGTGAGACCATACAATATTTTTCCTTTTGTGCCTGGCTTATTTCACTCAACGTAATGTCCTCAAGGTCCATCCATGTTGTCATATGTGTCCCAATTTCATTTCTTTGTACAGCAGCATAGTATTCCAGCATATGTATATACCACATTTTGTTTATTCATTCATTGGTTGATGGACACTTGGATTGTTTCCATCTTTCGGCAATTGTGAATAATGCCTCTATTGAACATCAGTGTGCGAATGTCAGTTCATGTCCTTGCTTTCAGTTCTCCAGAATATATTCCTAATAATGAAATTGCTGGGTCATCTGGCAGTTCTATATTTAGCTTCCTGAGGAACCACCAAATATCTTCCACAGAGGCTACACCATTTTACATTTCCACCAGTGGTGAAGGAGTGTTCCTATTTTTCCACATCCTCTCTAGCACTTGCACTTTTTTGTTTTTTGAATAATGACCATTCTGTAGGGTGTGAAATGATACCTCATTGTAGTTTAGACATGCAGTTCCTTAATAGCTAGTGATATTGAACATTTTTTTCATGTGCTTTTTGGCCATTTGTATTTCCTCTTTGGAAAAATGTCTATTTAAATATTTTGCCCATTTTTAAATTGTATTGCTTGCCTTTTTATTGTTGAATTGTATGCTCTCTTTGTATAACATGGATATGTGGTTTCCAAATCTTTTCTCCCACAGAGTAGGCTACCTTTTCACCTTCTTGACAAAGTCTTTTGAAGCACAAAAGTGTTTAAATTTTTTTATAAAGTTTTTTTTTGTTTTGTTTTGTTTTTTTCTTTGAGGCGCCGAGTACTAGGAGCCAGGGACTGAACCAGGGACCTCATATGTGGGAAGCCAGTGTTCAACCACTGAGCCACATAGGCTTCCTGAGTTGGCTTTTCCCATTTGTATTGCTTATCGTTTGTTTTTGTTATTTCAGGAGGCACTGGAATCAAACCTGGGACTTCCCATGTGGGAGGCAGCCACTCAACCATTCGAGCCACACCCACTCCCCAAAAGTGTTTAATTTAAAGGAAGTCCCCTTTATCCATTTTTTCTTTCATTGTTTGTGCTTTGGGCATAGAAACCACCACTTAAACCACATCTTGAAGATGCTTACCTATGTTTTCTTCGAGGAGTTTTATGGTTCAAGCTTTTATATTTATATTATATTGAGTTAATTTTTGTATAAGGTGTGAGATATGGGTCCTCTTTCTTTATTTTGGCTATGGATATCCAGTTCTCCCAGGACTATTTTTTTAATAGATTCTTCTGACCCAGCTGGGTGGCTTGACTGCCTTGTCAAAAAATCACTTGACCATAGGTGTGGGTGTCTATTTCTGAGCACTCAATTCAATTCTATTGGTCTATATAACTATCTTTTTCCAGTACCATGCTGTTTTTACTACTTTAGCTAAGTAATATGATTTAAAGTCAGGAACTGAGAGTCTCCATTTTCGTTCTTCTTTTTTAACATGTTTATGGTTATTTGGTGCCCCTTACCCTTCCAAATAAATTTGATAATTGGCTTTTCCATTAAAAAGGGGATTTTGGATGTGAATATTCCCTCTGTCCTGATTTTGTGATAATCAGGGTAGGCTAAACATTCACTATATTAGAAACCATGCATGTGTCCCAGACCTAGTTTTTCTCCCTAGGTCTGGTTTTTGGAATGCTGATGATAAACTAAGCCTGATTTATTATATGACCATCCTGTATGGGAAAAGACTGTAACTTTAGGTATCTTTGATCAACCTTAAGAGATATAGCAGGGGGATGGATGTGGCTCGGGTGGTTGGGCATCCGTCTCCCATATGGAGGGACCTGGGTTTGATCCCCAGGACCTCCCGGTAAGAATAAAAAGAGAGAAAAATATCGTAGGTGCATGAGCCACCAGGCCACATGAGCCACACAGCAAGATGATGACATAACAGGAGAGTGACACAAGGGAGAGCCAAGACGAGATGCACCGAAAAACCAGGAACTAAGGTGGCATGGGCGGTAGGACGCCTCTCTCCCACATTGGAGTTTCCGAGGACCGAATCCCAGTGAAGACAGGAGAAGGAGAAGGATGAGAAGAGAGGGCAGGAAATGGACACAGAGTCGCCCAGCAAATGGACAAAGAAACAGCAAAAACGGGGAGTAAAAATGGATAAAGGTAAATAAATAAATATATAAATCCTTTAAAAAAATGTATAGGGGAGGAAGATATAGACTGTAGTTGGTAATAATACTTTGACGATGCTCTTTTCATGATTTGTTAACAAATGTTTCACAACAATGCAGGGTGTTTGGGTGTGGGTGTGGGTGGAAGACCTGTATGATGTTATGCATGTTTGTTTTGTAAGTTCACGATGTTTACTGAACACTTGTAGTTTATGTATGTTCATGTATGAATGATATACTTCAATAAATTGTTTAAAAAACAAAAAAACAACAACAAAAAAGGGATTTTGGAATTTTTATTGGGATTGAGTTGAATCTGTAAATCAATTTGGGTAGAATTGACATCTTAACAATATTTAGTCTTCCAATCCATTAATTTGGAATGTCCTTCCATTTATTTAGGTCATCTTTGGTTTCTTTTAGCAATGTATTATAGTTTTCTAAATATAGGTCCTTCATGTCCTTGGTTAGTTTATTTCTAAATGTTTTATTCTTTCAGTCACTATTATAAATGGAAATTTTTTTTCTGACTTCCTCTTGAGATTGCTTATTACTAGTGTATAGAAACACTACTGAGTTTTGCATATTAATTTTGTGTCCCGCCACTCTGCTGAACTTGTTTATTAACTCTAGTAACCTTGTTGTAGACTTTTCGAGATTTTCTGGGTATAGAATCATATCATCTGTGAGTAGAGAAAGTTTTACTTCTTCCTTTACAATTTGGATGCCTTTTATTTCTCTTTCTTGCCTAATTGCTTTAACTTGAACCTCTAGCACTATATTGAACAATAGTGGTGACACTGGGCATGCCTGTCTTATTCCTGATCTCAATAGGAAAGCTTTCAGGCTTTCACAATTGAGTATATTCTTAGCTATGGGTTTTTCATATATGCCCTTTATCATGTTGTGAGAATTTCCTTCTATTCCTATCTTTCAAAGTGTTTTTATCAAGAAAGGATGCTGTATTTTGTCAAATGCCTTCTCTGTCAATCAAGATTATTATGTTATTTTTCTTCTTTGATTATTGATGTAATGTATTATACTGATTGATTTTCTTGTGTTGAACCACCCTTGCATATCTAGGATAATACCAACTTGATCGTGATGAATAATTCTTTCAATGTACTGTTGTTTTTGGTTAGTGAGTATTTTGTTGAGAATATTTATATCTGTATTCATTAGGTAAATGGGTCTGTAATTTTCTGTTTTTTAATATCTTTCTGGCTTTGATATCAGGGTGATGTTAGTGTCATAGAATGAGTTTGGTAGTGTTTTCTCTGACACAGGATCTCTTTTTAATAAGAGATTCCAGTGGCAAAAGGATAAAATAAATATCTGTACATACATAGTAATAGAAATAAATGATTGAATAAATAATTAAATGAAGTAGAAGAGACATATCTCCCATGCAGAAAATTCCAAATAATTTGGATAGATTTTCCACCCTGAAGAATGGGAAGCATAAATCCTTACTCCTTAAATGTAGGCTGGACATACTGACTTCCTTCCAGAGAATACAGTTATGGAAATGGGGAGCAAAAGAGTAACTTCCCAGTGGAGAAACTTAAACCCTTCTTTAGTCAGGTGATGAAGGTTAGCATCAACAGTGATAAGTCGTGTTGACACTTGCTATGAAGTGATGAGAATGCCACTTTACCTCCTTGGTTTTCCTCCCAAAGAACCATAACCCTAGTCTAATCATGTGAAAAAGACCACACGAATCCAAATTGAAGGACATTCTACAAAATGCCTGATCAGTATTCCTCAAAAAAATATCAAGATAATCAAAAACAAGGAAAGTCTGAGAACTCATTGCCAAGGGGAGCCTAAGCAGGCATAACTAAATGTAATATGGTAGATAGCTTGAATGGGATCCTAGAACAGAAAAACTAAGGAAATCTGAATAAAGTATGGGCTTTAATTAATAATAATGTATCAACATTGATTTATTTGTTATGAGAAACCTACCATACTAGTATAAATTGTTAATAATAGGGGAAAGTGGGTGAGGTGCATATAAGAACATTCTGTACTATCTGCCACTTTTCTGTAAATCTAAAACTATTCTAAAATAAAGTTGTTGAAAAGCCACTGGAGTAGATGACATCATCTAGTCATAGAAGATAGAGGGAGAAGAGAAAATCCCTCCAAACTAATCTCTTAGAAATTGCAGCATTTAGAGGTCAAATATAGGAGGAAACCCTGGCAGAGGGGACTGGGAAGTTGCTGCCAAAGAAGAGGAAGGAAAATTGGTGTATAATGTCACTGAGGTCAAGACAGAGTGTTTCAGCAAGAAGGGAGTGGTTGGTCAGCTCTGTCAAATGCTGCCACAAGGTCAAGTAGAATGAGAAGTGGAGAACAGCTATTGAAATTGGCAACACGGAAATAACTGTTGACCTTTTAGCAAGAGCAATTTTAATAGAGTTGTGGAGACAGAAGCCAGATCAGGGAGAGTTAAAGAGTAAATTGTATCTGTATTTTTTGAATTTTTCACAGTGGATGCTACAAAGAGAATTATAAGTAAAATAATTTTTAAAAGGGAAAAAAGTGTCTACCCTTACTATCTGTCCATTTTCAATTTTTTTTTCTTTAGCAAAGAAATATTAAGGACATTTTGGGAAAATTAGAAGGAGATGAAGCAGAAAGAAAATCATCCATAATCCTTGCATGCAGAAGCAGTCTCCCATTCTTGCCCTACCCACCCCCCCCATCCCTTGCAATTTTCCTTTAGTTGGTTTGGTTTCATATGAATTATATACTTTGTATCTTGCTTTACTGTGCTTAATGTTTTTTGCCATTAAGTACTTTTAATTAATAATCTTTTTAATTAGCAGTGTCAAGCCCAGCAATAATTTCAGAAATCTGTAACTGGCATTGGGGTTTGGCATTTCCAACCTAGTTTTTGGGTTTTTTTGTGGGGTTTTTTTGTTTTGTTTTGTTTGTTTGTTTGTTTGTTTTTTTGGACTTTTAGCCTTTATTATATTCCTGGGCCAGAGAGTGAGATGCATAATGATTAGAACTTAAGGGAAAGTGAAAATTAGTAAGACGTGGTCTCGGGTGTCTAAGAACTTAGCATAAACAATATGGGTCTGGGGAGTAAGTTAAAAAAATAGAAGAAACTTAAATATAGCAGCGAGT
The DNA here is from genome assembly GCA_026826555.1 of Tolypeutes matacus. NCBI lineage: Eukaryota > Metazoa > Chordata > Mammalia > Cingulata > Chlamyphoridae > Tolypeutes > Tolypeutes matacus. The sequence continues at coordinate 2,227,290 of JAKSZT010026914.1, read as the reverse complement.
GTAGTAAATTTTGTAATAGTTAAAAGCTAAATAGTTAAACTGGGGCACATCCATATAATGGAATACAATTCAGCAATAAAAACGAATGCACTATTGATACGTGCAACAACTTAAATGGATGTTAGCGGCACTACACTGATTGAAAAGAGCCAATCCAAAGGGCTACATACTGTATGATTCCATTTCTGTGACATTCTCAAAGCAACAGAATTAGGAGGGTAGCTGTGTGACTGTTGAGGGGTAACACAAGAGAGTGTTTTTGTGGTGATAGAACAGTTCTGTATCCTGCTTGTGTATTGGTCACAGACAAGCATGCGTGTGCACACACACAGCACGTGCAAAAATTGATGAAATCTGAATAAAGCCTATACCTTAGTTAAAACCAGTTGTCTGGTTTTGACCATGTTTTATGGTTATGTAAGATATTATCACTGGGGGAAGCTGGATGGAAGGACACATGGGAACTTTCTGTAAAAAAATTTTGCAACTTCTTGTGTATCACAAACTATTTCAAAATAAAAAGTTATAATAAAAAGTGGTAAGTAGTTTTAAAAAGGGGTTCAAAGGAAAAAGAGCTACCAGAGCTTCTGAGATGGACTTTGAATGAGCTAAAACTTCTTGAACACTTACTTCATTCCAGGCACTGTCTAAGCTTTTTGTGAACAATTTTCATCCTCACAGCAACCTTGAGAGATAGCTACTGTAATCCCATTTTATACTTGAGAAATCTGAAGCACAAAGAAGTTAAGTAACTTGTCCGTGGTCACTCAGTACCAAGTGGCAGAGCTGGCATCCAAGATAATCTGGCATTCTGGCTCCAGAGTCTGGGCTAATTGTCTCTCCAAAGAATGAACAAGTTACTGATTGATTTGGACATTGGGGGAAGGAAGAAGCAAGTACTGTCCTAAAAAGAAGCCGTCCCAGGCAAAGGATACAGTAAGAAAATGACATGGAAGTCCTGATCAGGAGCCAGATGGGTGATCACGGTGGTTCTCAACACCATCTGTCCTGGGGCCCTTCTCCCCAGATTCTGCTTCATTTAATTTGGAGTAGGCTTCAGTACCCAATGTTGAGAACTACTGAGGTAGCGCATCAGAAGGTAGTTTGGAGACAAATGTAGAACCCCTTTATACCAGCCAAAGAAGGGTAGGTTGTTGTTCTGGTTTTAAGTTAGGTTTAATATTAGTAACAAGGAGTCTTTGAAGATTCTTGATTAGCAGCATAACATACTCATAATTACCCTTGAGAAAAGTTACCCTGGAAAAAAACAGAAAATATTCTAGGTCGTATTTCTTTATTATGATTTGAATGTTATGAGCTTCTCCATTTTGGGATAAGGATCCACTTCCATAGCCATACTCTGGCATTTCAACACTTTCATAAGAAATAGAATTAGAGTTCTGTTCCCCAGAGCTAATTAAAGAAAACTGCTCCTTCCCTCCCCCAGCTGAATGAAATTCTTGTGAGGCAAATAGACTTCACAGTAAATGACCACTTAGCTCCCAAGAAGTTGGACTTTACCCTAGACTCCATTTCATAAATGTGAGCCAAAAATCCACACTTGGAAATGGAAATATGTCAAATGGAAAGCAGCACTAATTGATAGTCAAACAAAGAAATAAAACAAATTGTTAGCACTAGATGTTGAGGGCATGGAGAAGTTCTGTGACAGGACCAGTGAGGTAGGCTTGGTGGCTGCATGCCTCAGTCACGAAAACTGAAATACAGTAGAGAAAGGAGACCTTAACAGTTCCTTGTTTTCATGAAATTCAGAAAAGAGGTAAGTGGAGCTCAAGGGGCTTGGCCCCAACAGCTCATCTTAGGTCACAGGTGATTGACAGTGGGTAGTTCCTATCCAACGTCCCCAAATTGCACCTTTGTTTCTGTGTTCATGCCATTCATTCAGTAAATAATTTTGGATCCTACCCCATGCTAGATACTCTGATAGATGCTGGGAACAAAGGTACAGACAGCTACATTCAAGCAGTGATAAGTAAGGGATGCCTCAGACCCCCAGATCACCCAACTCTTCAAAGACCAGCGGTTCTTAGGCAGGTAGCAATCACGTTCAGAACTTTTTCAAAATATAGATATGTGGATTCCCCCCAGACCTATTGAATAGTAAGGAGAATCTAGACATGTTTACTTATAAAATACTTTGGAAATGATTCTGAGGTCCTAGATTAAGGCTCTGCAGAACAATTTAGTTCCTTAAATATCCATTTCTTTCAGGAAACATTGGCATACATAGGGTTTTTATTCCCTGTACTGAATATCCTCAAGTCATTAAGTTCTCAGTGATGATTTTTCTTTGCCTTTATGGCTGCTACATGCACACATACATACCTGCACACCGGTCTTGTCTTGTTGTGTCTTTTGACATTTCCCTTTTTCTTGTATCTGATTTTTACCCCTTTGTTCTTTTCTTTTCTTTTCTTTTTTCTTCTCTCTTTCTTTCCCTTTACTTTTTTAAAAAACTTTATTCTTGTTTCTTCTCCTGTCTTCCTATTCCTTCCATGTGTCTCAGTTGAACTCCTGGCAGGGACTGACTTTTATGCCCTTTTCATCTAGGGGGCATTTGGTGAGACCACTGCTTTTCTTGTCTATTTTCATTTTTGTGGATGATTGAGGACATCTGTGTCATCAAGCTCCTAGAAGGTTGAAGACACCAGATAGACAATTGAGTGCCACGTATATGGATCTTAACAATATTGAGAATTAGAATTACTAAATCATGTTGTTTTATTTCAGGTCTGTCATATGCAAGTCACACAGTTGGTTTCACGCCACCACCTTCACTGACCAGGGCTGGAATGTCTTATTACAATTCCCCGGGTCTTCACGTGCAGCATATGGGAGCATCCCATGGTATCACAGTAAGTACTGATGGGGTAGGGTGCAGCACTTTACTTCTGTTAGTGGTACCAGCTCAAGAGATCAGGATTGGGCCCCTTAGACATTGACCTTTCTTCTACTTTCCTCCATCAGTTCACCTTAAAACTATTGACTTTGCATGGATTTGATACCGAATTCGAAGTATTAAAACTAAAATCTTCCCCAGGAGGCAAAACTTCAATTTCACTTCCTATGAAAAATTGCCCTTTGTGAAATATAATTTGAACTCTGACCAAAACCTTGATTGAACTCTGGCCAGCTCCTTGCCAAAAAGAATTACTGTTGGTTGCCATAATGTCTAAAAAATATTTATTGTCTGCACCTTCACAGTTCACTGACTCTCAACACTATTTCTGAAATCAGCCTTGTTTCTAATTTTACTCAGGATTTTCTCTCTCGGAATTAGAAGGAACCTTAATTTTATCTAGTTCACACTCCACTCAGAGGAGTATTTTCTTTAGAGTTGGTTATTCAGTTAACAGAGCAATTAGAAACGTAGTAGATAAGGGGTTACAGAACACGAGAGAATTAAGGGTATTTCCAAAAAAAGAACATTTAAAAGAAGAGCCCGATTTTGCAAAAGCATTTAAGATATTTCTAAAGGTGTTTTGCCAGTTTGATGGACCTTATGTAAAAGTAGGAACTGTTTTTTTGTTGAGGTATAGCTTTCAGGATATTGAAGGGAGTGAAAATGTGTCCAAGATGTGTGATAGAAGAAACGGGGGGTCATATGACTGGCAGCGAAACTATTTTAAGTGTATGACCTGCCAGCTGTTGTGTTTTTTTTTTTTTTTTTTTTTTTTTAGGACTGTCATATTGAAGGGGGAGTAGAGTCGTCCTAGGTTTCTCCAAAGAATAGAATCAGGACCATTCGGTAGACTTTGCTAATGGAGGAATTCTATCAAAGCTACCCAGCAGTGACAGGGGCTGCCTCATAATAGTTAACTATTCATCACAGGAGTTATTCAAACAGAGACCTAATAACTATAGGTTAAGGATAGCATATAAAATGCCTGTGTTGCAGGGGAGATTGGACTGGTTGATTCCTGAGCTCTCTTCAATTCTTAGTCTCCATGCTGGGTTTTTGAAATCTGTTCATTTTCTAGAAGTTCTCTCAGTCTCGGCACTCTTCACATCTTGGGCCAGATAATTCTTTGTTGTGGGGGGACTGTTCTGTGCATTGCAGAATGTTTACCCTCATCCCTGACTTCTACCCACTAGATGCCAGTAGCATCCCCAAGTTATGACGATCAAAAATGTTGCCAAATGTTGCCAAATGTCCCCTGGTGGGCAAAATCGCCCCTGGTTGAGAGCCACTGGACTAGGTTAATGGTCCTTGTGCATGATAAATTATACCCCAGGAAACTGTAAATTTTACAGTTGCTTTGGAAAAATGGATGGTAGCCATCCAATAGGAAACTCTTTAAGATATTCTCATGAACACCTATTCCCCCAGGACAAGCAACATTTATGCTGGCCAGATGCAGATATATCTCCCATTCCACAGATGGTTGGAAAGCACAGAGTAAAACTGAACAAATTTATGGGCAGGAATCTGTATTTTATCCTTGATGACTGGATTTTCATATGCAGCTGTGTATCTATCATTTCATGAATTTCAAAAGTTTAACTTGACATCAAGGGCCAGGTAGAGCTGGGAAATGCTGCCAGATCTCGTGTACACTCTCAGATCAGGAGAGGCTCATTTGAGGCCATGGGTACCTGAGAATGAAGACAAGAACACCTGAGAGTTTTCCTTGGACATGGTCTATGTGTTCTGTGGCTGTTTTCTTGATGATATAATTCTTCCTTGACAATGGAAATCACAGTCAATCCTCATTTTTCATAGCTTCTATATTTGCAGATTTGCCTGCTTGCTGAAGTTTATTGGTAAACCCAAAATAAATACTCACAGCACTTTCATGGTCACTTGTGGGCATGTGCAGAGTGGCAAAAAATTTAAATTGCCTGATACACATGTTCCTAGCTGAGGTTGTAAACTGTCCTTTTTATGGAATATTTAGTGCCACATTTTTCACATTTTTAACTTTTTCTTGGAGATTTGCTGTTTAAAATGGGCCCCAAGCATAGTGCTGAACTACAGTTATGTGTTCCTAAGCGCAAACGGGTGACATAGGTTGTGCTTTATGGAGAAAATGAATATGTTAAGCTTTGTTTAGGCATGAGTTATAGTGCAGTTGGCTGTGGGCTCAATGTTAATGAGTCAGCAATATATGTTAAATAGCCGTCTTTAAACAGAAACACACATAAAACAAGGTTATGTACTTACTACTTGATGAAAATATGAGCAGAAGCTTGCAGGAACCTAACCCTGCATATCTCCCTGGAGCAAAGATTCAGTATTCACTGATCCAGTGTTTGTGGTGACTTTGTAGAATATAACCACTGCAAATACCTAGAATTGAGCATACTTTCTCAAAAAACCCATGGTTCCCAAAACTATGGCTGGTCAAATCTTAAAGTCCCATGTAAACGTATAGAATGTTATAGTGGAGAGTGGTGGTGAAAACAATAAAAGTAACCTTAACTGTCTATTTATATGCAAGTGCTTAGCACAGTGGAAAGCACCTAGTAATTCAGTAGACAGCAATAAAATAAAATCTCTTGAAATACTTATTGTGATATGATGTAATTCTGTTATTGGAGTCTGTGTTCTCTATACATTCCTAATAACTATATTGTGTTATGCTGTAAGCCTGGGGTTCTACAAACTTTTTTCTATAAACAGCCAGATAGTAAATATCTTGGGCCTTGTGGGCCACATGACTTCAGTCACTAGTTTCTTTGTTAACCTAATTCTTCCTTAACCATGGGAATTTCTCTCTTTGGGGAAAGGAGGAAACATGGTTCCCAAACTATGGCTGGTCAGATCAAAGTCTCTGGTGTGACTAGTCTGCCCTTGTCGAAAAGCAGCCATAGAAAATACATAAATGAGTGAGCATTGTGTTCCAATAAAAATTTAATTATGGACACGGAAATTTGAATTTTCATATAATTTTCACATCATGGAATATTTTCTCCAACCATTTCAAAATTGTTCTTAGCCCACAGATCAAACAAGAACAGGTGGTGGACTGTAGTTTGCTGCACCTTGCTTGAAGCCTAAAAATGTTCTCAGTAAGCTAATTTTCTCAATTTTTGAGAACACACTTGCCATTTTCCTTGTTTCCTTTATTTCTTGAATAGTCTTTTTTTTTTTTTTTTTTTTAATTTATTTAGGGACACAGTACATCTAAAATGTTTTTTAAAAAATAATTTGCTTTGAAGTTTTCATATGCTAACTTACCACTGCATATGCAGTTTTAGGATGGCTCAAAGACACCTGCTGATTTCCATACAATTTGTTTAGGATTACCGAATTTAATACAAGAATAGGAATTTTCTTCCTTTGAGTGGTGTTGGACACCTCGTAAGCATTAACTCAGAACCACTCCCTCCCCATCTCCCTCCTGTGTGTTCTCCCTCTTGTGACCCAAAACATACCATGTTTCATACCTGTCATGCAAGAATTTTTTGAGTCTGAAATCTGAATTTCTTCACTTTGGCGGTGGGGTGGGGGGTTAGCAGTTCCGTGTAAACAAACGTACATACCCCAGGACATTGAGAGACTTCCTTTTTTCCCCGTCCCTTCCATACACAGGCCATTTTTTTTTTCCTTTTTAATTTTTAATTTTTTGAAAGATACTTAGCTTACATAAATGTTACACAAAATATATAGGGATTCCCATATGCCACACCTCCCACAACTTCCCACATAAACATCCTTCATTAGTGTGGCACATTAATTGCAATTAATAAACACATCCTGGGGCTTTGCCTTTAAGCATGGACCATAGTTCACATTGTAGACCACACTCTCTCCCACACAGTTCTGCATGTTATGTGGTGATATAAAATGGCCTAGATCTGTTGTTGCAATGTCACTCAGGACAATTCCCAAGTCCCAAAAAAGCCCCTGTATTACAACTGCTTTTCCCTCTTCCTGCCCCCAGAGCCTCCAGTGGCCACTGGCTCCACATCAATGTTCTAATTTCTTCCAATGCCTGAATCACAATATATCTATAGTAAAATAACAGTAAGCCCACTCTAGTCCATAACTCTTCCCCAATCCTGAGGAGTGTGGGATGGTGATGACCACTCTACCTCCAATTGAGAGGGGCACAGGACATTTTTTAGGTGTTTTATACTTTTGATATTCTTACTTACCAGAAACTGTATTGTGGTGCATTGGTTGAGAGTACCTCTCCCCTGCCATCCTGAGTAGTAATCCTCGGAATGAACCAGAATTAAGTCATAGCATATTTCCTGTTTTCTTTTCTGTTATAGGCATAGTATAACTTTTTTTATTAAGCCCTCCCATAGAACTCATTTCATTTTTTTCTAGACAATAGACTTTACAAACCACAATTATGTCTAAAGTTAACCATTATAAATTGGAGACAAGTATTTGGCATCTTTTTTAGGTTGAATTGGCTATTTTTTATTTCAGATTGTGGATGACAGTTTTGTAAGGCCACTTTTTCTTGAAAGTAAAAGTATAAAGGAAAGCCATTCCAAACAAAACAACAACAAAACCCAAGCCATTTGGCAGTGTATTCTCTAGTGGATAGCCTTTTATAAATTCTAAAGAGTGGAATCAATAAAATGTGTATCTTTCGATTGAACTTGTGGATATGGTGCCTTTACCCACAGTGCAGCTGGCTTTAGGCCTAACCATAATAAAGATGTTTGAGGCTTACACAGCATATCCTTTGCTGTAATTTGGGAATGCTTCTCTAGAGCTCAAAGAAAAGGCGGCCCATGGCCATTGCAATCACCTGATCAAAGAAGAGCATGAACCCATTGCTTCCTGAAACAATCAGAAAAAAATTAAATTACTGGTCAGGTCTCTTTTCTGAAGCTTTATGGAACTGTCTTGCATGTTGGCGCTTAACCCTCAGGTGGTGGCACTGCAGATTAACTCCCTCTGATTGAGGGATTTGGTTGTCAGTAACTGATTTCCAGCCCCAGGATGCGCCTGAGTCACTTCCCCATTTTCCTTTCATTTTAAATTCTCTCAGTACAAAGAATTATCTTTGGTCGGCCCTATAGTTTAGAAACCATTTATCTTTGTGTAAAGTAATAAGGATTTTGTTTTGCTAATAGCTATTCCTTGAGTACTTATTACCTAATAAGCCAGGCAGTATGCTAAGCTCCTGACATATTTACCCAGTCACCAAAATCTGGTATACCTACTCTGGAGCAGACACTATGCTGAGCCTGGAGAGGCAGCAGCGAATCCAGGGGGCCCAGCCCCTGCCTCGGCAGAGCTTACATTCTCCTTCAGTCTTTCAAACAAGATGAGAGTTACCTTGAAGATGTGAAGAATGAGATGCAGATACGTTAGAAGCTAGTTTCCTAAAGAGACGCAGGCAGTAGGTTGGTCAAGCGTGGATTCATACCCAGATTTTAACCATTGTGCTCTCTTCTTCCATGGATATGTACATATTTTTAAAAACTTGGCATAATGTCCAAAATAAGTTCTAGCCTCGGTCTAGTCTGACCATTTAAAGCCGTCCCCAACGCTTATAACGTGAAAATCTCTTATATTTCCCAGGGAAAGATAAATGTCTGCCCTTAATATCTATGCTTGGAATTTGTCCTGGCTTACAGTTACTGTTGTAATTAAATTACAGGTATGCGTCGAGATCATGGGTCTAAAGTAGGTCCCAAGCACAGTAGTTTGATAGATGCAAGTTTTATAGTAATTTTGCATAGCTTTTTTCTAAATGTCGGCGTTAACACAGCCTTGTTTAGGTTTTCATTACATGTTCAGAAACCAGTGGGGATGGATAAGGAAGTTGCCAGTGTCTTGTCTTTGTCGGTCTGTGTTTCACCAGCCTCAGTCTGAGTCAGGCTGGGTTAGAAATGAGCTGTCTGGACCTAGACTAACCTGCTGTTCCTGTCCACTCCACAGAGGCCTTCGCCACGGAGAAGCAACAGTCCTGACAAATTCAAACGGCCCACACCGCCTCCATCTCCCAACACACAGACCCCAGTCCAGCCACCACCTCCTCCACCTCCGCCACCCATGCAGCCCGCCGTCTCCTCGGCAGCCACCTCGCAGCCCACCCCTGCGCAACATTCAGTGCACCCCTCCTCCCAGCCTTAATGCATGTGCTTAGCCTGAATTTCAAGTTGGGACTCATAACATGGAACCGTCTACTCAGCGCCAAAGGCTTCCTTCCCTGGCATATTTGGATCTGACTTATTTGCACTGAGGTTATCTAGGCTTCTATTAATTGTGTTGTAAATGTTTGTTGGAAACGCAGCCAGTGTTGTGGGTCTACAACACTAACCAGACGACTTTTTCTATCAGTGTTTTACTTGAAGTTACATGTACGTCCATTCCTGGCTGGAACATTTGCTATTTGATATTTGGTATTTCAGTAGCAGTGTGCAATTTTTGCTTGGCCTCGGAGCTTCATTTTCCTGGCTTTTAGGTTTGTAAAATAAAAGGGGATATCTTTTTTATATTTTTTTTCCTTGAATTTGCAGAAAATTACTGAGCTGTTATCCCTACCTTCCACTATTATGGTGTTTACCAAACATACAGTTTATTCAGCACTACAATTCACACCTTTGAAAACCTAGCTTTCAGTGTAGAATGGAAAGTTAGATAAATCAGTGCCCAAGACGTATATACTGTATAATAGAGCTTTCTACAGATACACTTTTTACAGGTTATTTTCACTATATATCGACATCCATGTTGAAACTCTTGTAATGGATTACATGGCATCTTCTCCACATTACGTGGGTTGGTTAATTATTGTATATCAAGATGTGGTTCTTTCCTTTATCCCTAATGTTAATCTGCCTAAACTGGTCCCACATAACATAAGTAGATAATCTTTGTGCTACCCACAAGTAGTTTTGGTGGCTGATTAGAATGTGCTATTTTGATTTCTGCTGCAGAAGGCAATGTGATTGTAACAAAAACAGCTATTTTCTCCATCTGTTCTTTATTTGTGTTTCCCTAAAATAGAGTTCGAACAAATATTTTAAAGGTGCAAAAATATTAGAAAGTGCTATTTGAAATGAACATTATAAGAATATCTCGGCGTAATGGCCACAAAGAAAAGAAAAGAGGCGTAGAGGAAAGTAGCACATTAGAATTGGTAAATGCTTATTTCGCCAGGATAAGCAAGTACAGTGTATAAAGAAGTATATTCTAAATACATTATTTCCATTTATTTAGAAAAAATAAATTGTTTGGTTTCACTTTGAAGTGGAACACTGTGAGTTACTCTTTTCTTAATACCTGCAGCATCTTTATTTTTGTTTTTCAGCAGTTACTGTTTTGTACTTGGGTAGTAAAGTGATTTTTACCACCTGTGTTTGCATATTTATATATGCCATGGATGAAAATAACTTACTAGAGAATGTATATTTTATGATGAGAATGTGTATCTGTTGGATATAATCAGAGAACTGAAAATTAATTTATCAGTAATTTTTAAGTTCACGTTTTGTGACAACCATCTCTAAGAGCTAACTCTTTGTTGAACACACTCCTGAAAATAAGGAACCATGTCATTGTAGATATTTAAATTGTACAGTATAGAAACCTCCATTTTTGCCTTCGAATGCATATTTAAGAGTTACAGAATGGAAAAAAGTCTTGTTGGATTATAGTGTTTGACTAGAATTTTAAGAACTTGAGAGTAAAAGCAACAATAGGATTTTTCACCTCTTCCTGCCTCCACCCTCAAACTGAATACATCACTTCTCCTCAATTGTTGGGAAGAAATTGTACGTCTATATAAATTCTATTTATAATGTGTGTGTAATATACATAATCATAGTATCAAATATGGAAAAGAAGCTTGGCATTTAATTATTGAGGCTTTAGGTGTTTGGGTTTTTTTTTTTGTTTTGTTTTGTTTTTAATACGATCAGACTGGGTCATGTTAAACCCGGAGACTTCACTAACAGCTTGCTGACCCTCTTGGTACATTGCCATTCCGAGGAATTCTGAGAGTAGGCAGACAAACGTTGCCTTCGAGGTACAGTTCTCAGTTTTTCTTATAGGAGAAATACGGCATATGTTTACAAGAATCTTCTATGAGATTGTAGATTTCAATGCTGTCGGATAGTGTCTTACACTCAAACAAAAAGTCCATAATGAAATGATCGTCTCTAAGCTTCTTATCAGTTTAGTTACCTCCTGAAAGCACACAAGTCAAAACGTTGCCATATGGTGAAAGAAAACACACTTGGAGGGAGCAAACAGTTGCTGACAAATGCCTTTTAGAGACAGGTTCAGACTTCTGCCCAAATGTAATGCTGGTTCCCCTGGACTAGTGGCTTTGCTCCCAAATAAGCACCACTCCTTCAAACAGCCTTGTTTTACATGTTTTACCTATGAACATGTATCATCGATGGAACAAACACTACTGCTTTGAATTTGTGACATTTCGTGTTCTTTTCAAGTGTTTTAGGACCCCACGTGGACCCAGTAACATTTGGACAATAACTGCTGGGGCAATTTCTTGGTATTTGTTTAGGCATCAGGGATCTGTAAGATTCAAAACCTGAGCCATAGAGGCAAGAGACCCCTCACCTGTGGGAAGCTGGCTTACCTCGGGCACTTCTCATGGGGGCTGAACACAGGTACTGCCATTCCTGTTGCCCACTTGCCCAGGTTAACCCTGGGCCGACTCCCAGAGGCCTTTATGAGCTGAATGGCCATCATGAGGGCAGGTGGGAGCAACAGCAGCTTCAGGATACCCCATTTTCCTGTCTTGCTGACAGAGACCCTTGGCTACCACTGTGCTGCTAATAGGTTGAGTACTCTGTTGCCAGATTACCATGCCTTTTGTACAAAACCAAATTAACTTACCTAATACCTAACACCTCTCTGGGCTCTGAACTGCTTTCTCTCATGCTGGCAGTCTAGACAGAATCTAGAAATTAGATAGATGGTGGAAGTGTTTAAGATTTAACGTAATTTAACTTACTCCTTGGTTGATAGGAGTTTTAATTCTGAGCTCCTGAGATACTTCCCAGCAACCAAGGAATGAATGTATGACCAGAATGTGGCTTTGATACCAATGCTGCTGTCCCTTTGTAATTGACTTCTAAATGATTTGACCAGAAGTAATTGATAATATGAACTTTTAACTGTTCAACTGTAGGAAAATAGAACATGTATCACCCTTCTTTAGGTAGACATGAACTCCTGCATGAAGCCTTGCTTGCAGGATGCCCAAAAAGACAAGAAAAAGCATTGTAACTTAGGCCTTGAGAGCTCAATATTTTTATCTTATCAGTACAGAAGAAATCTTTCTGTATAAACTTTATCTTCTGTCTAGTAGTTGTCTTATAGGTAACCAACACTGACAACTTTGTAGTGGTGACTACCAAAGAAATACATGGTAAAACATCATTTTATTTCCAAATTATTAAAAGCGCCAGCTGTTGACGCTGCTACATGAGTTCATGCTTAAGAGTCATTGTAAAAGATTAAGGGGTTTTTAGATGTGTGTGTCTTTGTCTTTTTTCTCGTGTCAGTCTCTCTTTTTCAAAACATACCCACAGCTGTTTGCATGAAGTTATGAGGAGCATTTCCAGAATGCTCAGCAGTTGTGGTTAACTACCAAGCCCAGGTTGCCTCTCATTAGGCAATTGAAGGATTACCATGTTATGGCAGTGTGGGAGTGTGTGCACGTGTGTGTGTGTGATTCATGCCTTAATTTGGGTTACTGCTCAACTTGAGTTCTTAGTCTGCACCGTCATCTAGAGTGTATTGTACATCTTGATCTGAACTTCATCCTGGCAAAAACAGAAAAGCCAAGTTGCAGGCACAATAGTTTAAGAATTCATTCCTCTGGATGAGTTTTTGATCAGGTTGACCCTGAGCCCTCTTTGGACTTTATTTGGTACTTCGCACGTAAAGCAAAAGTGGACTGTCAAATGGAAAGTCGTCAACGAGAAGAGAGAGCCAAGTGCTGCATATCTTCTGCCTCTGCATATCTGTGCAATTGTATGTCTGTGCAATTGTATGTTGTTCACAATGGCGTGTCCTACAACTTAACTAGGCTGGAGTTCTGGTAATAGTGGCAAGCTTGACATTCTTGGTCAGAGTTTAGAGAGATGTAAGACTTCCAATTAATGTCTTATTTACTTCTTTATGTTGATTAGTCTTTGATATATGTGCTGAATCGGAAATCTAAATAAAGATAATTTTTTAAATGTACCTCTTGAGCCTTAAACTCCACCTCTTTCTTCCTAGTCTTTGAGTCTGAAAATGAATACTGTGTCCTTGCTGCTTCTGATAGATACCTAACTTAAGTTCTAAACACTAAACGTTACTTTAGAAAGTAAACCTAAGGAGAGGGCATGGAAGGGGCTGCTACTGTTCTTTTTCTTATTCAGAGCGCTGGTTACCTGGCTGTATCAAGTTTGTGAAAATTCATCAAGCTGTACAGTTAAGGTTTGTGCACTGTTTTATATCTCTCTCGGATTTCAATTTTAAAAATAAACCTGAGAGTTTATGAAAATGAAAGGAAAGCCAAACTCATTCTCAATGTTATATATAAATGCACACAGGCATTCAGGCTTTGGATTTCACATTTGGTGTATCAGTGAACTTACTCTTAAAAATTTAAATCCATCTGTATATTTTCCTGATCTGTAGTAAAATAATAAGGGGTTTGGAATCAGTTCTAGGTTTGAGTTAGTAGTTCTTTCACTGGGCTTGAAGTTCCATACCTGTTAAATAATGTTATATACCTTGCTAAAATGAGAATCAGTATGAAAGCCTTTAGGACAGTGCTCACACGAACAATAAGACACAGGCTAGTTCCTTCCACATCCATTCTTTTAGTATAAAACCTAACAAGAATAGTTGGGTGATGTTTTATTCATGCTTGGCGGGTAAGTGGACTGTCAGTTGCATTTTATAATGCCCCTGGCAGTTAGAATCCCCTTTCCTTGAAAAAATACACAATCATTATCAGGATCCCCTCTTGAGAGCACAGTTTTCAAGAACCCAGGTGTGGGACCACATATGAGTGCAAACATCTGGGCCCTTTTCTATATAGAAGTAGTAAACAAACACCCTTGAGTTAGTCTAGAGTCACTCTGCCTTAGACTGATTCCATTTTAACTATTAGTTAAAATAGTGAGTTTTTAATTTGGTTAATCATTTGGTAGAATGAAATGACCAAATGACAAAACACCTCTCTACCTGTGACAGCTAGTTACAATCTAGTTCATTGTAACTTGATAAAAATGTTGACCAGATATTGCCCAGGATCTTGAGGTTCAATCCTGGCTTAATCCTCCAACTTCAGTGTTCTCATCTGTATGATCAGGATAGCAGTTCTTATCTCAGGATTTGAAGAAAATAGGATTTAAATGACATACTTGAACAAGTTTAGTAAAGTTCAATCCCCAATACCTCCAAAAAAAAAAAAACAAAAAAAACTTTTTTCTGTTTATGTAAAACTACAAGTAAATCTGGATCCTTGTTTTAAGGTATAGGCTATTTAAATGAAAAATACTTGTGGAAATGCCATTGTATTCAGTCACTAATCCAGGCTCAAACTTTGAAACATTCTTGTTAGAAATAAGAAGTCAGTACGGTTTCAATTATGGTTTGTGGCTGATGTGTGTGTTAACATGAGAGATTGAATTCCTGTCCCTTGAAGGTTTCTGTTCTTACATATCACCCCTAATTTTGTAGTGTACTGAGTACTGCTGAACCAAATATATTTATATCTTTTTTTAAAGATCTTATTTTCTGATGTCTTACTAATGACTTGTTGCAACATTCAGGTTTTCTTATTACTCCAAGATGGAATCTTAGTGATTAATCTTAACATTTTCCACCTTAAAAAAAAAAAAAAAAAGGAAAAGCCATACTCAAAAATGGCATAGATTATAGGATGAAACAATTATAAACATTCTCCATATGTTCAAGAAGGTAGAGGAAAGCATGGGTAAAATGGAAAAAAATGGAAAATATAAAAATGACAAACTTGTAGAGATATAAAAAAAAATTAAAAAAATAAAAACTCTGAAATTTAAAGCTACAAAAAACTTGCTGCAAGTCCTTTGTGGATTTAGGTTTGTGCTCTTTAAATGTTCCTAAGGGACATTAAAAGGTGACTTTTAGGATTCAAATTTAGCCTACACTAAATTACTTACTGACTTACTTTTTTTTCCCAAGTAGCTTTGTCTGAGTTCTGGAGACCACTATTGAGAGATTATTAACCTTAGGGCCTTACTACCCTTATTTCTCACTTTAATATTGGCCATGAAGCCTCAGGGTGTAAGGCAGAGTGGAAAGTGCCAAGTTTTCTGAGTGTCAGTTTCCTCATGTATAAAATAAGAATGTCCACTCTTAGGTGGAGACCCATAAGAAGAAAGCAGGGACTCAGATACCTATACACCAATGATTATAGCAGCATTATCCATAGTAGTCAAAAAGGTGGAAACAACCTGTCATCAAAGATGAATGGATAAATAAAATGTGGTGTATACACACAATGGAATATTATTCAGCCCTAAAAAGGAATAAAGTCCTGAGACATGTGACAACATGGATGAAACTTGAAAACATCATGTTGAGTGAAATAGGCGAGAGACAAAAGAACAAATATTATATGAGCTTGCTTAAATGAAATAATCACAATAAGCAAACTCATAGAGTTGGAATCTATAACATAAATTACCAGGGGACAAGATGGAGATAGGGAATAGGGAGTGAAGGCTTAAAGTGTACGGAAAAGATTTGGTAATGGATGGTGGTGATGGTAGCACAACATTTTGAACATAATTAACACTAGTGAATTATATATTTGTGGTTAAAAGGGGAAATGTTAGGTTGTGTATATGGTAATAGAATAATTTTTTTTTAAAATCTGTGGTACTGTACAACACAGTGAACCCTAAGTTAAACTGTGGACTACAGTTAATAGTACAATTATTTTAAAAAGTGTTTCCATCAATTGTAACATGTTCCACATCAATGCAAGGTGTTAATAATAGGGTGGTATATGGGAACCCTGTATTTTATGCATGATTTTTCTGTAAATACATTACTTCTCTAATAATAATTTTTAAAAAAAGGCCACTAGTATGCTGTGAGAGAATTCCTAAGCAGGGTAGGAGTTTGGATTTAATGACATGCTAGTTTCTAAGATTCTAAAATTAAGATGCATATAATGCAATGTAAAAATCCATCAGAAGGGACCTGATGTAGAATGACTTCCAAGATACATTGTTAAGTGAAAAATGCAAGGTCCAGAATACTATGGTGGGTTACCATTTGAATTTTTTTAAAAAAGAGAGTAGGTAAGAATTCTCATGCCTGCGTCCACACCCACACTTTTTTAAAATTTATTAAAATCGTTATTCATTTGTTTTCTCCAGAATTAAAACACATGGAACATATTAGAAATTTAGGTTTGCGTCTGTCTTATTTGGTGCCTTACCAAGTACAATGTCGATTTGTGCAACAGCTCTGAGAAGAAATCCTTGGCAGAACAAAACAGAAGTGGTTCTTCCACCTCCCTATCAGCAAATAAACTAGCTTCCCAGTTATGTTATCCCAAGTTTTCCCCACACTTTTGTGTTTGGTTCCTTAAAAACCTGGGGCACAAAGGACAGCAAGTGGACAGGTACTGTTCTGGCAGACTGGGATTTTCTGTACTAAAATGTTACTTTGTATCAAAAGTTAAACAGAGTTTAGTACAACAAATAAAGGTCAATTTCTATTTAAAAAAAAAAAAAAAAAAAAAACCTGGGGCACACAGCAAGAGCACAACAAGCAGGGAGCGGATGTGGCTCAAGTGTTTGAGCGCCTCCCTACCCCAAGGGACGTCCCGGGATCGGTTCCCGGTGCCTCCTAAAAAGAAGATGAGCAAGACACAGCGAGCAGAGAGCAGTGCAAACAATAAAGTGGGGGAAGAAATAAATAAAATCTTAAAAAAAAAAAACCCTGGGGCAGTATAATACCCAGCCCCTACCTTTTCACTACCCAGACTTGAGGAACCAAAGGGAGAGAAACAGGCCTTCCTGTGTAGAGTAAGTTGCACCCCAGAGTTGCTCAGTTGGTGTTGCTTTATGTCACTCAGTACCAGTAAATCAATTTGGGTGGGATAGACGTTTTAATGATATTTAGTTTTACCACCCATGAACATGAAATGTCCTTCCATTTATAGAGGTTTTTCTTTTATTTCTTTTAGCAATGTTTTGTAGTTTTCCATTTACAAATCCTTTACGTCCTTGGTTAGATTTATTCCTAGATATGTGTTTCTTTTAGTTGGTATTGTAAATGGAATTTATTTTTGTGATTTCCTCTTCTAATTGTTCATCACTGGTGTATAGAAACACTAATGATTTTTGGAATTTTATTTTGTACCCTGCCACTTTGCTGAATTCATTTATTAGCTCTAAGAGCTTTGTTGTGGATTTTTCAGGATTTTCTGTATTTATGATTATATTATATGCAAATAGGGAAAGTTTAACTTCTTTTCTAATTTAGATGCCTTTAACTTATTTTTCTTACCTAATAGCCCTGGCAGAAACTTCTACTACAATGTCAAATAACAGTGGTGACAGGGGGCATTCTTGTCCTGATCCTAGAGGGAAAGTTTTCAGTCATTCACCATTAAGTAGGATGTTAGCTGTGGGTTTTTCATATATGCCCTTTATCCTGTAGAGGAAGGTTCCTTCTGTTCCTAGTTTTCTAAGTGTTTTTTTTTTTTTTTTTTTCTTCCAAGAAGGGGTGCCAGGTTTTGTCAAAAGCCCTTTTATTCATTGAGATGATTGTGGATTTTTTCCTTTCATTCTGTTAATGCAGTGTATTGCATTAATTGATTTTCTTATGTTGAACCACTCTTACATACCTGGGATAATTCCCACTTGATCATGGTGTATAATTCTTTTACTATGCTGTTGGATTTGATTTGCTACTATTTTATTGAGGATTTTTACATCTATATTCATAAGAGAGATCTGTAATTTTATTTTCTTGTGATATCTTTATCTGGCTTTGGTATGAGGGTGATATTGGCATCAAACTGAATTAGAGAGTGTTCCTTCCTCTTCAGTTTTTTGGGGAGAGTTTGAGCAGGATTGATGTCAATTCTTCCTGGAAGGTAATTCCCATGGTCCTGGGCTTTTCCTTGTTGGAAGGGTTTGTTTGTTTATTTGTTTGTTTGTTTTGAGGTACCAGGCTGCGTATAGAACCAGGAACCTCTTATGTGGGAAGCCAGCACTCAACCACTGAGCCACATAGGCTCCCCTAAATTGGTTTTTCCATTTGTTTTTCTTGTTGTTTGTTTGTTTGTTTTTTGCTTTTAGGAGGCACTGGGAACCAAACCCAGGACTCCCCATGTAGGAAGCAGGTGCTCAACCTCTTGAGCCATATCTGCTTTTTTGATTACTGATTGAATCTCTTTTAGTTATCAATTTGTTGAGATCTATTTCCTCTTGAGTTAGTATAGGTAGTTTGTGTGTTTCTAGGAATTTGTCCATTTCCTCTAGGTTATCTAATTTGTTGGCTTACAGTTGTTCATAATATCCTCTTATAGTTCTTTTAATTTCAGTGGGGTCAATATTAATATCCTTCTTTTTGTTTCTGGTTTCCATTTTTTGTGTCCTTTATCTTTTTAATTTGTCAGTCTAGCTAAAGATTTTCAATTTTATTGGTCTTTTCAAAGAACCAACTTTTGGTTTTGTTAATTCTCTCTATTGGCTTTTTATTCTCTATTTCATTTATCTGCACTCTAATCTTTGTTATTTCCTTCCTTCTGCTAAACCCAAAGGTTTAGTTTGCTCTTTTTCTAGTTCTTTCAGTTTTGAAGTTAGGTCTCTAATTTGAAATCATCCTTCTTTTTTTTAATGTCAGCATTTAGAGCTATAAATTTCTTTCTCAGCACTGCCTTTGCTACATCCTGTAAGTAGTGGTATTTTGTATTGTCATTTTCATTTGCCTAAAGATAATTTCCTAATTTCTCTTGTAATTTCCTCTTTAACCCATTAGTTGTTTAAGAGTACACTGTTTAATTTCCACATATTTGTGAATTTTCCATTTCTTCCTCTGTAAAGCTTTCTAGCCTCATTCCATTGTGTATGGAGAAGATGCATGGTATGATTTCAATATTTTTTTAATTTATTGAGAATTTTTTTGTGGCCTATGCAATTTAAGTATTTCAACACACTGCCTTCTTGCCTCCAATGTTTCTAATAAGAATTCAGTACTCAGTCTAATTGGGGCTCACTTGTACATAACACATTGCTTTTCTCTTGCAGCTTTCAGAACTCTCTCCTTGTCCTTTGTGTTAGAGAGTGTGGTCTAAATATGATGGATTGTATTTTTCTTCATGTTTATCCTGTTTGGTGTTCTCTGGCCTTCTTGAATGTGTATATTCATTTCTTTTTCTATATTTGGGAAGTTCTCTGTCATTATTTTTTTGAATATTCCTTCTGCCCCTTTCTCTCTTTCCTCTCCTTGGGACTCCCATAATGCATATATTGGTGTACTTGATGGTATCCCAGAGGTCTCTTGGGTTATTTTCACCTTTTATAATTCTTTTTTCTTTCTGCTTCTCATCCTGACTCATTTCAATTGTCTTGTCTTCTAGTTGACTGATTCTTTCTTCTGAGAGCTCTAATCTGCTGATGAAATCTTACTAGAAATTTTTCATTTTGGTTATTGCAGTCTTCAACTCCATCAGTTTTGTTCGGTTCCTTTTTAACATTTCTATCTCATACTAAGATTCTCATATTACTTATTCGTTGCTTTCCTGATATCCTTTAGTTTTTTTCTCTGCATTTTTCTTCATTTCCTTGAGCATTTTTAAGATAATTTTTAAAAATGTCCTTGTTTGGTATGTCCACATTTTGGGTCATCTTCATTGGTGTTTTCTGGATTTTTATCCTATACCTTTGGATGGGCCATTATTTCTTGGTTTTTTTTTACTTTGTCTTGTACCCTTGTTGCACACTGAGCCTTTTAATGTTTTAACAGTTTAACTCTGGAATTTATTCTCTGAGATGTCAGTTTCTTGATTTTCTAACCAGCTGATAATAAGACAGAACATCAACCCTTCTATCAGGAAGGTCCAACCAAAGTGAATGCAAAGTGTAAGATCCTCCCTGTCTTTTCTGGGTCTGGGCTTGTGCTTATGAGCTGTTTTGGAGTGCCCCTGTTTACAAGAGTTTGAATGACTTTCAGGAGACAGACTTCCCTCTCCAGGTATTTGAAGCAGGCAAGCCTTTGCCCTAGGCTTTCAACTTCTATAGTTTCTCAAACTCCTTTTGTTGTCTCTGGTTGCTTTTGCCTGGAGGGCAAGTTCTGGGAAGAGGGGCATGCTGGAAAGGAGTTTCCTAAGTAAGTCTTTCCCAGCTGGACAAGGCCAGGGACTCATGAAGGGGCACAGACTGGCTTTGCTCTGGGGAGGGGATCAGGAAGGGTGCCAGGAGCTTCTTCCGTGGCGCCCCAAAGTTGCCCTTTCTTGACCTGCCCAAAGTTAGCCTTCCAACTAACTGTCCTTTGCAGCCCAGAGGAAGTTTGCATCTTCAAGTCTCCTAAGCCACCTTTGTCAGGGGTGGGTTGTAACAGTGGCTGCCTCAGAGCCAAGCCTCCAGTGATCCAAAGTCACTAATCAAAAGCTGTGATCAGCGATTTGCTGTACTCACCCTTGATCTTGGGAAAGAGGATTTTTACATCCTTTTCTGTCACCAGCAAGCTAGCCAGGGGCTGGAATCCTATGGCAGCCTGCCACAACACTGAGGGATGGGTGCCATTAACCACCTGCAGGGAGAGCGCAATTTACTAGTCTTTACCATAATGTACCAGCCTCTTCCTCCTGTTCTTCCCTGGATGCTGTAGTGTTTTACTGAACTCCAGAGTTTTGAACTGTCGTTTCAGACAGTTCCTTCCTGTTTAATAGTTGTTTAAGTAGAAGACCTGAATCCTGGAGCGACCTACTCCAGCATCTTCCTATGCCAAGAAACCACCTCAATTATTTCTTACACCGCTTTCGTTGTCTCAAGCTGCCTTTTCCTGGAGGAAAAATTCTGGGAGAGAGGCATGTTGGCGATGAGTTTCCCAAGTTAGTCTTTCCCAGATGGCACAATGCCAGGGACCCACAAAGGAGTGCCAGCCAGGTCCACACTGCCCAGAGGAGGGAACGGGAAGGGTGCCAGGAGCTTCTGCCATAGCTCCCCAAAGCTGCACTTTCTTGACTTGCCCCCAGCCTAGCCAGTTCAGCCCTTCAACTTCCTCTGCTCTGAAGAAGCTACTTTATGTCTCCTCTACTGCTTTATCCAGAGAGGTTTGAACAATGTCTATCTTTAAAGCAGGCCCCCAACCATCTGAAGTAGCTAATAAAGAGCAGTGATCAGCAATCAGCCCATCCACTCCACCCAACCCCGATCGAAGGGAAGTTGATTTTTACCTCTCTCTGGCATCAGCAAGCTCTGCAAGGTGCAAGACCCCACTTCTGCCTGCTGTGAGAGTGGAGGATGGGTGCTGGTAACTGCTGCATGGAGAGAACAATTTACTGTTACTTACCGTAATTCACTAGCCTCTTCCTCCTGCTCTTTCTTGGATGCTGTACAATATTCTACTGGACCCTGGAGTTTTGAAATGATTGATTCAGACAGTTCCTGCCTGTTTAATAGTTGTTCTGGTGGAGGGACTTATTCCTGGCGCTCCCTACTCTGCCATCTTCCCACAATTCCCCCTGGCATAGGGTTTTTGAGGAATGAAGGGAGTTTAATATGGCTAAAGCAAATGTGTGTGCATGAGAAAGAGAGCAGGGAGAATAAAAAGGGTAGTAAGGTGAAAATTGAAGCCCAGCTTGGAGAGAGGCCTATACCTGAAGTTCCTGACAAGTCCGGCTAATAATAAGTGGTTCACGGATGCATGAGGGACCATGAGAAATCAGTCTTCCTTATGAGCCTCATGGGAAAGGTTGGCCAAGATTTGAGACAGGATTAAGGTGTCCCTGGGCTCTCTTGCTATGAGACCATCTCATTTTCCCCTATAGCCTAGCTCTGCCCAAGCTCAATATATAGCCTGGTTTCAGCAGGGAGATTATGCCCATGGGTTTAGAGTTTTAGGGGAGATGAGTCAGGCACCAGTTCTCTGGGAGAATAAGCCCTGATTTGTAATGTTTGCCAATTTCCATGGTGTAAATAGTCCCCACTCAGGCCAATTCCAAGCCACCAACATGAAGTCGCTGAACTTGGAGTTGGAATGAGATTATATAGTATTTCCTCCAGACATATACAGTAGATGTAAATAACATCAAGAATATAGATAAGAGTAAAATGTAGTAAATTAGAAGTAAATTAGAAAGTAGGGAGTTTTGAATATTTAGTACCTTTGTTTTTAATATAATATATTATATAAATTAATTTTTTATAGTGACTGTTAAATGACTGGCTCACAAAATTCCTGGAAATTTAACAATTGACTCTTTTTTTTTAATAACTTTTTTTTAAGATTTTATTTATTTATACCACACCCCCTCACCCCTGTTGTTTCGTGCTCACTGTCTGCTCTCTTTGTCCATTTGCTGTGTGCTCTCTGTGTCTGCTCATCTTCTCTTTAGGAGGCACCAGGAACCAAACCTGGGACCGCCCATATGGGAGAGAGGCACTCAATCGCTTGAGCCACCTCAGCTCCCTGCTTTGTTGTGTCTCTCATTGTCTTTCCTCTTTGTGTCTCCTTGTTGCATCATCTTGTTGCATCAGCTCACCATGCCTTCCTGTCATGCCAGCTCACTGTCTTGCTCATCTTCTCCAGGAGGCACGGGGAACCAAACCTGGGACCTCCTATGTGGTAGGCGGGAGCTCAATCACTTGAGCTATATCTGCTTCCCAACAATTGACTCTTTTTTTTTTTTTTTAAACCGGGGGGTCCCGGGGATCGAACCCAGGTCCCCCCAATGGGCAGATGAACCCCTAACATTTGAGCCCCCCCCCCCCCCCCCCCCCCCCCCCCCCCCCCAGTTGACTCTTGCTAACCTTTTGAGCCAGCTCTAGCACAATGTCCCATTGCAAGTGCAGGGGTGACAGTGGGGAAAATTAGTTTGGGAATCTCAAACCACAAGCACAGTTGCAGGCCCAGAGTGAGCTTGGATCTGGATTTGGCAGATAAGACCCCTCTTTTCTGGGTCTGGGCATGACTACTTCAGTGATCTAAAGATGGCTAAAACAGCTACAGTGGTGGGAAGGGCTCATGTGTCCAGTGCAGGGCTTTTGCTTAGCCCTGGGCACACTCAACCTCAGGAGCTTGAATATGCAGGTTTCTCAGGTATACTCAGGCCAGTACAGTTTTACAAGCACAGTTTTCCACCCCACCCTGCCTTTACCTTCCTTTATTGTCATACTTGTTTTCAGCCAGCTCAGACGTCAGAATTTTATTCCACAGGGGCATTCCATGGAGGGCTGAGGAGCTCTACGAGGTGATCATTTTTCTCTTGATTGTACTTTGTAGGGAGGCATTCCAGACTACACTGGCTGGTCCTCACTTTGCTCTTCTTTATCTTGTTTGGACTATAAACCAAAGCACATGCAGGTTAACTCACTTGCCCAGAATCATGCAGTAAGTGGCAAGGTCAGGCAGTCTAGCTCCAGAATATACAGTCTTAGCAAATTGATGGTACACGTGGGAACAAGGTGGGTGTATCCACTGTGATGCAGGCCTCACAGGCTGAAGAAATTCTAGAGCAGAGGCCTGTTGGCAGCCACCACAATGCAGGAACAGAGAGGAGCAAGGGTTTCATATTGGAGGGGAGGTAAGCCTGTGAACACTTTTGAAGAGGTAGCTGACATACTGCTTATTGGCGGAGTGTGCTCTCAGAAGCAAAGAGGACTGCCTTCCTCCATGCTTAATTCAGCGCCAGGAGACCAAGGACACCTGGATTAAAGGGCAAATGGACTGAACACAACCTGGATTTTTTATATTAAACAATTGTTAATTTATTTTCTAGATGTGATAACAGTACTTGGTTATTTTCTTTTTCTAAGGTCTTTATGGTAGGCAATTTCTATTTCCCTGAGAACCTGGGCCCTAGATCCATGGGAAAAGTCAGGGGCTTGGAATTAAGGTTCTGAGAAGATTCAAGATTTACCAGAAAACCTTTTACTGGCATTTCCAGCAGATTGTCCGTCCACCTAAGGGTGCTTTCCCCTTAATCGTGGGTCCAAAGGCCCACTCAGTAGAGCAGAGTCCTCAGAGAGCAGGGTTGTCCAGGAAGTAACAGAGTATGGCGGAAAAAGGACAGAACTATGAAAGTTGTGGGCAGTTAAACCAAATGCTCTTAGAATTAAGTGTAAAAATACATAAGTTGGAGAGAGACCCTCCAGTCTTCTCTACTCTCTTCCTAGCTTCTCTACTCAGGGAGAATTTATTATCCTGATTGAGTTTGAGTCTAGCACACTGTCTATTAAGCCATAGAACCAATAACAGCTTGATCAGATTCTATGGTACCTAGTTTACCAGCTACCTTCTTAAATCTGAGGAACTCTGTCTTCAAATTCTATCCCCTCATCTGAGGATCTTTGGTTTCCTTGGTAAAGAAAATACTTTGGAGACTAATTGGACTCAGTTTTCCATAGCTGATTTACTGAGATGAAAATAGCAACACCTTGGAGGGGAAAAGGTGAAATTTTATTTGTAAAGCAAATAAAAGCCAGGTGCCTTTTAATGCTACTTATTCTCTGTGGGCCTCAGGAGAACAAATGCCTTAAATCAGCATTAAGATCCTCAGTTGTTAAAGAAGTTTTATTGCCTTTCAGACAAAGTGTAGGTTATTCGTGCTATTGGCCTTGTTTTTTAATACGATGAGCATCCCTTCAAAGGCTGGGCGGGGGCGGGGCGGGGAACTCCCACATTTCAAACCTTGAACCGGGATGACCCGAAGTATATATAAGCTCATACCTTGAGTTGCATTTTTGTTTGTTTTCACATGAACAATGAAACTATTGTAAGCTTGGACCAATGGGTTTATGCCTCTGAAGGAAAGCAGAGCTTGCAAAGAGGGTGCTAGCACTCATCTACCTTAATCACTCCAGATTCATCAGTTTCTGAGAATTTCACTTCTTCAGGATTCACCCTCTTGTCCAATCTGGACCAGAGTAAACAGTTCAATCGCTGCTAAATATGGCTCCATTTTTTTTTTTTTAGCATCAAAATATATGTTTTTGTTGTAGCTACTCATGTATATTTTGAGACACCGCAGTGTAGGGTTAAGAGCATGGGCAAAAAAATTTTTTTTAATTTAAAACTTTAAAAAAAGAAGAAAAAAAAGAGCAATGGCACTGGAGCAGGCTGTCTGATTTCAGATACTGAATCTGACACCTGTAACCTTGGATAAGTTGCATAAGCTCTCTGAGTCCATTTTCTCATCTTCCTCATAAAGGTGTGTGAGGACAAAGTGTTACTATATGTGAAGCTCTTAGAACAGAGACTGGAACAAGTTAAGTCCTCAGTCAATGAGAGTTATTATTATATATTCCCATGTTCCATGGTGACTTTGCAGCACCAGATTGTCACAAGATTAAGTTCTGATGATAGAAGTCATCTTAGCTTGTCATAATCCTAATTTTTTTTTTCAATACCCATTTTCTGACAGTGGAATTTAAAAATAAGACAATTGCATTCTTCAAAACCTACTTAATTTTCTTGGCAGCAGTGGTATGTAAATGCTGGAGCTAAAATACATAAGGTTAGTTTTCAGAATTTTTTCTGAGTTTTATGTAATCTCCTTTAGAGTGCTGAGCTTTATTAAGAATTACTTGTTTGCTTGATTCTTAAGAAGTGCCCACTTCCAAAATGTGGTGGCAAATCTGTCAGTCCTGAAAACTGAGCAGAACTTTCTGCCTCTGAGGTCCACACCTTATCAGCCATTGCAACTCCCCCCTTGATCCTCACCCCAACCCAACTTGCACAAAAATTGTAGTTAAGCCAGAATTGAGCCAGACAGGGCAGAGAGACTGGGCAACAGCATTTGATTACTGTTTTTGTCACTTCCTCCCCACTGCCCTCCACCACACCCAGGACATTCCCGTCTTTTAAAAATACGGGGTTGATTAAGGACAGGAAGCTAGTTTCCGGATAAATATTATTGCTGGAGGGAAGTCCTTTAGTTACATGTTGCCAGTTACCTTCACTTTGGATGAACCTTCTTGCAAGAAGCTCATCCCCTTTCCTCAAACAAAGCTTCACTCACATGGGAGCCTGTGCTTTCCACGAAGGAAAAAATCATGAATAAGATTCTCATCGACATCGGCTCTAGCTTTTTTGTCATGGGATGTGCAGAGCTCGGTTTAGTGAACATTTCCTTCTGTTCATCTGAGAGCACTTGAAGGGGTGGTGGGGCTAGTGAGAAGAGATGTGTTGGTTCCTGAATTTTCTTGTTTGAAGATTTGCTTAGTTTTCTTTTCAGGTTCACTCACTCTTTCATTCAACAATCATTTATCAAGTCAGGTTCTGCTTAGTAACTGAAACCAAAACTAGCTTTCTGAAATGAAATCGGATAAGAAAATACAGCTTTAACCCATATTCCATGGGAAGAGGCTTTCTCATGTGTTATACTCAATGGCAGTTTTTAATTACAATCTTGTTTGTTCCTCTACCCATGTATCACCAGTGATTGTTGAACCACTTTATACAATTTTTAAAATTTGAAATACTTTCAAATTTACAGGACAGTTACAAAAATAATACACACCCATACAGAGAATGCCAACAAACCCTACCTCCTAGATACCCAGATCCACCAATTTTAACATTTTGCCACATTTGCCTTTTCATTCTAGCTAATTATCCATCATTCTATCAGCCAATTTATGTATCTATACATCTATCTGTGTATCTATCTGCCTGTCATTTGAGAATAGGTTGTATACATCATGCTCCTTGAGCCTTTGATATTGCCGTGTACATTTCCTAAGAACTAGGATATTCACTTAGATATCCACCTTAGTGCAGTTATCAAGTTCTAGAAATTTAACATTGACTTAAAGCTTACAGTCTATATCTTGTTTTTTTTCATACATCCCAATAATGTCCTTTGAGCCTTCTCTCCTCTCTTGTTAGACACTGTACAGGATCATGTATTGCCTTTAATTGTCATTGTCTCTTTAATTGCTCTTTCTTCTTCCTCTTCTTCTTTTCTTCCCCTCTCCTCCTCCTCCTCCCCCCCTTCCCTTTCCCCTCCCCTCCCCCTCCTCCTTCTTCTTTTTTAATTTTAGGAACATGTATACAACATAAACTTTTCCATCTCAACCACTCCCAGGCATACCATTCAGTGGGATTCATCACACTTACTATGTTTTGGTACCCTCACCACCTTCCATTACTAAAACTTTCCCATCTCTCCAAACAGAAACCCTATACCCATTTTGTCTTAACTCCCTGTTCCCCCTAACCCCTGTACTCTAAATTTCTGTCTCTGTGAGCTTGTATATTCATCGACATTTTCTTTGTAGTTATCATGGGGCTTAAACTTAACGTCCTAAATCTGTAATAATCCCATATTCTTTGGTACCAACTTAACTTCAGTAGTATACACAAACCATGTTGCTATACCTCTCTATCCCCCCTTGGTGTAGTTCTCATCACAAATTACATGTTTATATATAAGCATAAAACCACTGATTTCTCATTAAATTTTATACATTTGCCTTTTAGATACTATAGGAAGTAAAAATGGATTTATAAACCAAAAATTCAATAGTAATAGCATTTATATTTACCCCAATCATTACTCTTACAGAGATCTTTATTTCTTGATGTGGCTTCTATCTATTGTTCTTTCCTTTCAACCTGAACAACCCTCTTTAGCGTCTCTTGTAGGTCTGGTCCCATGGTGACAAACTCCCTCAACTTTTAAAAAATCTGGGAATGTCTTAATCTCTTCTTCATTTTTGAAAGACAGTTTTACCAGATATAGAATTTTTAGTTAGCAGTGTTTTTGCTTACAGCACTTTAAATATGTCATCCCACTGCCTTCTTGCCTCCATGGTTTTTGATAAGGAATCAGCACTTACACTTATTGAGGCTCCTGTATGTGACATGTTGCTTCTCTCTTGCAGCTTTCAAATTCTCTCATCTTTGGCATTTATCAATTTGATTATAATATGCTGTGGTGTGGTTCTATTTGGGTTTATCCTCTTTGGAGTTTGTTGAGCATCTTGGATGTGTATTTTATATCTTTTGTTAAATTTGAGGAGTTTTCAGCCATTATTTCTTTAAATATTCTCTCTGCCTCTTTCTCTCTTCTCCTTCTGGGACTCCCACAATGTGTATATTGATACACTTGATGGTGTCCCACAGGTTCCTCAGCTCTGTTCACTTTTCTTCATTCTTTCTTCCTTCTGCTCCTGAGACTGTATGACTTCAATTGTCTTATCTTCAAGTTCACTGATTATTTCTTCTGTAAGCTCCAATGTACTGTTGAACCCCACTAAGAATTTTTTTATTTTAGTTACTGGGTTATTTAGCTCTGTTTGGTTCCTTTTCATAATTTTCATCTCTCTGTTGGTATTCTCTTTGTATCATCAGTCATTTTCCTGACTTCCTTTAGTTCTTTGTCCATGTTTTCTTTTAGCTCTTTGAGCATTATTAGAGTCTTTTTTTTTTTTTTAAGGTTTTTTTTAAGGCTTTGTCTGGTATGTCCCATATTTGGTCTTCTTTATTGATAGTTTCTAATGCTTTAATTTTCTCCTTTGTCTTCTTTATTGATAGTTTCTAATGCTTTAATTTTCTCCTTTGCCTGGGTCATCACTTCTTGTTTCTTTGTGTGTGTCATGATCTTTTGTCTAATCCTGATATTATAATGTGTTATCACTGGAATTTGGACTCTGAGGTGTCTATTCCTTAAGCTTATATACACTAGCGTTAGGACAGAGCATTCCTTGATTGCCAGGAGTTAACAAAAAATAAAAATGGAAAAAAAAGAAAACACACTTCCCAGACTTTACAGATTGACTGTGTAAGTGCTGTCCTTCAGAGCTTATCCATACAAAGAGTTTAAAGAATATCTCTAGGCCAAAATGTAGGGGCCTTCCTGGTCCTTTCTGCACATGGGTCTTGTCTTAGGCATATGTGTGTGATCTTAGGAATCCCTGTTCTTACACGGATATAAAATGTCTCCTCTTCCCTAGGAAACAGTTTCCTCATGGCCTCAGGCATTACGCTGTATATCCCACAGCCAGCAATCCATTTCCCCAGGCAACAAGACTTACCTGCTCTCCCACAGCTGTCTGTAGGAGAGCTCTGTGAGCTGCCTTCTACATGCAGAATAAATTCTGGGGTAGTGAGTCCCTCAGGCCACCCCCAGACAGATTAGGCCAGACATGCATAGACTGGACAAAACGTGTATGTACATGAGGTTTGCTCTGCTTCCTCCAGAACTAGGACCAGGGATCTACTCATTGGGAGTGCAGGCTGGCTCCATGCAGAGCCAATGAAAGGAGAGGGAGGAGCCAGCCAGGGTGCCAGGATATCCTACCACTTTTAAGTAGCCTTTTTCTTGATTTGGTACTCACCCTGATATTAGTCCTTTAACTGTTTTCTAGAGCTTTGAGGAAGATGTTTCTGCTAGTTCTTGCTGGTTGTTTAATATTTCTGTGGGGTGATGAGGCCCTGAAGTGTCTCACTCTGCCATCTTGATCAGGGAGGGCTATAACCCTTTTTGAAGTTTAAGAAATGAGCACAAGGCTCTCTCTGCCTAGAAGAGCCCACACCAAATCTTTGTGTGTATTTCCATCTTTCTCTCCCATTTCTCAGCAAGCTCCATTCTTTCCCCCATTACCCAAATAAATTCTTTTGACTGGCCTAAAAAAAAAAAAGAAAGAAAGAAAGAAAAGAAGTGAGCATGTGTTCTGCATCCAATAATAAGAATGGATGTTAGAGACACTGCAATGCTCCTTTGTTCAGATCACACATTAACAATATTGCTCTTGGAAATTAAAAAGATAATATTTTTTAAAACTGCAAGATAATATTAAGGACATCCTCTAGAAATCAGAGCAAGAATCCAGTAATCTGCAGGATCCAGTAATGCATTTTAAAACATCATATATTTAAGATAATTTGAATCAATAGCTGCATAAAGTTATCAATCTGGCTTGGCAAATGCTACAGCTTGTGTGCATATTGTTCTGGATTTGGTAGTGATGAGCTGATTCACAAGTCTTGAGATTGGCTTCATCTGACTGCCCATGACTATGATCCCAGGCTGCAGTGCATTGGTGACTCTCCCACTCTGAAGAATATGATCTCCATGATTGGGCTTGAACAAAATAAAAATTTTGAAAACAGAGATGTTTTTCATTGCCATTAGATTGGGGCTTTAGATAATGGATCTTTTCCTTATTTCTAGTCATAACAAGAGGGGAGGTGCAGATGTCAAAGTTTATCTGGAAGGAAATATTGGTGGTTATTTGATTGCTGTTCTTTGATTTGCCATCTATGCTGCTTTGCAACTATTATTTAGGAATTAGGAGACCTCTCTGCTCCTGAGTATTTTATTTAATCACCCAGTGCATAGTGTTAATGCTGCCATCTCTATTTTATAAATGAAGAGAATAAGAGTCAAACAAGGAACCTGACCTGAGCTCAAGGCCCAATAACAAAGAGCTGAAGGAGCAGATGGAAGGAAAAAAGTCATCAGGTTTGGAGGATGAGAATACTTCAAAGAAAGACAAGCTGCATGACCTATCCCGTTCCAGTGACTCTGAACATCAGCCAGATTTCAGCCTTTCCGGATATAAACTACAATTTGGCTCCACGGTGGCTCAGTTTGGCAGTGTTGATTGCCAAGGTCTCCAGAAGGAACTGCTGATAAAGGACTGCTATCTAGAACATATAAAGTACTCTCAAAACTCAAAATAAGGATGCACACAAAAAAACAATTTTTAATTGGACAAATGATTTGTAAAAATATGAGAGCATTCTCTTATGAACTATAAGAAATGTATAATACTAATACATAGCGTTAGTAATAGGGAGGTGTATGGAAAAAATATACCAAATGTAAACTACAGACCATAGTTAGTAGTAATATTTTGATGATGTTCTTTCATAATCTGTAACAAATGTTGTACAACAATGTAAGGTGTTGGTGGAAGGATGATGTAAGGGAAATCTGCACGTTATGCATGATTTTTTTGTAAGCTCACAACTTCTCTAATTTAAAAATATATTAAAAAAATGAAAAAAATGGATGTTAGATGCAAAGAATTTACATTTGTATAACACATATTACATCAAAATAAATGGGATAAAAGGAATTTGCTTATTGCTAGAAATAAGACATTTTCATTTTACTAGTTTCATGTGGAAAGTCCTACCATTTAAAAAGTCTACTTCCAACCCCAACCTCAGTGCCTGAATTTCCTTGTTGGTGATGTAATAGGCAAAATTTTTATCTTTCGAAAGGACCCGTTTCTCTGATTGTAGTGTGCAGGAAAATGCAAAAAACTGGGCATTAGGAGACAAGATTTCCAGTGCCCTTTGTCCCCTTCGCATCTCTTGGCAGCAAGGCTCTAGCTCTGTGCCTGTAACATCTGAGCTGCTCATGAACTCCATGTCCTTCTCTATCTTATCCACCCAAACACCTAAACCAGGAATCAGGGCAGTGCCCTGGATTTCTCTCAATCTCTCCCAACATACTTCTAGCCAGTCACTATAGCCTGCCATTCTTACCTACTAACTGTTGATTAACCCTTTGCCCTCCTCTCCATCCCTGCCATAGATCATTCTTTACCTCTCATTGGGCAACTGTATGAAATATTTCCCAGCTGGTTTTCTGGCCTCATGTCTTACCTCACCTACCCCTTCTCCACAGGGAGAGCTACCCAAATAATCTTTCTAAACTAAAGTCAACTAGATCTGTCCCTTGCTTAGAAACATCAGCCCCATCTTGCCTATAGGATGAAATCTTTAGCATAATATAAAAATAGTAAATGCATAGTGCTTACTCTGCATTTCTAAGTGCTTCACATATATTAACTCAAGATACAATCTTATGTGAGGATTACCACTATTACCCCCATTTTTACAGGTGAGGAAAGAGGCATAGATGGGTTAAGTAATTTGCTTAGGGTCAATCTGCTAGTAAGTATGGAGCAGAATATTAAAGGTTTCATGTAAGTATTCTTGCAGTTTGGGATCCACATTCCTGTGGTTAACTGATTACTGATAATTTTTAAAAGTGAAAGATCTGATGAGAGTTTATTACAAAATTTTGCAATTATAAAATAATGCAAAAATTATAAAAATAATACAATTGACATTGTAACAAATATACCACACTAATGCAAGTTGTTAATAATACGGTGGTATATTAGAACTTTATATTTTATTCATGATTTTTCTGTAAACCTACAACTTCACTAATAAAAATTGTATTGTAAATAATACAATTGATGAGGAAAATTAAGCCAATATGAAATAAAAATGGCAATAAAATGTTGTAAAAGTAAGCACAGGGGACAACATGATTGTAAAGAGCCATGGCTCTTTCAAAAGTGAGAAGACGTCTTCCTTCCCTTAAATAATCAAGGACATGGCAAAATCAACATAAAGCACAGGAAATTATTCCGATAAGACAGAGAAGGTTTACTTTCTAGGCAGATAACTCAGAAAGTAAAGAAAAACCTTTTTACAAACTTGTGTTAAGAGCAGACCAATAAGGGAGCAGGTGTAGCTCAGTGGTTGAGCGTCTGCTTGCCATGTATGAGGCCCTGGGCTCAATCCCTGGTACCTAAAAAAAAAAAAAAAAAAAAAAAAGCAGACCAATAATCCAAGAAATTTTTGTCATTTTAACAGAGAAGGTGAAATTTTAGTTTTACATTAGTTTAATATTTGATACTACAGATCTTTTAAAAACATCATAAATAAAACCATCAGACCTTAGCTAGCATTGACAATGATAAATAAAATTTCTATTCCATGAGCCTTCTACAAATTTCTATGTCCATTCAGGTTTTGTCCTACACTGTCCTCTTCCTCATTCTGAAACAAATAATCATTTTACTTTAGGACAAAACTACTCTCCTTTCCCTTAACAAAACTGAAGTAGTACCATAATGGCAAAGCATGTCATCAGTAGGAGAATAGGACAACCAATAGAGTGAGAGTTATCTATGGGATTAAATAATTAAATCAGAGATAAGATCTTAAAGGATCCCTGAAAGAGTTTTGCCTGAATACTCCTTTGCATAATCCCTGTCCAAAGATGGCCTCCTCTTTCAATCCTAGATTAAAGAGCCTAGGGAAGTTCCTTGTGCATTTTCCACTAGGGGAACCAAGGAAAAACAGAGTTGCCAAAGAAAAGTCTCTTTGCCTGAAAAAATCAACTTCTTACCATGTTGCAACAGACAAAAGTCAGGAACACTGGATTAAGAATGTGACTCACGGTCATGGATCCCGATTTCCCAGCCAGGAAGGACAAAGGGTCTGAGAAGCTGATATGAATACCTGGGTGAAGACAGCAGGATCTGAAGGGTGATCCACACTTCAGCTGAGATATGGCATCAGAAAACTCAAATAAAAACAAATCTGGACTAAGGTAAGGAGAGACTTTATTCAAAAAGACTATTGCAATAGGGGGAGACTATCACAATAGTGGAAAGGGGACTATTGCAATAGGGAGAATGCTTTGACCACAAGATCTGCAAGCATCTCAAAGGTCAGGCAGGAAACGTTTTTCTTTTATAGGGAGGAGTAAACAAAGCTGGAAAGAACTGGGTGTCAGGAGTGGGATGAGTGGGTGGTCTGATCAGGCAGTTGATCAGGGAATGTCTTTCTTTGTGGTCAGCAATTTTTAGGAGGGGTTGTTAAGAAGGGGCTGTTCTGTATTTTGATGCTGGCCCAGGCTGAAGGTGGGCCAAAATTCAGGGGCCTGTGGGTTGAGGAGAAGCCTGACTAAAGTTTGGTCAGGTCAAGTTAGAGGTATTTTGTCCAGATTGGTTAGTGAGGACAAACAGTTCAGCTAATCATTTATGAGACAAATAATGGGAATTTGGAGGGTCTGTGTCTTTTCTTAACCTCGGTAAACAAGGGGTTATCCGTGAGTCATATTTAAGTCAGATGGGGAGTGATTGTTCTTTGCGATAAACCATTTCCCAGAACACAAAAAGATGGGGAGGGGGATTTCTTGACAAATGCTGTTTTTCAAGAGAGCAGGACTCATGTGAAGTTTGACATTGTCACCCCTTGCAACTGCTTCCTCTTCCTCTCCTATCTTTTACCTTGACAGCAAGTTTCTGAGTCACCATTTTTGAAGGAGTGCTCCACCAAATTCATTTATTCCCCATCCTCACTCATAAGGACTCTGTGAGTGTGAGTTATGTTTTTATGTTCCTGGTACCAAACTGACAACAGAACTGCCTATATCACTCAATCATCAAAATAACTTGATAAGGTAGGTAGAGGTATTTTTTTTCTTTTAGGTACTGGGGCCAGGGATTGAACCCCAGACCTCATATGTGAGAAGCCAGTGCTCAACCACTGAGCTACATCAGTACCTCTGAGTTGCTTTATTCATTTGTTTGCTTGTTTGTTTGTTTTTTTGTTTTGAGGATGTACCAGGGACCGAACACAGGGCCTCCCATGTGGGAAGCAGGTGCTCAACTGCTTGAGCCACATCCACTCCCAAGGTGGATGTTTTAACCCCCCTTTTATATATTAATAAACTGAGACACAGGAAGAGTAAATATTATGACCAATCCCACATAGGTAATAAATGGTGGAGCTAGGTTTCTGAACCATTCCCTAGGGTATCCAGAATGGGATGCTCATTCCCCAGGAACCTGTAAAGATGACAAACTGAGTGTGCTGTATGGCAATATTAGAACTTCTATTTATACTTAATTTCAATTTTTAAAATTTCTGGATTTTGTTCTATGATATACATAATGTATTTACAGTAGTATATGGATATGATTTATAAATAAAAATACATGTATTCAGTGGCTAACTAAAAAAAAAAAATTTTTTTTGAGGTACCAGGGATTGAACTCAAGACCTTGTACATCGGAAGCAGGTGCTGAACCACTGAGCTACATCCGCTCTTCTACTCAGAATATTTTAACTGATCAAAGTGTGAAAAATTAAAAAGTTTTGAAAACCCTTAACTCTACCTTCTCTCATCCATCCATTAAACTGGCAGTCACTGGTTTATGAATTAATCTTTTTAGCTTTTCCCTCAGCAGAATAACACTCCACTGTTTGAAGTTTATAGTGAGGTTTTCCCACCCCTCCCCTGGATTTAGTACAAGACCTGAACCAGGGTGACAGACAGCTGGAGCCTTAAGAATGAGATGATTTAATAAGCATTTTCTCCCTTCAATTTACATCTTCACATATTTCAATGACTTTTGCCTAATTGTCAATTTTCTTTCAACATTTCTGATAGAGAGATGGGGCCAGTGTTTAGTCTAATTTGGGTCTGGGGCTCATAGTCTGAACAATTTGAAGTTAATTTGGGGTGCATAGGGAGGCACAGACTTGGAATTTTTTTAAATTTAGTTTTTAAAAAAGGAACATGGCTACAAGCCAGAAGGCAGGTCACGATTACATCTCTATTCTTACCATCTCAATCCTACAGTTTCCCTCTTATTATGGTACAATCCCAAAGTCAATTCACTACCCCTACCCCCACCCCTCGTGTATGCTTTTCCAAGGGTTGTTTTAATATCCTCAAGGAAGGGAGACCAATATTCTTGCAAGTAAACAAGCTGCCAAAGCCTGATAGTGTATGTTTAAAATTCATTTGTTTATATATTTTAAAAACAGGGGAAGTCACAGTAAACAAGGAAATATGTATAAATTTGAAGGAGATTCATGTAAACATGGAAAAGAATTGTTCAGAAGATCAAAGGATAGTATAACATTGAATGAGTCATGTCATTTTCCAAGAGACTAAAACATTGCAGGTAGTGTAAAATTATTTCAAATTTAAAAAGTTTAAGAAAAAAACCCATTAAGGTTATTTATTTTTTTTGTTAGTCGACTGTTTGACTCTTAAAACACCTACATAAGGTTCTATTGATTGTGGAGGGGCTGAGCCCCTCCTCGTGGGTTATTTGAGCTCCTGTGTGGGTATAAATATATTTTTGTTATAATTTTTTCCACCTGTGTCTGTCAATTCCTTTCCACTTGCCTCCTCCCGTGATATTCTGGCTCATGTTTCTTCTTAAAGCTCTACGCTAGTTATTAATAACAGCCCAGTTAACCTCCTGATCGAAGAGCATATGGTGTTTTTCACAAAAGTGAGAGATCTGTTGTTCTCATCCCCTTGACTTGGGATTTCGCTTGTTGAACCCCGAAAAGGTAAGTTTTTATTTTAAAACACGGGATATTTTTAAATGTTGATGTAGGAGGAAAGCTTAGTGTGAGACTTGTTTGCTTCTGATAGAAGGAGAATAGAGTAGGCTAAAACTTATAGAGACCACAAAACCTCTTTCCATTCCGCATTTCAGCATCTCACCAATTTTTATAAACCTGATTATAAGATAGATTAATGGACTAGAATTTCACTCCTTTCATATCCTTCTAAGTAAAGGCAGGAGAAGAAGCAAGGGATTAATTATATGTAAATTACTTGACCAAGTTCTGTGGCTGCAGTTTGGTACTCTTGTCTCCCTGTGTTTCTTCTCCAAATAGAGTTTCAGTGATTTCAAAGAGAAATTTCACCTATGGAAAATATATGAAGGGGAGTGTTGGACAGGACACTTGGGTCCTTGCTAGTTTTCCATGTTTGAGGTTTGAATCAAAGAGGGCACCATCTTGTTTCAGAAATCCTTTGCTTTCTCGTTTTTTAGCCAGAAGCTTTGTCTTTGCAGCTTTCTTTATAATGGTTGCTTCTGAGAGTCCTGCAAAGTAGGTCACTGTGTTTTCTGTCTGGAAAAGGAGGACCCTGGCACCCAGAAATGCCAATGCCTTGCTTAGTCCTGGTGAGCAGAGCTGAAAGCTGACATTTGAGTCCTTCTTCAGGACTATGGACTAACACAGCTGCTTGGTTTTCTTGTTGTTGTTGTTGTTTTGGGGGGGATACAAAAAAATTTATAACAAATTTTTTTATTTAAAAAAATTTTACCCATTTTTTAAAGAAGTTGTAGGTTTACAGAAAAATCATGCAGAAAATAGAGTTTCCATATGCCCCCTAACACCCAGTTTTCCTTATTATTATCACTTTGCATTAGTGTTGTACCTGTGTAACCACTGATGAAACAATATTATCATAATTATACAATTAACTATAGCCCATGGTTTACATTAGAGTTCTCTGTGTTGTACAGTCCTATGAAAAAAAATTTTATTCTAGTAACATATATACAATCTAAAATTTCCCCTTTTAACCACATTCAAATATATAATTTAGTGGTATTAGTTACATTTACAATGTGGTACTATCACCACCACCATCCATTACCAAAGCCATGATTCTAAACAGAAACACTCTACCAATTAAACAGTAACTTCCCATTTCCTATCTCCACTTCAGCCCCTGGTAACCTCTATTCTAGTTTCTGGCTCTTTGAATTTGCTTATTCCTTCATATTGGTGAGATCATACAATGCTGTCCTTTTGTGTGTGGCTTATTTCGCTCAACGTGATGTCTTCAACGTTCATCCATGTTGTCACATGTATCAGACCTTCATTTCTTTTCACACTTGAATTATAATATTAAACATATATCCAATTCTCTCTAAATGTACATCAGGTTTCTAAATAAAATGTGTAAGGAAATGAATTGATGGGAACCAGATGAGGTCCTGGCGTGGAGCCCTGGCTTGGACCACTTACAAGTTGTGTCAACTCAAACTACTCAGCTTCACTGAGCCTCAGTTTCCTCACTTGTGAAATGAGAGTAATAACCTATTTTACAGGGTGGTGGAGCTTACTCATACTGTATATAAATGGTCAAGTATAGTGACTGATATTTTAACACTCTCTATAAAGTCCTTCATTTGTGTTTTTCCTGGGTCTTCCTGTCATCTCTCTGTTTAAATTCAAATCGAAAGAAAAATAAATAAATAAAAACAAAAAACGAAGAAAAAATTAAGAAAAATAAATAAATAAATAAATTCAAATCTAGAGCCTCCAATATGGGATTTGATGGCAAACATTACCCTATACTTTAGATCCAATATTTGGCTTATTACTGCTTTTAATAAGTTCATCTTGTGATGCTGTAAGCCAGGCAAATTCTGAGGATGGATGGATTGGACGATGGCGTATCGTTAGCAATTCCAGACATTAAGGCTGCACCTGAAGATCGATGATGATAAGCACCCTCAAAAGCAATTTCAAAACATGAGTTATTATTTTCTTGAACTTAACTGCTCTATTATGAGCAGAGTTATAAATTTTTTCTTTGGGTTATGTGCTTCTATGGCTGCAAAAGACAAGTTTCCCTCCTTGCTACATTAAACTCTATTCTATGTGTCTGGATAGGACAGAAAGGAGGGTTGTCTCAAAGAGTACCTGATTCCCAAAGTGTGTCACCCTGTGTAGTGGGTTGAATTGTATCTCCCCAAAACAAACATTCAATTCCTAGCCCTTCATACCTGTGAATGTGACCTCATTTGGAAATCGCATCTTTGCAGAAGGAATCATGTTAAGAGGAAGTCTTTTTGGATTAGGGTGGGCCCTAAATCCAGTGACTGTCTGTATATGGAAAGGGAGATTTGGAGACACAGGGAAACATAGAGTTTCCCTGTGAAAGCCTGACATGAGAAAATGGAGGCAGAGATTGGAGTGATTCTGCCACAAGTCAAGGAATACCAGAGACCACCAGAAGCTGGTGGAGGACAGGAAGGATTCTCCCCTAGCTCCTTCAGGAGGGACATGGCCCTGCTGACACCTTGATTTTTTTTTTTTTTTTAGGAGGTCCTGGGGATTGAACCCAGGACCTTATACACAGGAAGCCGGTGCTCAACCACTGAGCTACACCTGCTCCCCTACAGCTTGATTTTTGACTTTCAGCCTCAAGAACCATGAAAGAGTGACTATCTATTGTCTTAAGCCACCAGTCTGTGCTATTTTGTTTTGGTAGCCCTAGGAAACTAATATACTCTGACTCAAGATATAAGGTGGGGTTTTTGTTTTCCTCTACAAGCTTTTATTCTGCAAACATTTATTTAATTCTCACTGTGTGCAAGACACAGTGCTAGGTTGGCAAAAGGCCAATAAGCTCTCAATATAGTAAGAGATAGAAATCATTTTATGAGAAACTCTGATCAAAGGCAGGATGGGTTTGCTCCATGATACATGAGAATATAGACAGAATACTT
Source organism: Tolypeutes matacus (assembly GCA_026826555.1). NCBI lineage: Eukaryota > Metazoa > Chordata > Mammalia > Cingulata > Chlamyphoridae > Tolypeutes > Tolypeutes matacus. The sequence continues at coordinate 2,188,050 of JAKSZT010026914.1, read as the reverse complement.
TAGGTAGCCATAACACCCAAAATTTATTATCCATCAGACTTCCTCTTGGATGGTTTTATGTTCTGGGAAAGTGTTCACCTTATTCAATACTTTTCAGGGCCCCTCCTTGGGTATCACCTAAGTAATGAGCTTGTGAGTCATGGAAGACCACCATGTAGGCACACTGCATTCTTCTCTCCACCCTCCACCCCAGTGTTTATTGATCACTTACTTTGTTTCAGGTCCTGTGCTAGATGCTGGCAATATTAGTTTGTGACCCAAAAGAGATCACAGTCTTTCATTTAACTTGAAATTCTAGTCTCCAACCTACCCATAAATAACACCTGGTTTCAGAAATCAAAGCTGCACCTTAAAAGAGGATAAAAACTTGCCACCAATGAATTTATGCAGAGGAGCATAAGTTGCAGGCCAAGAAGGCAGCATAAAAGACTTCACCAAATGTTTTATAGAACTCAAACAGGCCCAGAGATTCTCCACTCCCCTGCACTTCCTAACCCCCAACCACAGATGATACTGGTTTGGATATCTGCGTACTGCAGATAAAAACCAAAAACCCAATCTAAAGCAAACATTTTTCAGGCCCCTTCCTGCTTCCTCATCCCACCTGAATGGCAAACGTTGGATGGCACCACTGAGTTGGGGCTCCTTTTGAAAATATCAGAAAGGCAGCGTCCTGGGCAGTTCATCTGGCCTTGTAAGAGTGCAGCTGTGATTCATGGAGAGGACTAGGGAACTTGAAGGAGAAGGTTGATAGCATTTTGAATATTTTGGTTCCAGAAGATTTCGTAATGTTAAGTGACCGTAACTGAGAAATTTATGTCCTCTTTGTGTCAATGCACAGTGTCCTATCTGGGGTGTGAAATCTCACTGTAAGGAGTCCTGATAGTGGATAACTAAGAGTACACATTTGTCTGTGTGTAGAAAAATAATTCGTTTTAGGGCCAGACTATTTACTTAAAATATTTGAGGAATAGCCACAGGTGGCTTGGGAAGGCCCAAACTGAACAGATGTTGACATAGAAAGAAAGTATGAGAAGTGCAGTCAAAGAGCAGAAGAGACACAGAGTGACTTCCTGACAGATCCAGGGCCTCCATGGGTCCTCCAAGTGATTGGGTGGATACTGGTAGGTTGGCAGACAAACAAGGCTAATGCTGTCACCCACATGTCTGGGTGTCGGCCTCCACTTGTTAGGGCACTCCATCTCTTAAGGACCATTTGCTTCCTCTCATCCATGTGAGCTACTCCATCCTTCTTGAGCTTCAGGGAAGTGGCTGTCTTTCTGATTCTGCTGCTTCATCATACTAACCACTGTTTATGGGGTATTAGGCAGCACACTGGGCTCTTGGCTTGCATTTTCAACAATCCAGTGATACTGCAGTGGCTAAGGCTAAGGCTCTGAAGCCAAACAGAGCTTCATTCAAATCCCTGGTCAGCACTTACTAATTGAGTGACCTTGGACAGCTTACTTAAACTCCCCAGGCTTCAGTCTCTCTGACTAAGGAAATAACAACATTAATGACAACCTTATAAAGGTTTATGAGATTAAAATCAAAGTGCATGTAGCAGACACTTCTTAACTTTAGTTACTAATAAAATCCTTTCAGCTCCCTGCAAGAGATGCTATTATTAGATGCTATTATCTTGTTCTACAAATTAGGTAACACCTAAGGTCAAGTGCCATAGAAATAAGCCAGCCAGAGTTAGGATCTAAAATCTAAACCCCACACCCTCTCCCCACTCCACCTTGCTGACTGGTCATCTGTGACAAAGCAGATGTTTTTGTTTTCAAAGTCCATTTTTATTAAGTCCTGTGCCTTGTGAGTCTGACCTGCCAAATATCTGAGTTCTCATTTGTGACTTACTTTATTCTGGACTCTCTAAACTTACATTGTCTGGAATCAAAGCTGTTGAATGGTGATGAATAGAATCTCTTCAAACAGCCATGTCTGGTGAAATACAGAATCCAATTTCTCATAAATACCAAGAAAGTACTGAGGCAATTTTGAGACTGGGTCTGGGGAAGAAAAGTAACTGTATGACCTCAAACAAATTACTATACCCCTTTGGGTGGTATTTGTTGAATGAGAATTTCACAAAAGCTAAATATCTTTTCCACTGTCTCCATTTATTTAATATTTCAGACCTTTCACTACTGTGGTTTTCCTTAGTTCGAAAGAGAAAATCTCCTTGAAATCATGTCCTAATCGGGGAACAAGGCACAATAATCAAGACACCAGGCTTTAAATGTAAAGCCATGGGCCCTTTAATACTATTCTTACACAGGAGAACAAGCTTTCTTTTGTAGAAGACTCATGTTATTGATGATTTAATTCCTCAGATGTGTATTAGTAAAATTTCCTTTCATAATTCAACTTTGGTTAGAATCCAGTAGGACTTTAATTAGTTTTGTGAATGCAACTTAAACTCAACTCTTAGAAATTTGTAGAATACACAAAATCCATTTGCCATTAACTATGCCTGAGTTTCCAGGTTAACCTCCCAATGACTCAAACCTGAGAACTTAGTCTCCTACCTGCCACACCAGCATCCATTTCTAGAGTCTGGAGAGAGTACATCTCCACTAATGCATGGACACTAGGGGCGTCCCAACAGGACACTCCTATCCTTGAACCCTGTAGAAGCTGTGCCATTTTTTGATTGCCTTCCAACAACTTAACTTCGTTCCCTAATTACAAGCAAAAAGCAAAACAACAGCAAAAACAGCAGCAAAACATAATTTCCACATGATTTCTCAAGTTTCTAAATGATCATTTTATTGAACATAAATTTTGCAGCAAAGGGAAACATTTTCCACATGGACATAAATAGAAAGCACCTGAATTTGGGTTTGATTTGAAAAACATTTACTGAGAAAATTAGACTTGATTTATGTTGCTTTTCTTGTTGTTATTATCACTGGAACAAAATGAACTTTCAGACTCCAAAGAAAACTTCTGCTTTAAGTACAGTTATAAAGTCAGCATTTGCTGAGAATTAATTATTGACAAAAACATGAGGTACTGGGATCCAGGATGGATAAGACTATGCCCAACCTCTAGGAAGACAGCTACTGCCTATGGGGTGGGACATGTAAACAAGTAGCCAAAATACAGCATGATGAGTGGCAACATGTTACAGGCAAATGGGCTTTTAATTCTGCCTCTGGAAGTCAGAATGGATCACAGAGGAGGTAACATTTGGATGTTGAAGGGTCAGTAGTGGTTTGACCTTTCTGCGTATTTAGGTACTTAAGGAGAACCCTGAGAAGAATGATTCTTTCAAGGGATACAAATGATCAGATAGCAAGCTAGAGTATAATTAATAATAACAGCCACAACCACTTATTAAAATGATTACTTGCTAGACACAGATATTTCTTCATTTAATTCTCACCCTCTAAGAAATAGTTACTGGGAAGCGGCTGTGGCTCAATCAGTAGGGCTCCCGTTTACCATATGGGAGGCCCCGGGTTCGGTTCCCGGGGCCTCCTGGTGAAGGCAAGCCCGCCCGCACAGCGTGGTTAGCTGACCCAGCGAGCACAAGCAGCAAGGGGCGGGGGGGGATAAATGAATAAATAAATAAAATCTAAAAAAAAAAAAGAAATAGTTACTATCATCATCCCCATTTTATTTATTTATTTATTTAAAATCACCTTGATGGCATCTTTTTTTTAAAAAAGGATTTATTTATTTACTATTATCCATTTTTAACCCCCCCTCCCCATTTTTGCTGTTTCTGTGTCCATTCGCTGGGTGAATCTGTGTCCATTTCCTGCCCTTTCTTCTCATCCTTCTCCTCCTGTCTTCACTGGGATTCGATCCTCGGAAACTCTGATGTGGGAGAGAGGTGTCCTACCACCTGCGCCACCTTAATTCCTGATTTTTTGGAATGTCTCATCTTGGCTTTCCCTTGAGTCACTCTCCTGTTACGTGATCATCTTGCTGCATGGCTCATGGGGCCTGACGGCTCACCCGCTCATGGAGCCTGGCGGCGCACCCATGCACCACACGCCTTCTATATTTTTCTTTTTTTCCTTTTTACCAGGAGACCAAGTTCCTGGATCGAACCCAGGTGCCTCCATATGGGAGACGGACGCCCAACCACCTGAGCCACATCTGTCCCCCCAAATTTTATAGAAGTGCTAGTTAAGGCACAGAGAGCTAACCCAATTTGCCCAAGGTCTCATGGTAAGTGACAGATCTGAGATTTAAGTCTACCAACCTGTTTCCAGAGCCATCTCTCAACCACGAGGTCCTGCTGGCATTCTCATTATTTCTCTGTCTAGCTAATGCTAAGGGGGGAAACTTGTTAGCCATAAGTTGATCAATGTTTAGAAAACAAAATAAGCACAGATAACAATAAAATAGTAAAAGATAATAAAAGCAGATAGTTAAAAAGCTACTTTTAGCTAACCTGGTTGCTAGAAGTAGGCTCATAGTGGCGGTTGAGGAAAAGCCCATTTACAAAGGGCAGGTTGTTTTGATATGAAAAAATTAACTGGTCACCTTTGTAAAGATTTTCCAAGAAATGGAGGGTTATCAGGCATGAAACCTTCCATCCCATTGTTCAAAGAACAATTCACAGGTACAGAAAGGAGCCACCACTGAAGAAGGAGAGTGGCCATTTTTTATTATAGGTTGATATTTCCATTTCAGAATAGTCGATTTCTATCATAATACAGATCTTTTTAAAAGTAACTTTTCCTTTGAAAACATTGGTAAATCAGTGTAATTCAAAGAGCATGGCATCTGGGGATGGAGCTCTGGTTAATCTCCAGGTTTCAGCATAGAATGGCAAGTTACCTTGGGCAGTTGCTCCACTACCCACTGTGCACAATTGGCACGTTGTAGACCCTCACTCAATAGCAGCAGTCATCATAATTTACTTAAGGGATCTATTAAGCAAAAATGGACAGATTACAATTGGGTCTCATTTTTCAACATGTGTCTCTAGGGAAGTACTGTCAATATTATCTTGACTGTTAGATACCGATGGAAACAAGGAGTAGGATTAGCAAGTTCTCCTGACAAAAAAGAAAATATTTTTTGAAATGTGACTCATGTGCTTAAGACTATAAACTTGAATCCAATGAAAAGTGTTTTTCTTTTGATTGAAAAAGAGACTTTACAAAGTATGTTCTGTCCTTGTCTTGACCAAGAATCCACACCTAATAAGGGGGAAATAGTATGGGTTGAAAGAAATTGAAAAAAAGGAGAAGTCTTGGTACTGGTAATCCCTTTACAAAAAATAGAGTTTTTTTTGGTTTTGTTTTGTTTTCGTCAGAGGTCCAACTTATTTAGCAAATCCACACTTCATAAGGCCCCAGAAGTCAGAGTTGATTTGAGAAACTCTATTTTATATGAAAACAAGATTGTAAGGATTGTAAAGCAAAGTCCTAGAATCTGATGGCAGTGTGAAGAACAGAGAACATACCGAGGTCCAAGTTCCAGAGACCAGGGATCAGTGCTGATTTTCAGTGGTCTAACTTACATTCTGGGATAGTGCTGTTCAACCCTCCAATAAGTAGCTGACACGTCAACTTGAATTACGTTATTTTGACCTAAATCTTGATGAAATCAAAGGAAAAAAAATAAAGACAAGTTTTAAAAATTAGATAAAAGAGTATCCTTTTTATTTTTAGTACCACATTCTATAAAATAATTAATTGATCCCAGTGCCTATTCCCTATAAGAGGGAAAGGAAAGATATAGGCATTTGGATGACAGGGGGAATTATTTACATTCTTCTGAAGATTCAACACGAAATGTATTTGGTCCAAAATAACCTAGGATGTCCTATATCAGAGTTTGGAGGTCATGTCATTTTAGCTATGATTTTAATATACTGCATGCAAGACAAGAGCAAGGCCTGGAGATAGCCACACTCAATATGTTCTAGCAGACTTTTAGAACTGTGTCCTAACTTGTTTGAAATTTATTTTAATTTTTGGTGCAGTTTTATCAGGTAAAGAAACATTAGGGACCTTTCCCACCCTTGAAAATTGCTGCTGTTAAATAGCTTTTACCCCAAAGGAGTGTTCTAAATCTCAAAGAAAGAAAGCTTTTGGTTATCTAGATTCTAGCTGAGTAAGAACTAATTATCAAAATATAAATAAGAGTAATTTATATTTTAAGTAGTCTTAATCCACAGAAGAACCCAGGTGTATTAGTAAATTTGTTGGGATACAAATTTGTGTCCTTCCAATGGCTTAGATGATAAACATATCTAACAGCAAGGGGAAGAACCAAACAGGAACAACCCAGGTTCCTGTTTCTCATGAGCATTTTGAAAGAAACAAGAACATGTTCTTTAGCAAATGAGATTTAAATCTTGTTTATCATATATGTAACATACTTTTATTAAAATGTTTTCTCCAATAAAGCTAATTTTCCTTGAGTTCATATGTAATAAAACGATTGGCTTGACAAAAATAAAATCAGTACAAATGATTAAATACATGGAGAGGGAAGGAGATTAGTGGAACCTCTTTCTTTAGTTTTCTGCAGTTACATAAGAGAACATCCTTTTAAATGAAAATGCAATGGAAAAAACAAAGGAAAAAAAAGTGGCTCATACTTCTTCCACCCAAACTCCATCACTATGACTACTCCTGATACTTGCATGTGTTTTTCTTTGGTCTTTTACTCTGTATGTTTTAGTTTTTAAATATTTCAATTGTGAAGGCTAACACATACAGAAAAACACACCAAACTTCTATATACAGTTTAACAATGAGTTAAAAGAAGTTGTCAGTGTATCTGTCAACTAGGACAAGAAATGAAACACGGCTAGAAGCTCCTGCTATCCCTTACACTACCCTCCACTCTCCTGACTTTTCTGGTAGCCAATCCCTTGCTTTTCTTGGTACATTCACCAGTTACACCGTTACCACATATGTATGCACCCCGAAACTATGCATTTTAACTCTGATCTCGAACTTCATATATATAAATGTACTGACAATGTATATCTTCTTTTCAGCCATGCTTTTTAAAAATTCAACATTATGCTGTAAAATTCTACCCTGTTGTTGTATGCAGCTGTATTTTAATTTTCATTGTGGTATACTCTTCCACTAAATTAATATGCCTCAATTTATTTATCTGTCTATTGGTGGACATTTGGGTGTTTTCAGTTGAAGATATTGTGAATAATGTTGATTGATTGTTTGTCACCGGGCAGAAAACCAGGCATTTCTGTAGGGTACATACCTAGGAATGTAATGAGTGGTCATGGGGTATAGGTTGTAATCATATTTAAAGATTTTAAAGGGGAACGGATGTGGCTCAAGAGGTTGAGCTCCCACCTCCCACATTGGGGGTTCCCGGTTCGGTCGCATGTGCCTCCTGAAAAAACAAAACCAAACAACAAGCAAAACAAATGAAAAAACCAACTCAGGAAAGCTGATGTGGCTCAGTAGTAGAGCTCTGGCCTCCCATATACAAGGTCCCGGGTTCAATCCCTGATACCTGGTACCTAAAAAAAAAAAAAAAAAAGATTTAAAAAAATATTTTTCCAAGTGGTATTACCATTAATACAGCTGTAATGACCATCATTTTTAATGGATAAATAATATTCTGTGACTGAACCATGGTTTGTCTTTAACCAGTCTCCTATCATTGCTTCTAATTTTTTTTAGTTATAAAAATAATACTGCAGATGTGATTGGTGATGACATGCATGTGCTTACTTTGTAGAGAAGTCAAGTTATGACTTATTCACTTATGATTTATTATTCACTTATGATTTCTCTTCTTTTCTGTGTGCATTACATATTTCAATAAGAATAATGTTTACCAGAGAAGAATGATGCGGACGTGGGGGAGGAGGAGCAGATGGACTGCAGTGAACCCCTCTGAGCTTGATTTCTTTGCATTTAAAGTAACACCATTAGCATAGATTACTAGAAGGAAAATTTCATGGTTAAAGGGTACAGCAGTCATTTTTTTATAGCTTGGTCTTTCGTACTCCCTCATTTTCTAATTTGTTCATAAAAGTGATATGGCTTTAAAGTATATAGTCTTAAAAAGCAGACAATCTTATGAGAGAATAATTTTTTTTGTCATGGAAGATATTGAAACATTTATATTAAAGAGTATTTAGGGGATTGTTCTTAAAAAGCATAGTGAGCATTTGCTCTACCAGGAAAATCCTAGAATTCAGCATAATCTTGCTGAAACTTAGGTTCAGTTTTTAGCTATGAAATTCTGTACTGACATTAAAGTGTCATATTTTCCCAGTTCTACTCTTTGAGATCTCTGTCCTGATTCTTTTGAGAATAATTTTAGAGTTTCACTACCTAGGCTCCCTGTTCTTCCACTTCTGCTACTTTACCGTCCAGTAAAATCTTTCAATGTGCTTTGACACAGGAACCAAGGTTGCTAAGAGACCACCTGTGCTGAATGCACTTTGTTCTAGTAACAGCAAGACAGAGAGAAAACTAAGGAGCAGTGCTGTCTACCGCTACCTGGGAGTAAGTCAGGTGAGAAATGGGTCTCTACTCACGCCTCATTCTTCCCCCCACCTTCCCCACACACCCTTGTCTGGTGTCCCATCACTTTTCAGTCTCTCTCCTACCATTTCTGGAGATTGCTGAAGGTACCCCTGAGAGCACAAACTGAGGAAACACAAGCTGGAGACTGAGGCTATAGGGGGCGTGGTCTTTATCAGAAAATCTTTAGGCCAGTATTTGAACTTGAAAGGAAAGGAAAGTCACTTTGCAAACTCATGTATTATTCTTGGGCCTTGTTTCTGAAACATAGACAAAAGCATTGTTGAATCTGGGGAAAATTCTGGGTGTTCACTTTGCCAATGATTGCTGTATAAATCGGGACAAATCATTCTCTTCTCTAGGAATAGGGCAACTACAGAATTTAAACAAGATTGCTAAAGTAGGAGAAGTCACTGGAATAATTCTCATCTATCTCCTCTCTCTTAAAACTCAGATTATCTTTTTGGTTTTTGAACATCAGAGATGAAATATTTTCCTATTGAAATATTCCCACTTTTTAAAGGTATTTATGCTCATTTTAAGTTGAGTGTGTATAAAGAATTTGGTGTAAGGCTTTGAAAATTACTTGACTTTCTTTGTCCTTTACCTGTCAAAGGGGATAAGAAAGGTTTTAAACTCCCTTCCTGACAGACATTTGGTAAAATGTTCCAGCAAATCACAAACTGATACCTTTGTAAATTCCAGTTTTGTTTTGTTTTGTTTTACTGTTTCATTAACACAGAAATGTGGAAGAAATTAAACTTTGATGTCTGATGAAGTAATCAAAACATGAGACAAAAGACCTTGAGGAAAGAGCAAGGAAGTGACAAAGGACCTTTTTTTTTGGTTTACTTTTTAAAAATTAAAAAATTATTTTATCATTACCCACTTCACTGATGCCAGTAAGAATTATTGCAAATGGCTTTGCAAGTAAAGCTTCATAGATAAATTCCTGATAACATGAAAAGAGAATGGTGATTATGATAGTTCCTTGAGCTGTTTCTTTTAGAACTAAAAGCAAGTTCAGCATACTTAAAAAAAAAAAAAAAAAAAAAGGCTTAAGAGTATAACATAAAGTGATCAAAATGAGTGGGTGAAAAATATTTCAGTTCATTGGTTGATTGCAAGTAGGTACAGGGTCCTCCCTGGAAGACTTTTCTTTGCCTCTATTGCTTTACACTGTAAATATTAAATTAAGTTAAAATTATCAGGATTACAAATGGGCTCATTTGAGGATATTTTTCTCTTTTTTTCCTAGGGAGCAGAAGCATTTTGGATATGACGTGTAAAAACTGGATCTTAATTTCTACCACAACTCCCAAAAGTCTGGAAGATGAAATTGTGGGAAGACTTCTAAAAATTTTGTTTGTTATCTTTGTTGACTTAATGTCTATTATGTATGTTGTTATAACTTCTTAGAAAGCCAACTTCCCTTACTTTACATGTAAATTTCATATTGCATACCAGTGAATAAAAATTTGTATTTGAATATGTTGAGTGATTTTAATTTGATTGACACCTTCAATTTATTCTAGAAGCCAACAGGATATCACAATAAAAACAACATAGTGTATTGTTTAGTACTTTATGGTTTATAAAACCTTCACATAAATTGAAGTATGAATTATTTTCAAAAAATCTATACTATTGAACCATAAAACCTCTTGATTTTTTATTATGATTGTTATTTGGTTGATTGACTGAAATTAATAGGTGAAATTATGAGTAAAGTTCATTTCAAAGAAAAATTTTATATGATTCTATGTTTAACATACCAAGTTTAAAATATCAGGAGCATAATCTTTACATATAAAATACCAATAGTTTATACCCAGTCTCTTATATACATATTTCATCTGTTTGTAGGTAGATTGTGTTTTCTAACTCTAGGCTATTAAGAAGTGAGAAATATTTCTACCATCAAATACTGAACTTGGAACAGGAATACTTAAAAGAGGTTATTTTAGGAAAACAGAACTTACAAGAAAGAAGAGAGAAAATAGGATGTAGTCTGTAAATTAATTTTCTATTTGTGTCTAAGTGCTCTAAGTATGCTATTTAATGCAAGGCTCACAATAAAGCAGGGGTTTGTTGTTCCCATTTTAAGATGAAGAAACTGAAACTGAGACCATAACTAGGAAATGGCAGAACCAGGTCTTGAGCCTTCACAACTAATAATATCATGTTGCTCCCCAAAGTAAATAATTATACCTGAATAAGACAAATGAGGTTAAAAGCCTTTCTATAAAGCTAAACTTTTTTTCCCACAATATTGCTTAAATTGCACTTCATTCAAGACCCTAGAGCTGTTTATTTATATTCTTATTTCATATTTTAAAACCTTTTATCAGGAAGAAAAACTAAGTTTGCCCTTCTCTGATGTCCAATATGCCAGTGCATTCTCTTTCTCTGTTTCCTTAATTCCTTCATTTTCTGTCGGTGACTGTTAAAATATAACTGGTGAACTTCTGCTTCTAAGCTGCTGAAAAACAAAGGTCTCTCTGTCCTTTAGACTGAGTTTTTACATTGGACACACATGACAAATAAAATTCTGATTTCTTCCATGTGATGGCCATCTCCTCAGGTTTGGCCCAATCACTAAGTAAGGTTTCATAAGAGAGCTAATGAAGTGTGAAGGGAATCTGGGACCTTTGAGACATTACTTAACTGAGTCTTACTTGACTTTTTTAGTAATGTTGTATATTTAACCATAAACCAAATAGAGTTAAACTGAGCGTTTGCTGTAACTGAAAGTTCTATTCTTTTTCTACAGTATATTGTCAAACCCTTCCTTTGGGTATAGGGCAGCTCACTTCCTATTGCTGTGACGTGTTTCTCCCTTACCTCCTCTATCTGAGATTTGTCTGAGTCTATCAAAGGGTTACTGACAGAGGAGTAAAGTCACTCCCGTCTTCAGGCAATTATTTCTTTTCCCTGGGAGCTTCCAGGTTGTAGGCAACATGTTAGAAAAGCATGGACTCTGAAGTAAAACTGCCTGGGTTCAGGTCCTGGCTTCACCTCTTACAGTTAGATAGCCTTATGCCTAAGCTTCTTTATCTCTAAAAATAAGTGCCTATATCATAGGCTTGTAGAGAAGATGAAAGGAAGTGACTTGTCCTTAGCACAGTGTCTGGCATATGGAAAACCTTCAATCCATTGTGGGTTGCTAGATTGCCACTTTACACTTCCCCCTGTACTTAGAACCACTTCACATTAAACTATCATTGGTCCAAGGGTGTGACTGTATTCCATTAGAACTGGATAGAACTATTCCATAGTTCTACTGGAAGTGTAGGTCTGAATTGGTTGACCATACAGGGTTTCTTTTAGCTATGCTATTTTGGGAACTGGCAATTACATATAGGTATCATAATGCGACTCAAGACAACAGAAGATATATAACAAACACAGATCTTTTTTCAGTAAGAAATAAGTCTTAATATACTGGTGCTATGGCTTTGTAATTGGAAAGATGTCATTTTCATTCACTCTTCAAAAATTTACACTCCATTCCTTTTTGCCAGGTATGGTGCCAGGTAGCCAGGTCAAAATGGTGAATGAAGAACATTTCCTGCTCTCTTGGAGTTCATAGTCTAGTAGGGAAAAACGAATACCCATGCTGCAATTACAATTGGGGGATGTATTAGGAAGGGCATGCCAGGGGGTTATGAAGGGTATGAGTTGAGAGGGGTGATCCAAGGACCATCAGCAGCAGCAATTCCTGGGAACTTGTTAGAAATGCAAACTCCTAGCTCCCAACCAAAGCTTCTGAATTAGAATCTGCATTGTAACAAGATCCCCAGTTATAGTTTGAGAAGCACTGGTGTAGAGGGAAGATCACTTGACAAAGTGATAGCACTGCCCTTTTACTGGCTACTGAATAGCTATGTGACCTGTGGACAAGTTTCTTAACCTCTTTGGGTGTCATACTCCTCCTGCATCAAAACAAAACAAAAGAGAAACAGCTTTAATACTACCTGCTTTGCATATCACACAGAGATACTGTGAGTATGAAATAAACTGAGCCGAAACTTATTGTGAAATCTAAACTGTTGTTATAAACACCAAGAAGACAAGAAGCCGTACTGTGAGTAAGAGACCTTTGACTCCCTTCAGTGGAACTGGAACAAGGCTGTTTTCATAAATTGCAACAAGATCCACGGCAGGAATATATGTTATGTAAAACATATCTCCAGTGGAGTTCTGTGGACTTTCAGAGAACTTAACGTCCATGGGTACTGTTGTAATTAATTGGATGGTGTTTCTTAATTTGCCACCTATAGGTATAAATTGTGTGGCCCTGCCTGAGCATAGGTATCTATCTAAATGCCTTTAATTCCATGATCTCTTAGTATTGACTCAGGTGGCCCTGCATCCTTCCTAGTTACATTATTCCTTGAAGAAATTAGCCTGAATTTGAGAATGGAACTCAAAAAATGCCTGCTAGAATCCTTGTTAATCATAAATGCAATACGAATTGGCATGATCATGTTAAGAGATTTGCATGCATTATCTAATTTAATCTCTACCGCCAAGTCTAGGAGGTATATGCTGCTATTTCCATTTTAGCGATGAGTAAATGCAGGATCAGAGGAATTAAATAAAATGACCGAGTTCACATAGGGCATCTCAGCTGTGGTGACACGGCTAGGAAGTGAGAGAACCAACACCGCCAATTCAAAACCATCTGCCTTTAGAATCCTGTTGTTAATCATCTAGTTATTCTGCCTCATATCAGGCCAGAGAAGTGCTTTACCTCACTGGTTCCTCATTTGGAAGGTGAGGGGTTTGAAGTTGAGGCATCTTAATCCTACACTCGAGGTTTCACTGGGTAAAATACAACCTGCTGCATCTATCCTGAAAGTGCCGTGAAGCCTTGCAGAGCGTTGTCTACCCACTTTACAGGTCACTTTCTTTTCGCAGGTTTCAGTCTGTAATAAAATGGCGTAAGTATCCTCTAGTCATTACATTTCATTGTTTCATGTTATCAGATATAAAGTCAGACCTGGTAAGCATGCATCTCAGGTCATTTTTCTGCATTGAATATATTCAAAAATTAAAGCTGTGTCTATAAGATAATTTTAATATGAATTTTTAAATAATTGAAACAATTTTAAAGGCCATTTTTGAGCTATTTGTTTTCAAAGAACTCACAAGTAATATACAGGCCAATGTACCAATTACTTGAGCTAAATAAGAACACCCTTTGTGTGGCAAGCATTCTACTGTTCATGAAGCTCTTCATGACTCATTATGTGATGGTAACATTTGTGTGTCCACCGGAATGAGATGACTTACAAGAAAAATAAGCCAGACACCCTTTCCAAGTAAGAATGGGCAGCTCCTAACCCTGGAATGAAATGGTGGGTGTGTTGGGATGAACTGGTTCTGCAGAGACTGGGGTCAGGCTTGAGAGATGATCTTAAATGTGTGGTGTTCGACCCAGGTTGTTTTCCTGCGTTGTTTGCTGTATAACTGTTGTTTGCTGACCTTACTGGAAACAGGACTACTAACTGAGCAAGCTGAGGGCAAGAGGCCATGTGGGGCAGTCTGGCAGACTTATTTATAAACCCTCAGGAAAGGCCCCTGAGTGTACACCACCATCTGACCTGGGACCAGGGTGAGGGAAGATTAGGGTGAGAACACAGGAAGACCTTGGTTGCCAACTGGGTTTCCAGCCTGAGCCGTTTGCCTTTTAGGCCAAGAGGTGGTTACAGTTTGTTCTCTAGATCGTCAGTGTCCCTTAACCCTGCACAAGGTGTTATCTGAAGGTACAGAGACTGACCTTTGGGTGTTGTTTATAGAAGTTAATTATGATTTGCACCATGGAGATCATTTACTCAATAAATATTTATCAAGCACCTACCACCTATCCAGTAGCATTGGAGGCACAAGGAACTATTGAAAGAAAATGCAGGCAGGGTCCCTGTCGCATTTTTCTCTACCTTCTGCTATGCTTGCCTTCGGGTAGGAGAGGCAGGTACCTAAGTGATGGACACATAAGGATTTCAGAGAGTGCTAAGTGCTCTGGAGAAAATAAAACAACAGTGGGCAAGAGAGAGAGTTGATGAATAATGCTTTAACCAGGAGGATTTGAGGCAGCCTTTCTTGAGAAGGCAATGTTGGACTGGAGAATTCATTGTTGAGGAGCCATCCAGGCAGGGAGCTGGGGGAAGAAGGAGTCCTTCTGTTTCAGGCTCTGAGGTGGGCAGAGCTCAGCAAAACATTAGGAAGACCAGCATGACTACAGCTTAGTAGATGGTAGGAAAATTAGTTTCTCAGGACTGATAAAAACTAGCATCTATGTAACTTCTCTGAAATTTGTCCTACAACCTGGATGGTTAGGGAGACTTTCTCATGGCAGAAGGCAGAGAGAACTTGAGAAATTCTGGTGCTCTGTGTCCTTTGACATATCACCACTTACCTTTAACAATGAGCCCTATCTCTGGGGGTTATGAGTTTTTCATGGTTATTCCAGGCTGATCATGTCTGGTCCCTAACTTGTCACAATTTTAGGCAGGACATCGCTGTACTATAAAACAAATTTAAGAGCTGGGTGGTTAGGAAGTTTTTTAAAATCCATAAACAGTTAAAATCGCATCTGCTATAGTTTTGTTTGTTTTTAATTTATAACAGCCCTACTTGTGATGCAATTTACATATTATACAATTCACTGGTTTAAAATGTACAATTTTTTAGTATATTCAGAGTTGTATAACCATCACTGCAATAAACTTTAGGACATTTTCATCATCCCCAAAAGAAACCCTGTATCCAATGGCAATCACTCTCCATTTCCCCCTAATCTGCACCCTGCCTGACCACACTCTCACCCCCAGCCCGAGGCAACTACTAATATACTTTCTGTCTCTATAGGTTTGCCTATTTTGAACATTTCACATAAAAGCAGTCATATAATATGTGTTCTTTTGTGTCTGACTTCTTTTATCTATCATAATTTTTCGAGGTTAATCCCTGTTGTATAATGTATCAGGAACTTCGTTCCTTTTTTGCTTTTTTACAGGACAAATACTGTATGAATGCATTACTATGAACCAAATATATTGTGTAATATATTGTTTGATAAAAAAAAAAAAAATTACATGTATCCATTACATTTAATTGAGAAATGTATATATTTATTCATCTGTGTTTACTTTTTTGTTTTTAATTGTTTATGTTTTCAATTATTAAATGTACAAAATAAAGTTAAAAAAAATATTTATTTTATTTGTTTATTTCTCCCCCTCCCCCTCATTGTTTTGCACTTGCTGTCTGCTCTCTGTGTGTTCTTCTGTGTCTGCTTGTCTTCTCTTTAGGCATCACCGGGAACAGATCCTGGGACCTTCCAAAGTGGGAGAGAGGTGCTCAATCTCTTGCGCCACCTCAGCTCCCTGGTCTGTTGCATCTCTTATTGTCTACCCTGTGTCTCTTTTTGTTGTGTCATCTTGCTGCACTAGCTCTCTGTGCAGGCCAGCTCTCCTGTGCGGGCCAGCACTCCACGTGGGCCAGCTCTCCACTCGGGCTGGCTCACC